>JACVEC010000339.1:0-115000 GCA_025215565.1 Flaveria ramosissima | reverse complement strand
CTTCTTCTTCTTCTTGTTCTTCTTCTTCTTCTTCTTCTTCTTCTTCTTCTTCTCCCCCCCTTCCCCCCCCCTCTCTCCCTCCTTCCTTTCTTCTTTCTTTCTTCCCCCCCTTCCCCCCTCCCTTCCCGCCTCCCTCCCCCCTCCTCTCCCTTTTTCTTTCGCTCCTCGCCTCTTTTCTTCGCGCGTCTTCATCCCCCTCCTCTTCTTCGTCGGATCTCCCAGAAGATCCTCCTTTTTCTACCTCTTCCTCGTGTCCTTTAGATTCGATTGCTTTCATTTTCAAGATTTGTTTTGTCTTGTATACGATCCATCGCGTCTAAGTGGTCTTTTAAACAAATGCACATCTCCACCGCTTCCGGAGTTAATCTTGTTCTCCGAAATGATATTACCCTGCCACTAAGAGAAAACGCAGACTCCGAAGCTACCGTAGAAACTTGGACGCTTAGTAAATCACGGGTCATAGCGGAAAGAATTGGAAATTAGGATTCCTTTCCTTTCCACCAAGCCAAAATATAAAATGCATGATAATCTTGAGTACTCATAGTTGCAATAAAATTCGTCGTACTATATATAGCAAGTTCGCTTGTTGGGCCGTTACCCCTTTAACGTTTAGCCGTCACATCCCGAACAACATTTCAACATAGTTATAACAGGGTCTTTAAACGAGGTACTAGCACTTGAGGTTGATTTTCTTGGCGTAGTTATATTTACGTTAGGCCCATATTTATTAAATAAAAATTATAAATAACTTTCAAACTTTTATTAAAAACTTCTTTTGCCTTGGTTGAAAAATTGGAGTTTTCGTCATGTATATCCAAATTGTCATTTATCTCGTCTATTAAACATTCTACCCCCCACTACATTTAAAAAAGGATTTAAAGCAGCGGCATCATTCACAGAAAGGTTTACGTTATTGGGTAATAATGTGTAGCTTATAAAAAATACTGAAATTTATATATATTGTTCTATTCTAAACATCATAATAATGTGTAGCTTATAAAAATTATAAGCTACACATTAACACAAAGGTTTACGTTATTGGGGTAATTTTGTTATATAGTAACCAACATGTGTTAGACCCTCGCGTTGCGACGAGAGCGTAAAATTGTGTCAAGTAGCACTACTGTCACACCATCGTTATCGACTTCCTACACCTATAAAAACACAAAAATAATAATAATAAAGAAAAAAAAAATCGAACGAAAGAAGACGTAAAAATGTTAAACCACACGCGCACGTTGTGAATGGGACGTTAGACGGGGAAAAAGAGACGTAAAAACTTTGAACCACACGCACACGTTGCGGCGTGTTAACTCGTAAAATTTACACCGAAACGTAAAATGAAAATTTTATAAAACATGAAAAGTATGGGAGACTAAAGTTAAACTGAAAAAGTGTACGAGTTAAATTATAAAAGACGTAAAAATATTGGGGTTAAAGGTAAAAAAATAAAAATAAAAGAAAGACAAAGTGAGTACAACCCTTTAAAGCTAAAGTACTACACATGATGCATATAAAAGTTAATAACTAGTAATATATATAATTTTAAAAAGTGTTTCAATTAAGCTAATGAATGATGGCGTATAATGGACCGTTAGTCCATTATCCCTTTCCTTTGTTTTAATTTTTTTTACTTTGTTATAGCTTAGTGGTATATGTGTATGTCTTTTGTTCGATAGGTGTTAGGTTACACTTAATATTTTTTTCTATCACCTAAACTACCAATTTATAAAGGACTCCATATACTTCTCAAACAAGGTTGCAATTTGTATGGTTTTGTAGGATAGGAACCAAATAATCAAATAAGAAAGAATTCATTTCATATTATCAACTATATTCAAGCGGATACAATACAACATTGAACAAACAAACATACATGTCTCAAAAAAACAACACATTAATGATGTAAAATATAACACAATCAATCTTTCAAACCAAGAGCAATAAAATACTGCCGAATAATGCAACTACGAATCCGTAGATTGTTGGTACCGCCAATTTGACCGATGCGGATGTTGGGATAGGGCTTGGAGCCGGAGCCAATGTTTGAGGTAGAACCGTGATCACAAGCTTCATGTTTTTTGACTCGCAATGCTTTCCAACACCACAGATATACCATTTTCTTCCCGAGGTTTCAAGGGAGACGATGTCGCGTCCGCTTGTCAAGATCCCATTGGATGGTGAAGTGATACACTGTGGAAACCGGTGCCATTGACTTTCACCACAGTGTGGGTGCTAGCAGCATAGTTAAACACTACATCAAAAGAATTATAAGCATTAAATATTTTAAACGTCTTGTAAACAAGAAATTAAGTAGGGAATGCTATTAAACAAATTTGCTCCTATAAAACCTAATATGGTTATTTTTATACTTTTTCTATTTTGAGGTATTGTTACCAATTTAAATGTCATAAATTAGGTAAAAATGATGGAGATATATATTTAACGTACCAAGAGTATCTCCAACGTAGAAAACTTTATCTTTGGCCCAAGTTTGATAATCAAAGTCGAGTGCCCAACCCTTTTCATCACCAACTATATATTCCTTTGCGGCGATTGAAGTAGCAAGAACAAAATGTAGCCATGAAGACGATGTTCAAACGGGACGTGGCCATTTTGAAATATATTTGAGGTTTTAAATATATTTTTTCTAAGAACTCAAAGAAAATTATATGAATTCGTTAAGAAGATGAATTAGTAGCTACATGATTTCAGACTATTTATACAATATTCGAGTTATATAACATAGAAGTGCAAGGTCGTAGGGTACCGGCTGTAGACGGCAATGGTGTTGTGGATTTGGTCTTTATTGTGAGTTTGATATAATTGCCACACACAAACAATACAAATGTTTTGTTTTGATTGCTATTTTTATGTTGTAAACTAATTAACTTATGAAAGAACACATTTTCATGACCCATGATATATTTTGGGTAATATTAACTTTTTAAGCTATTAACTTCCAAATTTTTTTTACAATATTTGGTTACCGGAATTGTGGGCGTTTACGGTCCAGTTCAACCGGTTTTGAAGAGAAGTTTGAGTTGAACCACTCAATATGGTTTTGGAACCCGACAAACCCTAAGCCGGTCGAGCTGTTTGGATTCAGCCACACCGGCCGGATTGGACAATTTAAAGAACCAAAACATATTTTTGAACTAGTTTTTTTTTTTTTTCTCAAAATCATGATTTTGTATTATTTTCTTCAATATATTAAATATTATGGATATAATATGTCTATATGATTGTAAGTTCCTAAAAATAAAAAAATTAATAACATATTTTAAACGGATGGTTCAGTACATACAACCAGCAGTTCAAGACCAAACTATGAAACAAACCATTAAACAGTCAAAACGAAACCATATACTTAAAATACCAATAAGACCTTCCAACTTGATTCTGTATAATGGTTTAGTTTGGAATTCATGATAAATAATATCGTTACTCTTTTTAGTTTGTAATCGATGTGCCTATAATTTTGATATAAATTTCTTTTACTTGCATGTATGCTAGGGTGCCCATGGTGGATACATGGACTATAATAGATTCAATAAAACTTGAAGAAAAGTTCTAAAATGTAATACTCTTATAATTTTTTAATTTAATTAATTAATTACTACGGATATAAAACTTCTTTTTATAATGTCATGTAATTTTAACTTTTTAAAGTGTTAAAAGTTGGGAGACATTTGAAGGTAGAGGTGTCGGAGGCACCGATGACATAGGGTATATGTCCCTCGTGGAACTAGAGGTGTACAAATCGTGTTGAGGTCCAAATCAGTTCGGGATAAAATTGGTTTCAGTTCCAATCAATTTTGGTCAAATCTGGTTTTTTATGGAATCGATTTTTAGAGAAGAAAATGATCGGTTTGGTTTGCAACCAATTCAGGTTTTTCTGGTTCGATCGGTTCGCGTTTGACTCATTTCAACCCGATTTTTAGCGTAAACGGTTCTTGTCAAAACGTTTTCTTTTTTCACCTCTAGTTGAAATTTGAAATGCTTAAAGTTTAGTAGGTCAATATTTTTCTCTTGAATTCGGTTGATATTGTTAATTATTTTTTTATTGGCGGGATGATGTTGTTAATATTAGAAACAAAATGCCGAATACCATGAAATTGATGGTGAACTGTGACCTCTTCTAATTATTTAATAATGTTAAGTAGAAATAATAAATACATAAAGAAAAAAGTTAGCACAAGACGAAACTGTTGTATTGTACAAAGATTCGTCAGCCGAACAACATTTCGCCCAGTCGGCAACTTTGTGACAATCATCTTTCACTTCGAAATATCAAATATGTAAATATTTTAATATTAATAGGCTATCATGGCTTTAATAAAATGATAGAAAATTTACTTCTTAAACGAGAACTAAAAATGTTACTATGTTGAGTAATAAATTAATAACTTAAAAGTAAAGTGGGTTTAAAAGGTTTAAAAAAAACCTCATAAAAATTAGGGGTGTTAAATTTGTACATCCGAAAATTCGGATAGTGGATTTCACTATCTGAAACCGAAATTTCGGATTCAGATTTGGATATTGGAATTAAAAAAAAATTGTATTATTTAATAAAGTTTTATAAAAATAAAATAATTTAAATTGAAATTTTTTTCGGATATCTAAAGTTTTTATTAAATATCCGATATATTTAATATTTTTAAATTTTTATACAAATATTTCGGATATCTGAAAATTTTCAAAATTACTATCCGAATCCGAATTTTAGATTTTCAAATATTTTGGTTTTAGATTCAGATATTTTTGAACACCCCTAATAGAAATGTCAATAATATACATTGATATAGATTAAAAATAGGATTTAAATAGATGTGTGTTTTTTGTTTTTAAAAAATATATCATTTCTCCAAAAACAAAAGGATTTTTCGTTAATATTGTGACAATCATATTAATAATGCCGTCCATAGCCGGTTCCCTAACTACTAGCCATTTCTACATTCATTCCAAAACCATATATATATAATGTATCATCCTTCTAGTCTTCTCACTCACCTAAACAAACTAGAACCCATCTCGAGCATAAGGTTTATAAAAGATATATCGATTAAAAACCTCGAAAAACCTCGAAAATGATTGCATCTAGTTCAATCTCCGTCTTCATTGCAACGATTCTCGTTTTGGCAACTTCAATTTCTGCCACTGATTACATCATCGTTGGTGATGAAAGCGGTTGGAGTCTCGACTTTGATTATCAAACTTGGGCCAAGGATAAAGTTTTCTACATCTGAGATAGACTCGGTATGTTGTACTCCTATATGTATGGTTTAGATATATGTAACTTCTTTTAATATAACTTTCACGTATCTACTTTATTATATCTTATAATTTAAACAAATGTATTGAATGCTAATAAACTAAAAAAACGTATTGATTTTGATTATGTAGTATTTAATTATGCGGTTGGCACCCATAGTGTGATGAAAGTTGATGGCCCAAGTTTCCAACAATGTAACACTTCATCTTCCAATGAAATGTTGACAAGTGGACGAGACGTCATCCCCCTTCAAACCCGGGAAGGAAATGGTATATTTGTGGTGTCGGTAAACATTGTGAACTGAGAAACATGAAGCTTGTCATCAACGTTCTATCACAAACGATGGCTCCCGCTCCAAGCCCATCTGCATCGACCACATTGCTGGTATCCACGATGTATGGGTTTGTGGCTGCTGCGTTGTTTAGCGGTCTTGTGTTGTTTTTGGTTTAAAATGTCTTGGTTATTTTGTTTTCTTCGTATGTGTGGCTTTTCAATTGTTCTACTGATTTGGAGACCTATTATTTACCGAGTATGAATTTATTCTTAATAAAGGTTTTGTGATAATAAATTAATGATTTCTATATAGCCAAATAGCATGTAAATGATAGGAGCCGCTCGTGAACTACTTAAGAATGACTCATCAAAAATTCTAACTGATTTTAGCTCAAATGAGTTCGAATCAAGATCAAAATTTGTGTTATAGGTGTGCTCAAACCCAACTTCATGTACCAATCTTGAGTATGCACAAAGGAATCCATTAATATAAACATAATAACTATTACTCAGGATAGTAAGTATAGAATAGCATAATAAATACTCTTATGAAAATTACAGTAATAATAAACATAACAAAAATATTATATAACAAAATATTAGTAGATAATAAACAAGCGTAGCTCGAGCTTAAAGTTATTCGCGAGTTGACATCAGGCACTACAGAAATTTGGCCTAGGCTCGGCTCGTTTTCAACACTACTATTGTACTTGTTTCTTTCAATTCCAATAGGACATCTCAACTCGGCCGGCCAGTTTTGACACATAAAAAATACATGTTTTGACTTTTGACATTAACTTACTTTTAAAAGTTACGACCCGCTCATTTTGCCACCTTTGTTCAACATTTTTGTAAACCAAATTTTTACTCAAATTTCTAGTCATTGGTTACACGAATATAGATCTTTCAAGAGATCTGCAGATGAGAAATCAATTATATACAAACAATTTACTAACACTCTGAAGAAAAACAAAGATTACTAATTTCTTTCCATATACTAATGTTTTTGTTAGTAACTGCCTAAACTTGCCATTGTTCCCCCCAAACCATTGCTTGCAAAGCACCAACTTGATTTAGGGAAAAAAAAACCTAACGACTCAAAGGGAATCAAGTTAAGTGATGATCAACATGTAATGTTACTTCAACCGCTTGAAGGTCTGTCTAGCGTAAGCTAGTGTTTACCTAGTATCACTAGTTAACAGAGTATTGGTGGGCCCGTGATTTTTACCTAACACGTTCTCACAGCTCCTAGAAAGAGCATGTAATGTTACTTTAACAATAACAGTTCTTCTTCAACTGCCTGCAACTCACTGAGCCGTTTTTTCGCATAAACTGTGACTATTACTGTGGTAAGAATGGTTAAAACAAACCCAAAAACCGTGACTGCAATCTGAAGCGGTCCAAGTGATCGTTGATCTTTTGAAGCATCCGCCAATGTTCGTATCATTATACCCCTGGAAAACAAGCAAACTGTAAATATTTGTTTACTTGCAGACAATCTTTTTCCCCACATAATATATGAAGAAAATCTTACGTGTAAATCGCGACAAAAACTTCTGGCACTATTCCAACTAGTGTTCCAAACAGATATGGAACAAATTTAACATTAGTAGCAACAGCACAATAATTGTATACAATATACGGAAAGGGGGATATTCTTAATAATGTCACAGCTCTAAACTGATCATACCAATCTCCTTCGCCTGCTAATCTCAAAATTGAAGCTTTTTTTGGATATTTATCTAACCACCGCTGCATAACATACAAAAAATCACCTTAAATGATCATTTATAAAAAAAAAAAACTTGTAGGAATATGGGGATAATGATACTCACTTGAATTTTATGGTAGAATAGGGAGCCAAAGAAGTAAGGAAGTGATACACCGATGGTAACGCCACAAATTATAAGTAAAAATCCCAAACCGTAGCCAAAAGTCATGCCTGCAACCCACATGGAGGGTGTAGATGGTACAAAGATGCTAGGGAATATTGCCACTGATGAAAATATAAGAACTGCTAATGTTGGTTTGCTAAATGCCTCAGTCTCCCAGTTTAAAATAGGGATAACCTCCTGAAAAACACATGGGATTATTAGATTGGATCAAGTGATCATCAAAAAGAATAGGATTTTGAGAAGCTACTACAATTACTAAGGGGGTGTTTGGATTGATTAACATAGATATTAGAACTTCTTGAAACAAAACAAGGCAGATAATCACAAGAAAACACGGGAAATGGTGTTTTGATTTTCTACTGTAACAAACACAACAATCGGTCAGTGTTTGGCTGTTATTATCTAAGGATTCTATCCAAACACTTGCGAGTTGAAACTGCTAACCTAAGTTATCAAAGTAAGCAGATAAATCAGTTTTAAGTTAGTGTTCCCATACAACCCCTAAATCGTGCAGCCTATGTGGTCAAAGGCTCCAGGTGCACACCCAGGTGAGGTGAGGCGCAAGGAAAGCAGCAAAACCTTCAAAAAAACAAGCTTGAAGTTTGAAAAAGGGGTTCTATATTTATACACCATGTATAAATCTGACAAAAGGTAAACTGTCGTTTACAAATAAGTAAACTGTAGTTTACAGTGTCTATCAACGAACGACACTAGTCTAAAACAGTTTAAACAAACCAAAAACACTCTAAACTAGCCTTAATCCATCTAAACCAGCATAAAACAGCTAAAAGTTGTTTTTCTTTAAACTGCACGCCTTGCTTTTTAAGTAAGGCATAAATTGCTTGTCTTAGGCCCTCGCTTTTTACGCACCTGGGCTCAAGGCTCACCTTTTTAGCCTCGGGCGCCTTCCACTACCTGGCTTGCAGCTAATCTTTGCCTATGGTTATCTCAAATGATTAATCATCCTCCCTAACAATGCATATAGATAACAAACAAAACAAATTATTCACCAAATAATAAGCTTCATATGATTCTTTTCCGTTCCACAAAATGCAGTTGGTGTAAACTGGAATGTACAAATTTTACACATTTTAGGCATGAATTGAGAAATAAATGAAGAATTATAGCCACAATGATCACAAACTAACAATCACATGATCATTGACAATAAACAAGCTCTAAATTAACAATCAAATACGAAATGAACCTTCTGCAACAACATAATTCACAAATTCAAAAAAACGAACGCAATTGCAATCGCAATGAGCAGCATACCTTGTCCATTAGAAAGGGTCCGATCCATACGAAGAAACAAAACGCTAAAATAGCCAAAAATACGATCAAAAACACAAGTTTCCCCCACCACCAAAACGACCACCAGATATTGATACATTCCCCCGACGTCGGAGAAGAAGAAGAAGAAGATGACAAAGCCAAACCACCACCACCGCCACCGCCGCCGTGGCCTCCGTCGTCAGCTAGCCCTTCCGGCGACGTCATAATTACGTAATCCGGCTTGGGGTCTTCAAACCCAATCTTCAATCTCGTAATTCCGGCATTCTTTTCGATCGTCATTCTGATTGATAATGATATGAAATTGAATTCAAAATCAATATCAATATCAAATGGAACCCTAAAATCAAAGGGTTTTGATATACGTCGATTGGAAGAATCAGAGGGAAAATGTTATGGTGGGGGGAAATGAAGGAAACGTAGGGAATTGAAGATGTTTATTTTCAACTATTTTTATTTTTCAAACGAATGTTTGATTTTGTTTAGGTTTTTCACTAAAATTGTAAAATTATGTATTTTCGAGAGGGGATGTATACAATTCTTTGTAAGTTTCTAACCAAAATAAAATTAAACTGACAAAATATAAAAAAATATGCAACTTTTTGTTTATTAGTTGTCATGTTATTATGAATAGGTTAAATATGAGAAATATAAATAGGTTGATAAAATTCATATAAAACATAGTATTTGACGTGATTTGGTTTTCAATAAAATTTCTACTAAGAAAACATATATAGAAATATACATGTCGGAGTTATATATTTTGAAGTTATAAAACATTAGGCATTAAAAGTTATAAAAGGATTACCAAATACAATTAAAAATAAAACAAATATAATATTTATTATACTGGACTCAACTCGATTTAAAAAATTTATATTAAAACGAAAAAAATAAACATGGTGTAGCAATATGCTTGACAATTTAGATCATTATATTTTAAAAGCATTATATATAAAAAACAAATATGTTTAAGATTAATTATAAATATTAAACTATCAAAAAATAGAAAAAAAAAAACAAAAACTGATGTGACAAATGGTGAGTAGATGAATAAAAAGTAAATTGTTATGACAAATAAATTAAATACTATTCATGGTTTGTATTTTGTTATGTTCCTATGGTAGGATTTCATTCCTTCTATCTAACATTTATATGAGATTAATAAATAATATAATAAAATTTCTTCTAAATATATACTATCAAGTATCAACAAGTCGTTTTGAGTTTTGACATGAAGCTGGAACCTGATCGGTTTTGAATGAAACCGGTCTGAATACTGAGCCGGGTCGACATTTGAAACCGGTTTTGGTTCTCCACTCGGTTTTTGACTTTTTTCCCTCTGACCTCTGGATACTGGGCCGGGTCTGGTTATTCTGATTTGAAAGCCCATATATAAGATGAAGCAGCCCATGTTTAGTAGGGCAGAAAGCTTCAAGAACCTACTGTCCATTTGGGGATTTTTCCCTTCACTTGTGATTTTAATTTCTCCATTTCATAATGTTCATATGAATTGGGTGTTGCTAATTCCATTGATTTTGTTCGAATGATGTCGGTTTAAGCGTCTCGTTAGCTCAATTCAATGGTAAAAGATGAACACTAACTAAATGCGAGTACAATCAGAAACAAAGCTTTCAGAGTTGCACCCATAAAATCAGGTATCCAGATTCTTATGTTAAAGTTCTTTGTTATGAATGTAATTCGTGCACGTGAAGTATTCATCTTGCTCATAACTGTTTTCTTCATATTTTAGCATCAGTATTTAATTTCTTTCATTCATATTCATGAATTTGTGCTTTAGCTGTTGTGTTAAGTTTTACTGTAGATGGGTTGTCATTATTATTTTTATTCTTGTTTATAAATTTGGCTGCAATTTAAACAGCATATGTGTTTAGGTGATTCTTGAAATTATAATTGCTATTTGTTTATCCCTTTTGTCATTTGAAGCCTAAGGTTTACAAAAGTGATTAAATTTGTGGTGTTCTTGCTGACATAGATGGCTAGGTGGGATGAGATACTGTCACTCCCTGTACAGAACCCTCCAACTTTGGAATTCTCTGCGTGTGATCTTGTTTGGTCGAAGGTAGAAGGTTATCGTGACAATATGGATAGACTTGCATTGGTTCCTTTTGCTAGAGTTGATGATTTTGTTCGTGGTGAATCGAATAATAAAGATTGCCCTACTAGATTTCATGTAGAAGCTAGGAGACGCCGCTCTCCGAAGCCGGATTGCAAGCCTAAAGTTGATGGCATTCTTGAATATATTTTGTAAGTTTCTGATTACCTGATTATATAGATGTCCAACAATTTGTTTTGGATGTTTATTTGCATAATTAATCTAAAGGTAAATCATATTTTCTACATTTTCCCCCTTTTGGAACTAATTTGATGACTTTTACTCCCATCTTATGTCAGTTTTTGTCATTTTATCTATTAATTCTGCAAACTGTTGGATTAGCCAAACAGTCAAACATCTGATCATTACAACTTCAAATAACAAAAATATGATATTTTTAAAAAAACATGCATGTTTGTTAGATTTAAAGAGTAATAGGTTTGACTTTTGGAGTCAAGAATGCGGATATTTGTTGGTTGTGTAGGTATTGGTGTTCATTTGGTCCAGATGATCATAGAAAAGGAGGTGTAGTAAGACCAAGTAGGAATACGTATGTACCCAAGAAAAAATCTGCTGGTAGACCGAACACAAAAAGAGGGTGCACTTGCCACTTCATTGTCAAACGCTTAATAGCCGAACCATCTGTGGCATTAGTCATATATAACCAAGATAAACACGTGGATAAAAAGGGATTGCCATGTCACGGCCCACAAGACAAGAAGGCTATTGGAACGCGTGCCATGTATGCACCGTTTATCTCAGAGGATCTACGTCTACGTGTCTTGTCTTTATTACATGTTGGAATACCAGTTGAAACCATTATGCAAAGACACAATGAATCGGTTGAGAAGCAAGGAGGTGTTTCTAACAGAGATGATCTTTTAACTCATAGGTATGTGAGGATACAAGAAAGGAATATTCGACGATCTATTTGTGAACTTGATGAGGATGATGATGTCAGCATCGGTTTGTGGGTTGAAAGCCATCAGAATCACGTGTTCTTTTATGAGGATTTTAGTGAAAATGATCCGTTTTTGCTGGGTATTCAAACAGAATGGCAGTTGCAGCAAATGATTCGGTTTGGCAATGGACGCCTTCTTGCTTTAGATTCAAGGTTTGGAACAAATAAACTAAAGGTATGTTTGACCTACTTAAAGTTGTTTATTTGAATTAGTCATAATTAATCGCACATTTGAGAATTATTGGTGTTTGTTTACCCTTGAATCTAAATTCCCTTATATTAATAGTCTTTTTCATGGTGTTCTATATTAATGTAAAGTTGTTTATTTTCGCGCTACGAACTTTATGCAGTACCCAATCCAAAGTCTTGTTGTTTTCAACTCAGAGAACAAAGCAATACCAGTAGCATGGATAATATCACCCAGTTCTTTGACATCGCGTGATACACATAGATGGATGAGAGCTCTCTTCAATAGAGTTCGCACTAAAGATCCTACGTGGAAATTAGCTGGTTTTATAGTTGACTGTCCTTTATTAGATATCCTCGCCATCAGGTTCGTTCATGACTATAATACTTCTAGTGACAGTTTACTATATTCCTACATCAAACATCAGCAGTAGCTAGATGTGGACATTGGGCGGGTCATGCAGTTTGGATAGCGGGTCAAATATAGTGCGTTTTGGTATGAGCTGCTATTAATCAAAGTTATGCATATTTCTAATGAAAATGTATAAAATAGCATATATTTTTTGGTGGTGGTTTGTTTTGGTAATTATAATTTTTTGTTATTCATTTTGGAACTTATAGGTTATAAGTTTATACTTTATTTATTAAATGGCATGTTTTATCAGGGAAGTGTTTCAGTGCTCTGTATTGATCTGTTTTTGGCGGGTTCGTCATGCATGGCATAAAAACTTAATGAAAAGATGCTCAAATATGGAGACACGAGCGAAGTTATCAAAAGCTCTTGGTCAAATAGTCAAAGACATCTGTAAAGGGCGTGGAACAGTCGAATCCTTCGATAAATTCATAAAAGATTTTGTAAATTGCACAAATTTCATGGATTACTTCAAGGCAGTTTGGTATCCTAGAATGGGTTAGTAACAATTATTATAAAGTTTATATCTTTTATCTTATCTTTTTATAATTTTATATATCTTTTCTCATCATCAGGGTCTTGGATCACTGCTTTGAAAACCCTACCGCTCGCAAGCCAAGAGAGTTCAGCAGCTCTCGAATTCTATCACAACCAATTGAAAATCCGACTGCTAAATGAGACCGAATTTAACATATATCAACGTGCAGATTGGTTGATCAATAAATTGGATACTAAAATACAAGCCTACTTCTGGCTTGATGAGTACGAGGGCAAAGATGACTTTTCACGCTACTGGAAAGACGAATGGGCAAGTGGTTTAACCGCATGGAGGAACTCAAGAACCATTCCCAACACTGATATTGTCACAGAAGGTGAACGGGTCAAAGTTGTTGACCAACACGATCGCAGTTTAGCTCATGTTATATGGAACCCGGGGTCAGAATATGCAATCTGCAGCTGTGATTGGAGCGAAAAAGGTAATCTGTGTGAGCATGTTTGTAAGGTTATTCAATATTATCGTGAAAAAGGTTTGGGGTCGCCATCTGTGAGCCTACTGCAGTATAATCAAGGTCTGATTAATATGTTAAAATGCCCGCCTGCTAATTCTTTTATTCGCGATCAAGCTGTGTCATTAGCCGTTTGGGTTAACGAGCAGCTTAGTATGCAATTTGGGAAAGGTGGACACTATGGTGACTCTGATTCGAGGGACGAGATGGTAAATTCCTGCACACGGATGGAAGTTGACTCGGAATTATGTTGACTCGTGTCTGCTGGTTCTTTCTTTTGTTGCGGCTTGTGGTGGATATTGGCTGCTCGTGGTGGATGTTGGCTGCTCGTGGTGGATGTTGGTGGTTCGTGGTGGACCTGTTGATGGAAGTAGTAAATGAAAACGAATTGTATATGTTGATTGAGTGATTGTAAGTTTGTCTTTTTCATTCTATGTTAACTGCAATGGTTATTTTCATACCATAATATCAAATATAGTTGTTACATTAAAAATAATATAATATCATAATGTAACTTTAATTTTGACAATATCTCATGTAACATGAAGCTATATGTCATTGTTTTGAAAACCGGATTGGACTGTCCGGTCTGACCGGTTGGACCGGGAATCGGACTTCAATCCGGTCCGGTTCGGTGCTTAAAACCGTTTTGTCATTAAACTGGTGGTCGGACTGGTCGAACCGGCGGTCGATCCAAGAACTGGACCCGTTGAACCGGTGGTCGGACTGGTCAAACCGGTAACTGGACCCGTTGAACCGTGGGTTGAACTGGGGGTTGGACCGGTCGAACCGGTTTTTTATATATATTTTTTATTTTTTTAGTATTTTTACATATATTTATAAAATAATTATAATTGTATCCGGTTTTTATATCCGGTCTGACCAATGAATCAATAATACATCAGATTTACTGTCCGATCCGATTTTAAAAAGATTGACTATATGTTCCCTTAATTTGACTTAAAAATGATAACAACTTACATGACATGTTTGACTCAATTGCATCATAATGATAATTTTACTTGTAGTTATTCGAGTGTCACAGATAAAACACAATAAAGCATCTTTCGATTATTTGACCGTTAAAAAATATAAAATTAATAAAGTTCAAAAGTATCACTTTCGATCTAAAATGTTTCTTCTTATGAAGTTTAGGATTCAAGTCCTATAGCGTAAAAATGGTGTTAAAAACTGTTTAAAAAATTTTTGTTTGAAATTAAAATATATTATAGATTGATATTATTTCACTATTAAAAATATATCTAGCTTAAACGGAAATAGTCCTCTTTAATTTTTAAACACAAATAATGAACATAGAGACATGAAACCCTAACCATTGAAGCAAGATGGGAACATATAGCACTAGTTTATTTACTAGTGTAATTTTCTAAATGATGTGTTTAGTTGTATAAATATTTAGTGCAATATTTGCATAACTGTCAAAACTTTTTTTCGGAAAATTGTTTAAATAACGTTACATATTCTACTTTAATAATATATTAAAAAAGAACATGTTAAACTTGACATGTAATTGCAAGACATGCACACGTGACGAAAAGCCAAAACAACCATTAGTGTCCAAATTTTAATAATTAAAATGGCTTTCTTAATAGAAATTTAACGTAAAGTGTATAAGTCGGCATTGGTTGGCGGTCAATTTTGATGAGTGACCGTTGAGTTGGGTCAATTGTTTAACGGGTTCGAGTTATTTTTTGTCAAACTAATTTTTTTGTATCTTTTTACTCAACATCTCTTATAGATGTATGAAAGTTTTTACTTAGAAGATATTAACGTCATATTTTTAAGCCATACCTAATTTGCTCTTATTAGATAACATCATCATATATAAACACCGCATTATTTTAAACACTGATATCTTATAAACTAACACCACCAAATATACATACGTTAGGGTTTGATGAGACGAATACATCATTTACCTTCAAATGTCTCTATCGGGACATTTTAACTTTTCTACTATATTATCTTTTGGATTTAGATATACCAATATTAAATTGTTATTTAACATGTTTTACTTGCTCACCTGTCAAAATAAGCCGGCTAAATTTAGTTTGCCAAAAAAGTTGTTTGTGCTAATTAATTTATTGATAAGTTTGGAATATGTCATTATTTGTTTATAAAGAGTAAATTGTAATTTTCATACCTGTGTTTTGGGGGTGTTAACAGGATCAGCCCCAGCTTAACAGTTTGCATACCTGAGTTTACGAATGCTAACACTTTACATACCTCCGTCCAATTTCCGTTAAACAACCGTTAGATCTCCCCCCACTCCCCCACGTGAGGGGTAAAACTGTCAATTCACGTAATTTATTAATCTTTTAAGAGTAAATTGCAAATTTCATACATGTGTTTTAGGGGTGTTAACAGGATCAGTCACAACTTAACACTTTGCATACCTGAGTTTACGAATGCTAACACTTTACGTACCTCCGTCCAATTTTCGTTAAACAAGCGTTAAATCTCCCCCACGTGCTCCTCACGTGAGGGGTAAAACTATCAATTCACCGTGAGCAGCCTCTACAACAACCTCTCTCTCCAAACCCTACCTTCCATCCCCTCCCTCCAAACCTCTCGCCGAAGACTCTCAAATTCACCGTCTCCCACCGCTGCCTCACCGCCCTCAAACCCTACCCCGCCGCCCACATCAACCACCTCGCCGTCAACAACCACGTCGGAACCCTACCGACGGTGGAAGATTAATAAATTAGGTGAATTGACAGTTTTGCCCCTCACGTGAGGAGCACGTGGGGGAGATTTAACGGTTGTTTAACGAAAATTGGACGGAGGTATGTAAAGTGTTAGCATTCGTAAACTCAGGTATGCAAACTTTTAAGTTGTGGCTGATCCTGTTAACACCTCTAAAACACAGGTATGAAATTTGCAATTTACTCTAAAAAGATTAATAAATTGGGTGAATTAACAGTTTTGCCCCTCACGTGAGGAGCACGTGGGGGAGATTTAACAGTTGTTTAACGGAAATTGGACGGAGGTACGTAAAGTGTTAGCATTCGTAAACTCAGGTATGCAAACTGTTAAGCTGGGGCTGATCCTGTTAACACCCCCAAAACACAGGTATGAAAATTGCAATTTACTCATTATAAAATAATGAACTTTTTGTCTTACTTCTTTTCCTAATCTATTATATGTAAGTATGTAACTTTTCATGTCTTAAAGCAAACATAGTGTTATGATCCAGCCCAAACCAAGCCTTATGCCCAACCCAACTCCTTAGCTCAGTCCAGGCCCAAGAGACAGTCCAACAAGCCCATTCGATTCCAAGAGTGATCTGGAAGTTACTGCTATTTTTAGTTTTGTTGTTTTATGTTGCATTTTGAATTAATAGTCCACGTTTGCATGTTTGCATGGTAAGTTAGGGAGTTATTGCATGATAGGAGTAGTGGTCATGGAAATAAGGGAAGTGGGTGATGAATTCATATCTCACGCATGTTTATATTCTGTAATGTTTTTGTTTTTGGGGATATAGAAGAAAAATTGTTCCAAGCAAACTCTCTCAACTCGACTCTCCTCTCCCTCACTTCTTCAATCCTAAGAATTGGTGCTTTCATTCCCGAACACCTCCACCATGCCTTCGCGTTGGGACACCACTCCCGATGACACCCAACCATCACTCAATGACCTCGTACAACAATTGATCACCGCCACAACAATGCAACTGCCACCACCAATTCACAACTTGTTACGTTGGTTGAGGTTACCAAATCGCTCACCATAAAAATTGATACACAAACAGCCACAACAGCCAACTTAGTTACACATATAACCACCCCTCTCCGACCAAATTTCCATGGAAGATGACAACAGGCCACACATCAATTTCCCCAAACACCCTGACCCACAATCTTCAAGTTCAAACACTAACCCAAACCGCCAAAAATAACCCTACCAATGTTCGATGGCTAAAACCCCTAGGATGGATCTTCCGAGCCGAGAATTATTTCTCGTATTATAAGATTCCAGTCGGCGAACGTGTGCCTCTCACGGCGTTTTATTTCGTCAACGATGCCTTGTCGTGGTACCAACACCTTGCCAACAATGATTTGTTAGGCTCCTGGACCGCTTTTAAACGTGAAGTCGAACTCCGGTTTGGTCCATCTACTTATGACAACCATGAAGCAATATTGCTCAGACTCCAACAAACCTCTACTGTCACAGCCTACCAAACCGAGTTCGAAAGATTGAGCAACCGAGTTTCGGGTCTTTCACAACAGACCTTATGTAACTGTTTTATTTCTGGTTTGAAGCCCGCTATACAATCTGAACTAGCCATCTTGAAGCCAACAACCTTGCACCAAGTGTGTGCCCTAGCCAAGTTGATTGAGGATAAACTGGCCCAGCACACTAAATCCAAAATCACGTATCCATCTAAACCCAACCAGTTTCTACCATCCACATCCACCCTAACTACCTCTACGATTCCTCAGGCAACCACCACCATTATTTCACCCACATCTTCATCCACCATCAACCCACCACCTAAACCACTTCCTATTACCAAACTTTCACCAGAAGCCATCCAACAGCGTAAACGTGATGGTCTTTGTTTCCGGTTCCCGGAATTTTTTTTTCCTGGCAACAAGTGTTTCCCGCTACAGTTTTTATTGATCGTCGACAACGACGAATATACCAACACAATGACCGAATCACCGTCCATCACTGAAACCGACACCCCACCACCCCAATTTTTAGCCCTTTCTGATGCCGCTTTTTTTGGTCTTTCATCCGCTAAGACTTTACGTCTAACCGGATTTATTCAGGCTACTTCGGTCACCGTCTTAATTGACTGTGGCAGTACCCATAATATCGTTCAACCCCGCATTGCTACTCAACTTAACCTACCATCTTCTCCACTGGAAACCTTTCATGTTATGGTGGGTAATGGCCAGTTCATCCTATGTAACTCTTATTGCCCAAATGTTACGTTGCAATTGCAAAAACCAAACTTTACGTTGCCATTCTTCGTCTTACCAGTGGAGGGTGTCGACGTGGTTTTAGAAGCAGCAATCACAGCTGATTTCTCCATTCCCCAAATTAGCTTTACATGGCAAGGTACCACATGCACTTTAAATGGGGAACAACTCACTAAACTGGTTTCCCACAGTTCCCTCACAACCCTCCTTCGACACGGCTCAGTTGCCTCTTTACATACCTTAACCATGGAACCCACCACACCAAACAACCTATTCCCTACCCAAACCACTCCATCGGACCCTACCTTAACTAGTCTACTAGACCTTTTCCAACCCGTGTTTGCCAGACCACAATCCTTACCCCCAAAGCCGACCACATGATCACCACATCCCCCTTATAAATCACCAAGTAGTCAGTGTTAAACCATACAACCATACCCCATTTTCAAAATAAAATAATGACACAACTTATTTCTGAAATGATTGGCAACAGAATCATCTGACCAAGCCAAAGTCCTTTCTCGTCCCCAATCTTATTGGTCAAAAAGAAGGACGGTTCATGGCGTTTTTGTGTGGATTACCAGGCGTTAAACGCTGTCACAGTTAGAGATCGTTTTCCTATTCCAACAATAGACGAATTGTTGGATGAGCTACATGGTGCAACGATTTTTCGAAAATCGACCTCCGGTCCGGTTATCATCAAATACGAGTGGCACCAGAGGACGTCCACAAGACAGCCTTTAGAACAACCGATGGTCACTATGAATTTCTTGTCATGCCCTTCGGACTCTCGAATGCACCTTCAACATTTCAGTCAGCCATGAATGATTTATTCCAATTGGTGTTTCGCCACTTTGTCTTGGTCTTCTTTGACGACATTCTGATCTATAGTCGTACCAAGGAAGACCATTACTCACATTTGAAGTACGTTTTGCAGCAGCTACAACAGAATCAATTTCATGCCAAGGCCTCAAAATGTGTTTTCGGTGTCACCGAAATCTCATTTTTAGGCGATAAGATTTCTGGTAAAGGAGTAGCACCCGAGCAGGAGAAAATCGAAGCAATTCAGAATTAGCCACCACCGGGTTCTTCACAGCACTTCGAGCGTTTTTGGGCCTAACCGGGTACTATCGTCGTTTTGTTCCGGGTTATGCAAGAATAGCTACACTAAAGGACATCTTGAAACTTTACAATTTGCTTGGAAGCAAGACGCACATGAGGCTTTTCTAGCCTTAAAGAAACACATGCAAGACTTGGTAACTTTAGCCCTTCCCAATTTTTCTGGAACTTTTGATGTCACTATCGACGCTTCCGGTTACGCCATTGGTGCAGTACTCTCTCAAAACAAAACAACTACCCCATTACTTTTTAGCAAGAAATTATCTACAACAATGCAAAGTCAATCAACATATGTAAAGGAGTTGTATGCGGTCACAGAAGCAGTCAAGAAATGGCGCCAATATCTCTTGGGTAGACACTTTCGAATCTATACCGACCACGTCAATCCAAACCCAAGAACAACAGAATTGGTTAACCAAGTTAATGGGTTATGATTTAGAAATTCTTTTTAAGTCGGGCAAAGAAAATACCATTGCAAACGCCTAAGCCGGGTTGACATCCCTGTTATGCTTGCCATCTCTTACCCCACAACAACTTGGTTGGATGAGCTACAACATTACTCCAATGACAAACCACTTGGCAAGCAAATGGTGGCGGAAACCCAAGCTGATCCGGTCTCTTTTCCACACCATAGTTACCGAGATGGTCTTATTTATGTTCACGGGAAGCTCTTGATTCCACCTTTACCATCTCTACGAACCAGGTTACTTCATGAATTCCATTTGTCCTTTGTTGGTGGTCACTCACTCACTCGGGCATCAACTCTACCATTAAACGCCTCTCTCCAGCGTCTTCACTTGGATGGTTTAAGAAGAGATGTGACAGCCTTCGTCAAGTCTTGTGTTGTCTGCCAAACAATCAAAACTCCCAACCATAAACCGTATGGATTACAGGAACCATTGCCAACTCCGGAAACCCTTGGTTAGACATATCCATGGATTTTATCACCAACCTTCCTCCCTCAAATGGTAAATGTTCAATATTGCATTACCTGTTAGCTTCACTGCTATCTCATTAGCTTCTATTTTTATGAGGGAGATATATCGACTACATGGGTTACCAAATACCATTGTATCCGATCGGGATCCATTATTCATCAGTCGCTTTTGGAAGGAATTATCTAAACAGATGGGCACAAAACTGTTACACTCTAGTGCCTACCACCTCCAAACGGATGGACAAACTGAGGTGGTGAACCGGTGTCTCGAAATGTACCTCCGTGCATTTGTATTTGCAGAACTAGAAACTTGGGAACGATACTGTACCTTGCTGAATTCTCCTAAAAACACATCATCACTCTTCAATCAACATGTCTCCGTTTAAAGCATTTTATGGTCGCGATGTCACTGCCATTCATAATTATGTTCCAGGCTCATCTACTACAGGTTCAATTGAGGCTTCTCTGCTTAACTTTTGAGACATTGAAGGATGCCATTGAGTAGCAAAGCACAGAATGATACAACAAGCCAACAAGAAGAACATGATAAAGAATTCAAGGTGGGAGAGTACGTCTTCCTTCGTTTGCAAAGCTACCATCAAAAATCCCTTCCAATAGAGCTAACAACAAGCTAAGCAGACAATTTTACAGACCCTTACAAAATTGTAGAACGGATTGGCAAAGTAGCATACAAGTTGGAATTACCCACTAGTCCGCGTATTCACCCGGTATTCCATGTCTCACTCACTTTAAGCAATGCCATGGTGATCCTACAGAGACAAAGTAACTTAGACAATTTCAATCCTGAAGTTGAGTTATCCTATTTAGCGGAAACATGGTTAGTATACCTCGTATTGATAACAAGGGGAGACACAAGTACTCATTAATGGGGGGATCAACAACCCTTAGAAGATGCTACCTGGGAAGACTTTGACTCCATCCGATCCCAGTTTCCAGGTTTCATTGACATTGAGGAGAATGTCGGCTTTCAAGAGGAGGGAGATGTTATGATCCAGGCCAAACCACTGCAGCCTTCTGCCCAACCCAACTCCTTAGCTCAGTCCAGGCCCAAGAGACAGTCCAACAAGCCCATTCGATTCCAAGAATGATCTGGAAGTTACTGCTATTTTTAGTTTGTTGTTTTATGTTGCATTTTGAATTAATAGTCCACGTTTGCATGTTTGCATGGTAAGTTCGGGAGTTATTTCATGATAGGAGTAGTGGTCATGGAAATAAGGGAAGTGGGTGATGAATCCATATCTCAAGCACGTTTACATTCTGTAATGTTTTTTTTTTGGGGGATATAGAAGAAAAATTACTCCAAGCAAACTCTCTCAACTCAACTCTCCTCTCCCTCACTTCTTCAATCCTAACACATAGTGTTATTTTTTGAAGCTTGGGGGCTGAGTGTTCTTCTGTCTCTTACTACGGATGGTAAAAGAATATGAACATGACGAACAAATTGAAGTCTGTATTTGTTCGAGTATAAAATTGATTTTAAAACATTTTCACGGGTTTATGATAAAACTGTAGGAACAAACAAGTTAACCCTATTTAGTGAGAATAACAAAGAGATTTTGTACCGACGGGTATTGATGCGTAAATTAATATCTTTTATACGATGTGAATGGTTTTAAATCAATACGGTATTAAAGTTACCTAAAATTGTTATTATAAAAATTAACAGAGTACTTATTCTTATCCCAGCTAGTTAAGGTGATGTACCCATTACATGTAAATAAAGAAGAGGTCATGGGTTCAAGTCTCACTCTGAGCAAAAATGCTTAGAGTTGGATTTCCTCCCGAGAGGGTTGGGGTACGGTCCCGGCTGAAAAACGGATAGTTGGACCCGATTAAAATAACACATATCCTTCGAAATAAAAATGGTACGTTTGCCGTTAGAAAAAATAAAAAAAGAAAATTAACGGAGTGAGTTGAAAACCGGAGGACTTCAGATACTCAAACATCTAGACCTACACAATAATCCAATTGACGAATCTCTGATTCACTGATTCTTCAATCATCACAATGATCCTCAAAACCACTGCATATCACCTTCACTATCAACAATCCACCTTTCCCCCGCGAAATTTTTCTTCAGGTAACCTAACAATTCCATCTTTCACCAACAATTTCTCATCACTTTTTTGTGGATTTTGCCTTTCTAGAAGCCTTTTGATGACCTATCAAATTGCAGATAAGAGTTCAATCGCAATCCCAATTCGTCCCAACACCCTCTCTTTATGTACGATTGTCAATTCCGACGTGTTTTGCGTGTTAGAGTTATCGGTTTCTATTCACATTGAGCGATTTGATTTTGATATCAAGATTAGCGTTTTATGATGCTTGTTTTTATGTTAATCGATTTTTAGGTTGGGGTTCTAGATTGATAGTTCATAGGCGTGTATCTGGAGAGTCTTCTGGATGGGTTGACCCTGATGATGAATCTTCAAATTATGCATCGATTTCACCTCAGGTGTTAACTTATTACTCATTTTTCTTTCATCTTGATTACAGACTTGATAGTTATTAATGAGAAAATGGCAATCACACACCGAATTTGAATGTGTAGAGCACTATTTTGGTGATTGGTAACCAAATTTAGGTGTTTGGTTTGTGATTTTAATGGTGTTTAGATGTTTGCTGCCATACCTAAAGTGCTTAAAGAAGTAAAGAACAATACCCATATTAAAACTTACATTAGAAAAGATTTGATTGTTTTTGAAGTAAATAACCTAGAATAATAATACAAGTCATATCATGTTATCTTCATTTTTCTACCTTACAGTTTTAAGAGTATTCACCGCGTAAGTTTGGTCAACGATTACCGAAATAGTCCATTAAGACATGTATTTGTTCCCAAGAGGATATCCTGGTAGACTGGTAGTAAAGTGGTATACTCTCCCACCAAGGGTGTGCGTTCAAATTTGCGGAGTGTAAGTGTGGGTGATTTAGGTGTAGAGCAGATAGTATTTGTGTACGCTGTTCCAAAAAGAATGAAGAATTGTATTTCTATACAAATCTATCTTTTCGGTTTCTTTTAAGTATCAGGGATATAAAAGGCTACTATAAATGTGTTTTTACCTTATCATTCATGCTTAGCAGATACTTGAAAAGAAGGCGTCTTTTGTGGATGTTTTAACGAAAGCCAACTCAATCTTGCCTCAAGTAGTTCTTGCTACTACAATATTGGCTCTTGTTTATCCTCCATCTTTTACATGGTTTACTAGCAGGTTAACTGATACTCCCTTATTTCCAATATTATACTATTTCTTTAATATGAACCTAGTTTCTTAGTCTTTAGTCCTATTTGTTTTGGTATGAAATATAAAAATATTTCAGGTATTATGCCCCGGCTTTAGGCTTCTTAATGTTTGCAGTTGGGCTAAATTCAAGTGAAAAAGATTTATTGAAGCATTTAACAGACCTAAAGCTATTATTGCTGGTTATGTTGGCCATTGTTATTAAATAAACCGTTTCTTGGTTATTTGTTTGGCACAATTGCCATGACGATGTTCGGCCTTCCAACTTCCTTAGGTAATATTATATGTAGTATTATTATTCTGCTTTTGGTATAGCTATACATTTGGCAGTATGATACTGTGATCTTATGGTTCAGCAATTTCCTTTGTATACGTGTGCTTAATTTCAAGACTATCTGATTCAGGTGCTGGGATCATGCTAACTTCTTGCGTTAGTGGGGCCCAGCTATCGAATTATGCCACTTTTCTAACAGACCCAACGATGGCCCCGCTAAGCATCGTTATGACATCAATATCTACTGCTTCTGCTGTTTTGTGACCCCGTTATTGTCACTATTGCTCATTGGCAAGAGGTTGCCTGTTGATGTAAAAGGAATGATTTCCAATATTTTGCAGATTGTAGTTTCACCTGTTGCTGCTGGCTTGCTTCTTAACCGGTAAGGATATACTAGGTGGGTGGGATCACGGGTAATAAAACGAGTTCATTGTGAAACAGGGTTTTAATTTTTAGTATGAGTCAGGTTCGATTGGTTGTCAGGCTACGCTTTTTCCTTAAAACTTTTTAAGGAGTGCGCTAAGAGGAGAAAAAACAACATAATTTTAATAAAAAAATTTAGTAGGTTGTATACTTGTATGCATCAAATACTTTGGGCGAGTATCACCAGTTTGACCCATTTCACAAGTTCCATTTGAGCTAACTTTCAAGTTTTTTATTTGCGCATTAACCCGTTTGGGCCAGTGGCCACTCAGTGATCCAATTAGCCGTTCAAAATTCAAATAAAAAAATTCAACTCGTTTGGGATAATAAGTAAATAGTTGAATTTCTACCATAAACTTTAAAACTCATTTAAACTTTTAATAAACAAGTTTTTCTTTCATAATATACAGTTTTTGCCAAGAATATCAAGTGCTATTAGGCCCTTTTTGCCACCATTATCAGTTTTAGTGACTTCTCTCTGCGTCGGGGCTCCTCTTGCAATTAACATTGATTCAGTGTTATCGCCTTTTGGGATATCAGTTTTATTGCTTGTTATCTCCTTTCATTTTATGTGCATTTATACTTGGATATGCATTTACCGGCATTGCTTTCCACAATGAACCGGACGTCAAACCTCTTCAAAGAACACTTTCTTATGAAACAGGTTCAACATTTCTTCTTTATACAATTCAAAATCGGCTAAAAATCATATTCATTTTACCTGGATTTACAAATTATTTAAATTATGTGACACTCACCCTTGAAATAAAACTTTATTTTATATAGGTATGCAGAGTAGTAGTTTGCTGGCCCTTGCTCTAGCAAATAAGTTCTTCCAAGATCCACTCGTTGGCGTACCTCCTGCAATATCTGTAAGCTTGTTTGTTAACTCTTAACTAACTTGAAATAACCTTAATAACTTTCTTTATGGGATCCATCCCATTTTCTTGTACATGAAGTAAATGAGACTCATAGTAATCGTTTCGTTTCTTGCTGTTTGTGCAGGTTGTGATCATGTCACTCATGGGTTTTTCTCTTGTGATGCTTTGGGCTAAGAAGAAAGAGTGAGTTTCATGAGTTCAGAACCTATCAGTGATATTTCTTTTGTTCTGAGGTTAAAATTTGGTAATAAATGATGGTTATCTTTAGTTTTTAATATTATTTTTGAAATTTCCTTAGAGAATTTGTGTAAATCACTATACTGTGGTGGCAGTGATGACAGTAACCATTGTAACTTGGAGAATTGTATAGGCACTGCATGGTGTTAATCTTTGAAAATGGTGGGTATAATGTGATATGGTATTCAGAGAGATATTTCTATTATATAATTAGTTTCTCTCTTCTACTTTTCTATCTCCCTTTCTGACTTTAGATTGATACAAAAATTACTTTTTGTGCAACCTAGTATATTTCAGATATCAATTAAAAGTTCTTAGATGGTGTTGTTTCATGTTTTCTAGATAGAGTAATAGTACTCTGTTCCAAGTCATGCGAGCAGAACATTAGCTATTACTAAGAAATTTTGATATATTTAGTGATTCGAAGGCTTTTTTATTAGTATTAGTTTTAATAGGCTTTTTTATAGAAAAAAAAGAACGACAAGAAAAAATAGATTTTGTAAGCTACCCATGTATCCTTTAGTCCTACAAAATACCATACGAAATAGAACGTTTGGAAGGGATATAAAGAAATTCTTTGATTGGTTCTTATTATTTGAGTATTGAATACATATATCACAATATCACACATAAAAAAGATCAAGTATCGGATATTCTATAACACGTACCGGTTATTTATCTGCGTCATGAGACATCCTTTTACCTCTTAGTGATTCCCTATTGACTCGTTAAACTATAAATAAAATCATATTTTTTACACAACCAATGCTAGTTGGCACGACTATAGTAGTCAGTGTCCCTCAACCAGCTTGGTCTACTTGAAGCCCTATCTCGAGGCCTAAAATAAGGTCTAACCGGTCTAGTCTGATCCTAACTAGGCTTGGCTTTTTTCATATATTTTGAGTTTTAATATATATTTTATTATACAACTTCTTATTAACCCCACCTCAAGCAAATTGTATAAAAACGAAGAACACAAAGGTTGCAAACAATATACGAATACGATGTATCAGACTTAAAAAAGGTAAACAAGCTTGGAATTTAACGAGCTTTGACCCACGACCAACCTTCTCTAAGTTTTATTAGAGATGGGCGTTTTACATGTGTTGATCGACTTTGACATAATCAATCTTCATACTTGAATGTAGGCCTATATAGCGATCAAGACATCGTGTGTGCATGTTAGGGCCATTAAGGATCGACTCAAGCAATCGAGTCTTGTATAACCAGGATTCCGAAGCTTGATCTCAAATCATACCCTAGATCACACAACAATCTCCATTGTTATGGCGGAAACAATATATTTTTGGAACTATTAGAAAACAACTATAAGTTTACTAGTTTAGGATGTGTGAGTCACCATTCCTTAAGGAAAACTATCAAAATGAATAAAGGAAAAAAAAAGTTTATAAGTGATGTTTGCTTGTTGAAAAGGGACAAACAAGACAAGATTCTTTTTGCCTTGATAAGATGCAAAATTTACAAATTCTTTAAATGCACGTACGCGTTCATCAATAGCTAGCATTTACCCCCACATTAAAACGTAAATTCGAATAAAAAGAAATGTCAAAAAGAAAATAACGTGGAGTGTGTGAATTATCTTTCGGCATCAACGAATCTATAACTTATTCAAGTTCTTATTAAATACTAAATAACTTTTTTAATATTTTGTAGACTAAAACAAGTAAACTTTCTCTTTCGCTACCATCCCGTTAGCTATTATATAAAAATTAAAAAATAATAATAGCAATATATTACGTATAATAATAAGCTTCTGCTTAAAGTTTATTCAAGAATAGGAAGTACATTAATGACACGACCGATTAATGGTGTTCTGACAATAGTCATAGGTTTCTTGTACAATGTTTGGATTGCGTGAGTAACCTATGCTCATATCTGCTTGTGTTGTCTCATAAGTCTATCTCGATTCTTCAAGATTTGAGAATGCCAATTCGATATAGGAAAATCACATGCTTACGTTAAGCATAAACTTTCCCACAAATACTCATTTAACCTAGAGATAATTGTTTGTATCTCTTTGAAATTTGAAGCGTACTAGTGGCATAACCTGGCGTACTTAAATGTCAGCAACCAATAAGGATAGTTGGTTTATATTTATTTAAAATCGTAAAAAAAACTATCCAAATGATAAAAGCACTTAAATCCTTAAGAAACTAACTGAAGCACCCATGGTCAATATCTTCCAGTACTACAAACTGAAATGGGGAACCGATTTGGAAGCAGAATGATCATTGCGGTGGTGCGACTAAAGTTATCGAAGAAACTTGTGTTGAAAGTTTTTGAAGTCAAAAAAACCCAATGAGAATGTAACGTTATAAATGTCAAAAAGTTTCTGTTTACAAGTGAAAAATCTTGTGATTTCATTTTGATAAACTTAATAGTCTCTTGGTTACATTTAGAGCATCTACTAGACAAAACTTGTCGCTTTCATCTCACCCTTTCTCTCTTTTTTCTATTCTTCTCTTTCATCATTCCCTTGCATGTTATTCATTAGTACTATCTAAAGATCTGAATGCGAACACCCTCTTTCTTCCTCCACCTGGCTACCAACTCAAATCAAACATGCAAAAACAACAACGTTGGAGATGCTATTTCACAATTTATGGTCTACCATAATAATAATCTTTTAGCATTCAAGAAAAAATAAATAGAAGTCTAAGGGGCTGTTTGACAGCCTCTTAATCAGCCTCTTAATTTTTAGATGTCTTAATGGTTCAGACTGTTTGTTTCGCAGACAAATGTCTGAATTATTCAGCCATTTGCTTCTGAATGCTTAAGCATTTACTAGTGCCTGAATAGTTAAGAGATCTAATGCTGAATGGTTAATACCTCTTATCTGAATTGGTCAGACATTTACATTGAATAGTTAAACGATAACTAGCTTTTAATGGTTCAGACCTCTTAATGGTTCAGACCTCTTACTGGTTCAGCATTTAATCATTTAGAAGTTGCCAAACAGCCCCTAAGTTTCTTGTCTTCTTAGAATTCTCTGATCTCAAATAAGAAAAGAGACAAAATTTTCTCGATTTTTCAAGATAAAAACTTGTCGACCAAATTGAACTATTGATGTTTAAGTAAGT
Organism: Flaveria ramosissima; assembly: GCA_025215565.1. Classification (NCBI taxonomy): domain Eukaryota; kingdom Viridiplantae; phylum Streptophyta; class Magnoliopsida; order Asterales; family Asteraceae; genus Flaveria; species Flaveria ramosissima. The sequence goes on along the minus strand of JACVEC010000339.1, from coordinate 86,398 downwards.
CATAAGTAGAAATCTTTGAGAAAGGATCCAAACAGTTTTTGTAGGTCACAAAATTAATCAATGTTATTAATGGTTTTCCTCGTCTTAATATATTGAAATACGTATGGTTGAAGCTTTTAAGGGGTCCGGGGGCATCGGCCCCTTCCTTCGCTTTTTCGCTCATAAGTAAGAATAAGGCATATTTCGTCCAATAAACTCTATGAGTGTTGGCTATTGAGTTTGGCAACATGATATAGTGTTAGGAAATAATTTAGAGAAACAATTTTGATATACATTAATAGTTTCACTGACGGTTTGTCATCAAGGTATCCTGATCTATCTTGTAACTAAATTTAATTTAGTTTTAAGGTTTTTTTATGAAACAATAGCAATAGATAAAAAACATATCTTAGTTGATGGCGGCATGGATTTAAGCATCTTATTTATGTTATATGATTTTCACAATTTAAATTATCATATTATTACAATGTCACCAGTTAGTTAACCGACTAATCATCAGATATCTTCGACCGACTGACCATCAAAATATTGGTTTAATCACTTAAATATCTACTACTATTTCAAAAGCATCGGGACGTGAGAATGGAAGAAGCACATGAATAATGAATAAACAATAATAAATCCTGATTTGGAATTTATTAACTTCAAAACCTCAAGAATATCTTGATTTTATGTTACTTTATTTGGTTTTAAACTAATATCAACTTACAAATAAGCAAAATAAGCAAGCAAATACCCAAAGCCAGCAATTACGTTACATCATAGTTTTAAGTTTAGTTTTAAATTTTAATTGAAATTCCAATTCACATAAAGTAGGGAATCTCCAAAAAGCCGGCATTTATGTTAGAAATCAATAAATATTATGTACTTTTCCCCAATTTCGAATTTGGGTTAATCTATGTTCAATGAGAATTCATAATATGTTTACCAATGATTTTTCCTTCAATTGTTAGGGTGAATTACAACTTCGTTAAAATAAATAGGTCTTACATGTAAAACAAAAAAATATCTAGTGTGAGTCAACGAATTTTCTTATTTAAATTGTATTTTCCCGTTAGTGTTTCCATGTTCAGAACTAATAAAAAAAGATTTATATATACAATCTTTCATTCTAGTACGTGTCAGTCTAGTGCTCCGAGATTTCGTACTTGAGTAACGAACATAATTAGATAGTTATGTGGTCCATTAGTACTCCACTTGACGTTAAAAAATAACATATTCGAAAAATATGCAAGGGCATATTTGTCTTTACAGGAAAGGCATCAACCGCCCCAAGACTAGTAACACAACAATTCACCCAAGGGCAGTTCAGACATTTCACACGAATCCTAAACCGTGCTACAACAACAACAATAACTTATTCCCAAAGAAACATATCAAACCCTCATTCTCTCTCTTATCTCCTTCACCACTTTATATATATAATACTCCACATTAACAACTTCACCTTCAACAACAACAACAACAATTATCATATCATTCAACTTTCAATCTGCAGATCAATCAGCTTGTATACAAGATGGGATCCGATGCCAACAAGATGAACGACGCCACCAGCTTCCAGCCGTCGGAGCCGGCTCCCTGCGCCACCGGCTGCGGCTTCTTCGGCACCGCCGCCACCAACGGCTTCTGCTCCAAGTGCTACACGTGACGTACAGATCAAACAGGAGCATGCGGCTTCGGCTAAAGCCGCCGTCGATAAGCTCGTCAACACCGTCGTAAGCTCCCTCCACAAACACCTTCTTCTTCTTCCTCCTCCTCTGGATCTGAAACGGACGGATCCGGATCTGGATCTGGATCTGAACTGACTCCGGTGGCTCCGGTGAAGGAGAAGGTGTCGAATCGGTGCTTAACGTGTAATAATAAGAAGGTCGGTGTGATGGGATTCAGTGCAGATGTGGTGATACGTTCTGTGGGAGCCATCGGTACCCTGAGAAGCATGATTGGGAGTTTGATTTTAAGAAATCTGGTAGAGATGCGATCGCTAAGGCTAATCCGGTGATTAAGGCCGATAAGGTTGATCGGATCTGAAGATTTGATGTTCGTGGTTGATTTAGGGTTGGTGTTTGAAGTGTATGTTGATGTAATTGGGGGAAGTTTCGAATTAGGGTTTGGTTTTATTGTTTTTTAGGTTTTTAATGGGGTTGTGAACGAGAGAAGAGATGATGATGATGTTGATGTTGATGATGATGATGTGATGAAATGTAAGGGGAAAAGTGTAAACTAATGAATTGGTGATTTGGTTGAATTTGATAAGTGTTGCGTATAATTGGGTATGTTTAGTTGTTTATTGCTAATAAGTTGGTTTAACTTTCTTTGATATATGTTTAATTTGATTATTTCATAGTTTATATGTTATTGTTGATATAATATTAAATGGAAAAGATAAACGTTGAATGCTAATGATTACTTTTCGTTTGTTTTTTTGTTTTTGTCAGAATTGATACGTTGGTACTTATTAAAATTAAGAATGAGCAAATGGTTTTAATATTTTTATTTTCATTTTATATTATCTTAACAGATGCAATTCATATCATTTAGCCATGTCGACACTGAAAAATACATTCAGGAGCACGTCTTTGCTTAATTAATCATTTGTGTAAACCAGTTTTTGGTACTATTGTAACTTTTTAGTTCATTGTTTGATTATTAAAATCTTTGGGCACACCGAGTGATAATTGATAATCATAGAATGGTTTCTTTGGGTTACAGGATAAAATCACCTTAATTTGATATGATTATATCATTTGCTCATGTTTTTGTTGTTTTATAAAGGATTTGATTCTTTAATTTGACATGATCATATCTTTTGGACAAAATTACACAATCCATCCTTTTTTTTATACCTGATTTCATATGTGGTCCTTAATCTTTAAAAATTACACCAAAATCCTTTACCTTCAATGTTTGTAACAATTAAGGTCCTTAAAACGAACCTGGGTTAATTTTTCATGTTAAATGCATATCACTGGGGGTATTTTTGTCAATCCACTTTTCCCCTTATACACATAAAACACCTATTTTTCCCCATTAGGGCTCCAAATCCACAATCTCCATCTCCATCTTTCTTCCCCTTCTATCGTTCATTTTTCATCTTCCCCTTCGAACAATTTCAGCCTTCATATTAAGATGTCGTCTATGAATAAGACGATTCATTGTTGGTGTGGTAAACAAGCGACGATGAAAACTTCATGGACCTCACGCAATACTGGTAGACGATTCTATTGTTGTCTTCGAGAGGTAGATGAAAACTTCTGACCTCATGTATCTCCTTGTTCATATTTACTCCATTTCATGTTTTTCTTGTTCACGTTCACCCTAATTGATTTTTTTGTATTTTAATTTTTGCCAACATTGAATCAGGGTTCAAAATGCAACTTTTTTGAATGGTATGACTCTGAAATGTGTGAAAGGTGTTTGAGTATCATTCCAAGTCTACTAAAATCAAAGAATGATCTTGAAGGTTTAAGGAGCCAACTTGAAGCTGAATTAAAAACAAAGAATGATCTTGAAGCTTTAAGGAGACAACTTGAAGCTGAATTCAATCAAGTGAGAGAAAGCAAGACAATTGAGGAAGTGCTTGCTTTTTAGTTGGATAGGATTATTATATTTTTAGTTTCTTTGAGGTTCATGTAAGTTTTGTATATAATGCAATGTATGTTGACCAATCAATGTATTAAACGGTCCATTCTATGTAATTGCATTATATGTAATGAAATGGGATTTGAGCTACATAATGTTTTTGATATATTGGGTCAGTTACTTGCAGTAAGCATTTCTCTAAATGTATGGCATTTGACCAAAGTTTGTGCAGACTAGTGATCATCACATGGTTGATAAAAATAATAAGAAAGTGGTATGTATGGCATTTGACCAAAGTTTGTATTTTTTGGTATGTATGGCATTTGACCAAAGTTTGTGCAGACTAGTACCAAAGTTTGGATTTATTGTTAATCTATTTTGGATTTTTTGGTTATGTATGGCATTTTCTTGTATTTTGACCAAAGTTTCTGCTGCACATAACTTTGGTAACAACAACAGGGTAGTCAAGTTTCTGCTGCACATAAGAAACTAGTCTAATCCATTTTTTAAGGCTTATAGCAACATCATTCTCCCCAGATTTAAGCATAACAACAACCATGGCAGTCTAGTAATTAAACAAACAGGGAAAGTAATCAAACAAATATGTTCCAGTATTAATACCAAATGTGTTTATTCAAAAATAATCAAAACATGAAAGTATCATAGTATGAAAGTCAAAATAAGAAAGTCAAACATGATAGTAACATCCAAATTACATGACAGTAGTAACAAAAACAACACCATTCAAAAGGCAGCATCAAATTAAATTATAAATACCAAATAACTAAACATGACCCATCTGAATCACACTTCTCCTCTCCCATCACAAGTTCTACTATTATGGCCTTTCTTTTTACACTTGCTACAAGTGCCAGTGAGTTGCATTTCTTTTATTGACAGCCTCCCTCCTTTTATCATTTCTTCTATTCCACAGCAGAGATTTTTTTACTTTTTGGGCATTTCCAAACTGGTTATGATGGTTGTGGAACGAGGGTAGTTGGGAGGTTGACTTAAGCCACATTGAAAGGACCTTCAATTGATGGGAAAAATCTTAAAGTTGTAAACATTCTTCAATCAAGTGTCCAACCAATGAACTGGTAGTATCCAAGTCTCTGGTAATCCAACTTGTTGATCATTTTTGCCATGTTCCAAATAATTGCCACTGCATGCTTGCATGGCATGCCTGTTAGTTCCCATCTCCTACATGTGCAAGTTCTTTGGTTGACATCCACCACACATTGATCACCGAAAGGACCAGCAACTTGATATTTTCACCACCATTCCAAATCACATTGTACTTTGTAGCATCTTTTTTAATTGAGTTAAACAATGTGGTTGCATTGGGTGTTAGTGGGCCATTACTTTTGTCGATTACTTGCAAGACATTCACAATCCTCTTCATTAGATATTCTCTAATAAACTCTAAGGCTGTAAGTATGGCTTGTCTCTTCCATCAACTATCTTAGAATTCATAACCTCGCACATGTTGTTTAATAACACATCAGAGTGGCCCTTCCTATGCCATAACATCAAATGACATATTATGAGATACAAAATATCTCCAATAAAAGAAAATACATTAAAAGAAAAATGGGATCTTGACCAGTGTTGAGGTGGGATCTTTGATAGCCATATATGTGCATTAGTATTGATTCTTTTTAACTCATTCATATGAAGTTCAAACTCCCTTACTGTTGTGCATGTTGCAAGCTTCCATAGCATATCTTTAAACAATTTCCCCTTAAATGATTGTTTCATGTTTTCATGAATGTGTCTGAGACAAAATCTATGCTCAGCACATGGAAACAACCTTAATATTGCTTGGAGAATTCCCTGGTGCAATTAACAATAACTTTAGTTAAAAATCGATTTGAAAGATGAATAAACAAAAGTTTAAACTGAATTATACTAACCTTCTGTCTATCACTAACAAATGTGAAGTTTGAATTAGTGGACAAATCCAAATCATCACCAACACACTGAATAAACCAAGTCCAAGAACTTATGTTCTCTGCTTCAACTATGGCATAGGATAGAGGGTAGATGCCATTATTATTATCAATACCCACGGCTGTAAGGATTTGACCCGGGTATGGACCTTTCATAAAAGCACCATCAAATCCTAACAACTGTCTACCAATTGCTTTAAACCCATTTTTCAAAGAACCTAAACATACATATATCCTCTTAAACTTTCGGGTTTCAGAATTTGGATCAGACACTGGTTCAACCTCTAATTTCACTGTAGTTCCAGGATTTGTTCTGACTAGTTCTTCAACATAATCCCTTAGTAAACCATATTGTAAAGTATAATCACCATGAAGTTGTAACATAGCTTTACTTTTGCCCTAAAAGCTTTCATTTTTGAAACACCCACCTCAAATTTCCTTTGAAGCTGCTCCTGAACCGCCTTCACAGGAATGCTTGGATTTTCTTCCACTTGATCCATGAGTTGTTCGGCTAAAAAAGTTGAAGTACAAGCCCTAATATTACGACTTTGAATACATCTGTGTTCTTCAATAAATGTTTTAACTATCAAGAATCTGAACTCTTATCTTTAGATACCAACAAAACCCAAGGACACAAGTACTGTAAGGGTTTTTGTTTTTTCCCCTTCCACCCTTGTTTTTATGTTTTGTTTCTTCAAGCCTATCTACAATTACAATTTCAGCCTTTGTTTGACTTTCAACAAGTACACCATCTTCATTAATTTCAAATCTGGTAGTTCACCAGCACACACAACCCTTATCCTATCCCGATCATCCTTTAATAATTTCAACTGCCTTCTAGTTTCAACCGAATGAGACTTTATCAACTCCTTTACCTCTTTTTTATTTCCAAACACTTGACCAATGTAAAAGCATTTTTCAGTTTCTCTTCTAAGGTACTGTAAACTTTTTTTCCTAATACTCCCAATGTTCTCATCTGATTCACATCCACTGTCAAAAGTATCATTGTCCAACACTTCATCATTAATATCTCCAATCATTACCATATCATCTTTAATATTGATTTCATATTCTTCATCAACATGTAGTTTAAAATCTCTCATATCAACAGAAACATCATCTATATCATTTTCATCTATAATAAAATCACTATCATCCTCATCAGTGTCTTGTGCATTATTTTCTTGTTAACATTCTCATTCCCTCTATCTTTATTGACATTAACAGCCTTACATTTACATAATCATCTTGTATATTAAAGAAAGGATCGAAATGATTATATCTTCTTCATTCAGAATGGGTGCAGTTGGGTTTGTATACCAATCTAACATATTAGTGTGCATATATGTATATGTCTCATGTTCAACAAAAACATCAATAAACTTGTGAGTACACACTAATTTGGTGAACCTACATACATCTTCTTTAGTACCTAAGGCTTGTATCCCAATGTCTAAATCACTACCAGGCACTAAAAAATGTATAAAAAACACGCTCACTCTCTTCGTACCCTAACTCAGCCTTCAATTCATCAAGTTCAGCTATAGAAAACTTGTTAACATCAAAAAGATCAACTAAGTTGACCTGTCCATTCTCATACCTTCTACCTGGACAACTACTAAAAGAACCACCATGATGTAAGTTGATGGAGAAAAGGTTTGGATACATATCTACAGATCAAATCCAAAACTTGAATCAGTGAGTTTAAAAAAATCAATCAAATAGCAAAATAGATTAACAATCAATCAACAAAATCGATTAGATACATACCGTATAACTCATGGTAGTCAATGATCTTATCTGTTGATTCACGAATGCGAAATCTTGCCATGCTTTAAGTTGATAAACAAGGAATCGAGTGGTTATCAAGTTCAATTTTGAAAGCGGGGAATGAGGAAGATGGATGATCATGTTACGTACGTAGTAGGGTTATTAGAATAGGGGAAAAGTGGATTTGACAAAAATACCCCCATGTGATATGCATTTAACATGAAAAATTAACCCATGTTAGTTTAAAGGACCTTAATTGTTACAAACATTGAAGGTAAAGGATGTTTGGTGTAATTTTTAAAGATTTAAGGACCACATATGAAATCAAGTATAAACATAAAGGATGGATTGTGTAATTTTGTCTATCTTTTGCCCATGTTTATGTTATTTTATCAAGGATTTTCACTAGGCCAGAGACTATAATCTTTTTCATATGTTTGGCGGACAACAATTAACTCTATCATGGTACTATATTAAACACCATTTGTGGTAATTGTAATCGTTTTACGGACAGACAACAAAAAAAGGGCCAAACTAATGTGTTTTTTAAAGGGGGGTAAAGGGTAACTTGTAAAATAGTATCCAAATTTCAAAATATTACAATTATAACTCAAGTTTTAAAAATATTCCAATTACCTCACTCAGTTTTTATATTTTATATAAATCAAAAGTCTTAATATGTTTTTTAGCATGTTATACTTTTGGTTTCAATAGAAAATATTTTTTTCTATCTTTTGATGCTGATTATAGCACGTTGACGTTAATTTTAGGTACTTTTTTTTTTATTTTTTTCATAATTAAAATGTTTTTTTTTATTTTTATATAAATTTATATATTGAAAATTCTGACCCCACATCTTCTCCACCGTTAATTTCTTGACATAATTTTTTAATTATGACTCGATTTTGATCGTTTGGTGGTCCAATTTGAAGAAAAAATATATGCATGAGTGATTAAATTAGAACAATTTTTAAATTTAATTACCATTTTGTGATCTTTTTCTTTTCTTTAAATAACCCTTGTATTTAAAGTAAAAAAATCTAATAAACTCAATGCACCATGACCAGAGACTTGAACTTTAATAAAAATAAATATAGTTGTGTTTATCTTACACCTTCTTATATGACCACCTAATCAAATCAAACAAGTTAAAGCTAAAGTTAAACATCAATAACAACCATAAGTTCCTAACCACAACAATAAACACAACAAAAAGTCATGTACTTATTGAAGGATAGGGGCAAATGCTAGTAAACATAGTATCATGATAAGAATATATGAATATGTTAAAGTATGTATAAATTATCTTCATATATAAATGAATAGTAATGGTTCAATCATCACAGATTTCTTGATATTTGAATATTTTGGATATGTATTACAAGCAATGAACTCTCTGAGCAACCCACCAGCTTCTTTGAACCCTGATGCATCTGGCTGCACTTTGGTGGTCTAAATTACATCATCTTCTAGTGCATTATAGATCATCCTACAATGAGCACAAAACATTAGAGTGTGCCTGACCACCGAACGGGTAGTGGGACCCACAAAATAAAATGAAATCACTCGAATGATTGAATTGTAAAACTGCTGCATTCATATTGCTTGCATTACATAGCCTTAAACTGCAAGTGTTGATTAAAATTGCTTGTCAGAGCACTCGAACTAGGCTCGACTTACCAAAAAAAGAAAAGGAGGAAAGGAGGAGCCAAATGACGGTGACCAGTTTTTAAAACCGTTGCATTTTTCATCATGAGCTGGTTAAAGATCTCTGTAACATCAACAAGGTGTTGTCTCCGAGCATACCTAGTAATAACAAAGAAACACCACATGGTTTGTAGTCATGACCCATTATCCCAAGAATGAGTTGATTTGAGTAAAAAAAGTTTTCTAAATGAGTTGAACTATTAAAACTATACAACGTGTCAAATGGGTCACTTTATAAAACTTGCTAACTTAAAAAGATCCAGATGGGTCAGCATCACATGCCACCACTTAAAGAATAACTAGCTATATGTATATAAGTGTATAAAAGTGTTCCAAGTGTGTGTTATAGCCTTATAGGTCTAGATATCTTTTAACAACAACAAAATAAAGAATCTTGTGAGCCCAAATCAATGTCACTTTTTGCAGGGCAACTAATTAACCATAAATGAAAATTAATCCACAGATGGAGATTGTTGTAACTTTGATGGTAAAGATAATGTAATGTAACAAAGAAAGACTTACAATCTTATATTGTAGTAGAGGTATGGGACAGCAAGAATAAACATCACCCATGCCCGGTTACTAGATACAACAAGCATAAAACGCCTGTATAATATATCCGGTTAAAATCACAGTGTTTATACGAAATGCAGAATCATAAGGATTTATGTAATCAAACTCCAAATCTGCAAAACATATAAGCTGCAAAAGAAATATATCACATATCATAAACTTTCATTGTAACCAACCACATCAAAAATCATGTCACTGATAATAAGATTCGATATGATTACAATTCGCGATCACCTACTTTCATAATCAAAACAATATGAACTGTTTAAAGCATTCAAGATTGATGATTTGTTATTGTCTGTTACAACTATTACAAATCAAGCAATTTTGCACAATTAAAGTGGTGGTAAGAGTGCATAAACAACATGAGGTTCTACCATGAAGTTTCTACTACAATTAAAAAGACTACACAATGAAATACAATTCATGAATGAAATAAAAAACTACAAATGCATATATCAGTTCTCCAATCAAATTTCAAGAAAACCCTAATTTCAAAAATCATATCATATGATTAATTCACACAAAATCACCAATCTAAAACTTCATTAGAATCAAACAACTATCGATTCAAATAACGTAAATTCACCTGAGAAAAAACGCAATAACGAGGATTAGCGATTTGGATGAAGAAGAACAGTAGCCATGCAAGCGTATCCCACATTTCAATATATTAATTATATATCGATGATGTATTATATATGGAGCAAAAGAAATGGTACGAGTGTTACAGTGAGCAATGGCCGGAGAATTTGCAACAAATTGACGGAGATTCGATCGCCGGAAAATGATGAAACATTCGTCTTCTCCGGCGAGCGAAATTCACCGGAAGATACACGAGGATATAAACAAGAAATAATAATATTATTTTGTATTGGGGTGGTTTTGGTTTATTTTAGCAAGTATACGTGGGGGTAGTTATTACCAGTTTCAACTTATATAACATTATATAAGTATAGTTTAGCGTACCCAAAGTGGATGTTTAGTTAAATATGTTAACGGGGTGACGAGAAACTGATTCGAATTTGTTTAGACTAAACCTAGATGTTTTTATGTCGTGTTACCGTTGAAGAACTCATGTTTATAGTCATCATAATTTTGATGATGTAAGTGGTCGTCATAATACAGATACGCGCTTAGGGTTTAGAGCTGTCATACTCGGTGGGTGGATCAAGTATGGTCGAATGGAGTTGTCGTGCTTTGGATATATTAGCTTTTTCTATTTAAACACATTTAACAGTTAGTATTTTCTAAGATAAAAATTACATCCTACATCATGCAGGACTAGAAACTCACTTTTTTGATGGATGCCAAGGTTCGGAGTTGTTTTACCTAAAGATGGCAAAAAAAACCCGAGCCAGGTGGGGCATACCTGAAACACGAGGCATATGAGATGGGTATACCCGAAGCCCATGGGTATTGGGCAGGGTATGGGATTACTAATTTCTATTAAATTTCGAATAATAAAAACTACAATAACATCATTATTTGGTAAATTAACATTTAAAATAGCTACAACAAGTTACTATCGGGCTTTGAGTATACCCGTCACATATGTCTCGAGGTTTCGGATATACCACTGGGCTCGGGTTACATCGGTGTTCTTAACTCTCATACCAAAATTCAAATATACTTTTATTGATATAGTGTTTCAAACGTTGAGACTGGACTTTACAACTTACAAGCCCTATTGTACTATTGGGCTTTGTTCAAATGTGGCCCTACCTAGAATAGTAGGAATGTATTAAAAGCAAAATGGTAATTGAAAATGCACATAATATTGAATCGAAATAGATATAAATGTCAAGTTATCAAAGTTCGATTTACTTTATGAAGAAAAGATTTACCTCAAAATGAGTTCGATGCTAAATATAGCAAGGCTATAAATATTAATCCATTTGGAGATAAGTTTTGACACTTAAAAGTATGATTATGCGTATGATATCATTTTTTCTAATTTAATTTAATGATTGTTGAAGGTGAAGAAATTTATAACCTATGAAACGAATTACTTCATGTAAGACTTAAGGTGACACTTCCATCAACAAAAGATCTCAAATGAACATTTTGGTTGGGAACCCATTGATAATTATTGTGTACCAATTGAATGAAATGGAAGATCAATTAATCAACGGAGAACATGACATGTTTAAATCCAACGGAGAACATATCATGCGTCTAGTGTAATGTGAGGCAATGTTTTAATAATCAAACCCGACGTATATTTTTCTCTTTAGAAACTTCAAAATTTATTGATTTACTTTTTCAAATATCATGAATTCTCTCTAGATCGTTTGAAAGGTTTTCATAGCAAATAGGAACTAAAATCTGATATTTTTTAATGGGCTTAAAAAGCCAATTCAGGTATGAGATACAAACATAACGTCATATTCTCAAATCCTTTTGTGACTGATTTAATTATCTTTTGTTTTACATAGTTCTAAAGAGATCGTTCACAATCTGATATATGCGGATTTTATTAACCAATATTTGTATATTATATTTATTTGTATTTTAGTATAAGGATTATGTTTATCTTGGTAATTATTTTTTTGTTTCTTACTTTAGCTCTAGCCTCTAGGTTTAGTTGAGATTAGGCTTGTATATATATTGTTAATTTTCATTAATGAGATTTCAAAAAAAAATTTAAGTTCGTTCTTACATTTTATGTAGTTTACGATTTGAATTCATAACCTTAAGTTTATAAAATAGCTTAGTTGTTAGCTTCAAGACTTGTAATCGTTAATTCATACGTTTACTCGTTTGCGTGTGTAAGGATTTAGAGAGTGACAACATGCCCATTTGCCTTAGTTGACTTCTAAAATCAATATTTAACGCAACTTTATATCAACTTACCTTTTTTTATTCTTCATCGTTGGCACGAAAATCTATTCATTAGTAACGATTTCATATAAGAAAATACTTAATTAGTATTAATAATCTCATATATATCTTTCATATGGAATTTCTTAAATTTTGGAAAAGAATGTTATACCAATTGATTAGTTTTCAAATATCCTCATTTTACCACCATGAAGAAAAGAACAAATAAAACTAAACAATTAAGAATGATAACAAATTGTTACAAAATGTAATTACACAAATAATAAACAAAATACATTCTTAAATAAAAAATCACAACATATATTCACTTTCGTATCAGAAATTCTTCACCCGATTCCCTATCCACCCGTTTAATCCACCTTCTATTTTTAATCTTACCCGAACCCGACCCGGATTCCGTACCCGCCACGTGGGCAATATCCAACCCATTTCCCACCGGCAGAAACACCGATCTCACAATCCGCCGTGAACCACCGTCCTCAACCAAGCTCCGCCACCGGAAACCCGATGCCGCCGTGGCGTTGTCACAAACCACCACCGCGCCCGCGGTGCCCGAACGCCGCCGCCTTCAAAATCCGACCAAAGTCATTTTTTTTACAATCCACCACCAGGAAATCAATTAACTCCAACTCACTAACGACAGTCTTTGGCTCTCCAACTATCACCTCTGGCGACATCCCCGCCTTTTGCATGGCGGAGATGTACATCGTCCTGGAACTTTCGTCCGGGACGATGCACACGTGTCGACTGCACGTGTGGTTGGCGGCCACCGCCAACCCGATGCTTGTGGTTATCGCATCGTTGGCGCGCCATGTTTCGACGATCAGTCTAGCGTTCCAACCCGCGGCCATCGCCGAGATTAACTCCGTTACACTTGATCCTTGGTAAAGCTCACACTTTTAAAGAAAAAGATCTAAAAAATCAGACACCCAGATGAAAATAATGATAATAATAAACTTGAAAGTGTAAAGGATTACACAAAGAATGATCAAGAACATATGAATTACACGTAAAGATTTCTCCTCAAAAGTTTCATTATTGTTTAAATTTCGGATCAAAAGTTTTATCAGTTATTTGAATATTAGTCCAATTCGCTTCGAAAGATGAAATTTTTTGATTGAAATTGAATGAAATGGTGTGTAAAATTTTGAAACTGAAAAAAGATATAAATGATAAAATCTTTTGACAATTTGCTTTTAAAAGATGAAATTTTTAGATTGAAATTAAAAGAAAATGGTATAAAAATTTGAAACTAAAATGAAACTAACAGTACAAACTAATGAAGTGAAATTGTTATTACACAAAGAAAGAATCAAGAAAAGATGAATTACATAAAGATTTCTGCTCAAAAGTTTTATCAGTTCAATTTACTTTCAAATTATGAAACTTTTGGATTCATGTCGAAAGAAAACAATAAAATTTTTAAAAGTAAAATTGATATGAATATTAAAACTTTTGAACAGAAATTGATATTTTTAATTTTAAAGAATAGATACCGGATTTAATTCTAATAATAATAATAATAATAATAAGCTCGAAAGCGTAATAGATTAAAGAGAGAAAGAATAAAGAAGAACAAAAGAATTACATACTGATTTAACGGTATCCATGAAAGCTTTTGCAGCCATCTCCGGCGACCATACAAGTTTCATCTTATCTTACTCAATTACTTCTGTTGTTGTATTAATTTGTTGTTTCAACTTTGTGAAATTGATTATATATGACGAATAATATTGGTGAGTCGTCACAAAAGAGAGGGGGTGAGACCGTTGACTATTTTAATCTACGAGAATCCAACGTGTGGGATTGAGATATACAAAAGCAAAACAATGGGAAGTTTGGTGGACCGAGTGTATACAATTAACAATTAATTAATATTAATTATTATCAATTGGTAATCAGAACATCAGTATAGAAGGATGGATATAATATAATCAATAATCAATAATGGTATTAATTAATTTAATTAAGAGTAGGTTATATCGAATATTCAAACCCACACAACTCCGCGTTTGCTGTTAACTTTATCTCTTTGGGCAAAATAAGAACAAAAACTAGTAATTACGTATGAAGATGTATGAACAATTGAGTTTTATTTATTATCTTTTTTTGACTGAAATTTAGAAAACTGGAGCAAATAATTGCATCAAAGATTCAAACCGGAAAACAAATGTAGAAAAGGGTGGTGAGACGATTCTAGATTAAGACTACTTTATAAAAAGAGAATTTTGGAAGATGAAGTCATTAACATTGATGGAACTATTTTCTATTCTTTTTGTTATTTCTTTTCCATTGGTTGTTTTTAAAATTAAAGGTGTTGTTTGTTTATTTAGCAAAATGTTTACAGTCTGCGGATCACATTTGCAGGAAAAGAGGTGGACCAAACATCTACAGTCTGCAACAAGAAAAGTGTCTGTTTTTAACGTCTGCAACTGCTAAAATCAGCTGCTGGTGGTATACGGTGGTGCTGGACGGTGGTGGTGATGGTAGATGGTGGGTGGTGGTGGGCGGTGGGTGGTGGTGATGGCGGACAGTGGTGGAGGCGGACGGTGGTGGTAGCGGACGGTGGTGGTGGAGGACGGTGGTGGTGGACATGGGTGGTGTGGGTGATGGTGTTTAAATTCTCTGCAGACTTCAGAAGACTTTAAAAGTGATTGTGACAAATCTGCACCATGCAGACCACGAGCAAAATTTTTTAATGAAAAGTTTTCCAAAAAATAAACACTCTACAGACCTCAATGTCTGTGTGACGCAGACAAAAGAGGTAAGAAAGAGCTTTTTTTGAAAAACAAACACTCTCTAAATCGGATATTTGAATTTTTAATACTCTAGGTTTGAAATCTCGGGTTCGGTTTTGAATTCGTATATTTTTACACACCCATGCTCTTTGCTGTCATACAAAGATCCAACCTCCAGACCATGGGCCTAGAGCCCAACCAACCAACCTTCTATTCCAGCAATCCAAACAAGAACTTAGGCCCAGCAAAAACACCAACTAGCTAGAATTCTTGAGCCCACAAACAAACAGCTGCATTGATCCGTCATCTCTCAATATGCCATAAAACATAAAACAAAACAAGTTAACCAACGAATAGATGACAATTACATGACATTTGTTTGGTATTGAATTGTATAATACTCACATATTTCGAAAGAAAGAAAAATATCCGATTGAAAGAAACGACGAATCATCACGTCGATATTTTAATGTTTAATTGATCTAATGCGTGATTTTATAAGTTTTCTTTATTTATGTTTTGAGCCGTACGTGTTTGTAGCTTCAAGGAGCTTAATTTTAAGGTAAAAGAAGCAAAACACAAAAGTTCAAGGACCAAAGATGTAAATATTAAATGTTGCAAGAAAAGAGAAGACAAGATCAGGGGCGGTGTATGGTACAATGGGCTTGGGCGTACCATGCTTCGTGGGCGTATGGTGGGCATTTGATTTGGTGTATTCACTTAAAAGTTTCAAAAAGTTTGAGAATTTATACGTTGTTGGCATACGATACGCCGTGCATGGACGTTGAGATGTCGAGTGCCTAACAGAGTTCGGATTTTGAAGCTTATTTAAACACATTCGATTGGATTTCACATAAAAGCTTTTCATATACGAAAATTAACGAATTCAAGTTGATTATTGGTGCTCCAAGGTTTCTCTAATTATCCATAATCATCATCCAAACAAAGATTGAACGCACAGTCTCTAGGCAAATCCCACATCGGTCATGGATAGGAGAGATTTATGGTTCATAAGGCATGCCATGTCTCTAAAATCACCAACGTATTTTGGGCGTATTGGTTGTGGATGAGAGGGGAGCTCCACAGTTAAGCGTGCTCAGGTGACAGCAATCCAGAGATGAGTGACCTTACTGGGAAGTTTTCACCTGGGCAACCAAAAGCAAATCCGTGAGCTCCTTGGTATCAGAGCCACTCCTATGTCATTCGGGATGGTAGGGCAAACCTCATCAAGAATAGTGAGTCCCCGGGGTTGTTCAGAGGGACACCTTAGGCCAATCACACATCCCATAGATGGGATGATGGGTGCAAACCTCATCGAGGACGATGAGTCCAAAAGGGGGGGGTGTTTATAACATTCTAAGCAAATCCCACATCGGTCATGGATAGGAAAGATTTCTGGTTGTCCTGCCTCTAATATTATCAACGCATTTTGGACATATTGGCTGTGGATGAGAGGAGAACTCTATAGTTAAGTGTGCTTAGGTGGCAGCAATCCAAGGATGGGTGACATCCTTGGGAGTTTTTCACCTCGGCAACCAAAAGCAAATCCGTGAGCTCCTCGTAGACAAAGGGGACAATATTAGTGGTATGTGAGGCCGGATGTTACACAACAGTGTCAACAATGAGAGTCTAGTTTCTTTGTAATTACTTTTTGGCGGATGACTCGTGCTAAGAGAAACATTTGGTATATCTAGATTAGGGCCTTTGTTTTAAAATTTGATCTTTAAATATAATTATAAAAAATATTTTAAAAGGGTCGTTTATAAATAAATTTACTTGTCTGATTATCAGTTTTCGGTTTTCCTACATCATTAACTTATTAAGAGTGTTAGGTAACTTGATATAGATGAATTGTAACATTGTGAATGGACGAGTTTTACAAAAATTTTCCTTTGTTATTACTCTAATCAAAAGTTAAAATCATGAATATATGTTGATGTAAAGCCTAGTTTGACATGTCAATTTTTGATTTTGCTGAATTGGAAATCCGGAAATGATTAGTTTTTAATTTATTGCTATAATCGTTTCAAAGTTTGTTGTTTTTGCAATTTTGTTTCTTAAAATCATTTGAAGTTCAAGTTTTTGTTTTAAAGTTCTTTTGTACGTTGTTCAAAGTCTAGTTAGTTAAACATTTTCCACCAGTTTTATATGAATACGACCCTAATTACCCTTATACAATAAAGATAAGACCGATAATTTATTTTGTTTCTGACCGAGTCTCGACAACTAGATCAATGAATGGTTGTGAAGATTATCATTGAACACCCACCATCTTGAATGGCCAGTTTAAAAAAGCGTTGAAATTTGAAGGCGAACATTCTCAAACGGCTCGGGTTGTAGTTTTTTTAATGTTATTATTAGTAGTTGTTATTATATTTAGTTTGTTTTTTATTATTATGAAATTTTTAGTTATTAATGAAAAACTTTTATTTAAATTATATTTATTTTTACTTTTAATTTACAAATTGTTAAAGCATAAAAATTAAGAAAATAATGATGTGCTAGTGAAATTACATTGTACTAGAACCACACATTTCAAATGTAAACATCAATGAAACTTAATGAAAACTTAGTGTAAACTGATGTGAACCTGATATAATAGTAGAATGTAAAACCGTGATACATTCCCTTATTGTACCAACAATACAGAAGAAAATTAACGTCTATCACAACAGTGAACAAATTATAAGCATCCCAAATCCAATGCTAACTCGTCCTATCTATAAAGAGATCAAATATTTTCACATAAAGTAATCAATAGTATATCGTGTAGAGCATCTACTTGCTAAGTTGCCATCAATAACATTTGCAAAACATGAGGGTGTTTTATGTAAAGTAATTTAACAACAAAGTTTCATGGCATGGAATTATAGTTGTAAACTAATACGAAACACAAATTGAACTAGTTCTACGTCTCACTAGTAATATATAACGGACGAGAACAAAAGAAGATAGAAGAATACTTATTATTCAGAAAGAGATTGAATGAATGATCGGTAACCGACATTAACAAATTTTGATCTGCTTCAGTTGCTCAATTTCTTCATTTTTCCACAAGGCTTGTGAAATTTTCTTAATTAAGAACTCGGAACAAGAACTTGTTTGCATCTACAATTGAGATTTGTATTTATAATAGTCGGATTCTGGCTAATAACTTGTTTCCAAGTTTGCTAAATCAACCAAACTATATCAGGCTAAGACGTAATCCTAGTTTTATTTGTCCCCGTTTGATTTTTGATATTTATTTATTAACAGGGGCATCTTTGAGGGTGTGTGTGGGCGACCGCACGAGTACATGTCCCATATTCTACATGTTAGAAAATTGGATCAAGCAACACATATTAAACGATTGTATGACTAATCACTATTCAACCCTTTAATTGATATCAAAGATCACACATTATAATGACTCATTGACCTTTTAGTTATACTAAACAATGACTCATTGACACTTATAAGTTTATACTACATCACATTATAAATGATATAGTTCCACAATGGAAAGCCCCATAAACAAGAACCATCATGTAAGTAACATCATGTTTTGCCATCACATGTAGGGGGTTCCATCAGATAACCTTTGAGAGGGTATGACGACTAGCGTTTCTCTTCTTCGTCACAAATCCAACTCTTCGCGAAGATCAAACTCGTCATCTTTAGGCAACTTCCACTCAAAATAATGCAAAAGTGAAGCTAATATATACATTAACATCTTGTCACCTAAGGAGATACCCGGGCATATTCTTCTTCCCGACCCAAATGGTAAAAACTTTAAACTGTTTCCATTATAATCCCAACTTTCATTTAAAAATCTCTCTGGTTTAAACTCCAATGGGTTAGTCCAGTTGTTGGGATCACGATGAATTGCCCAAACATTCATATACACAATCGTATCTTTTGGGATCGTGTAGCCACCAACGTTGCAAGATTCATCCGGGCATCTTTGCATTAGGAGAGGAAGCGGAGGGTGCAATCTTAATGTCTCCTTGATCACCGCATCTAAATATGTCAATTTCGACAAATGGGATTCTTCAACAATATTGTCCATACCGACAACTTTTGTTATTCATCTTGAACCTTTCTCGTTACACTTGGATTGTTTAAAATCTCTGCCATCACCCATTCCACCATCGTCGATGTTGTGTCTGTCGTCGCAATTATGATGTCCTGTTGCGTTAAAGTTTATATTATTAGTATACATACTTTTCTTAGAAAGAATAAGAATAAGAAAAAGTACCATTAATAGAGCCTTGATGTGAATCATGTTAAATGATGTAGAAGTGTCTTTCTGGTCTTTAAGCTCTAACAAGATTTGCAAAAAATCTTTTTTCCATCTTCTTCTACCGCTTCATCGATTTTGCTAGAGTTCGTTTTCATTCTTTTCTCTATAATGTCGTCAAATATTTGATCAACGTATTCAAATTGCCTCTGCATATCGCGCTGCCTTCTTTGTAGATCAAAGCGCGATAACATTGGAGATAATCGGATATGTTTGGCGCTCCAAGTAACTCGATAATTTTGAATTCAACTTCGCGAAACCCATCTCCAATATGCACATCTTCACTAGATTTGCTACAACCCCATAACATGCTTGTCACAACATTAACCTCAGTGTTGAAAGCAATTTCGTTTATATCTACCTTTTCCCCAATTTTATTAAACACTTGTTGCATTGTCCTTTTCACTTCATATGTTCGAAAACTATGACTAGCTTTTAGATTAGCGTTGCTTAGCACTTGGCTGACCAAAATCTTACGCATGTTACGCCAGTGGTTGTTGTTGTTCGACCATCCGATATCAGACCCGCCATAAGTTAAGGTTAACGCGGTCAGTGGAGGGCTGCGGTTAGCAAAGGTCTGGTCCAGGTCACGAGTTACGACCTGTTCACGTAGAATCAAAACAATATTGATGAATAATATCTTCTACGTATCAAATAAGAGATCTTTTATATAAAAGAATGAATTTTTAAATTATGAAAAGTTTAGACTTTGTGTAATGATTTACTGTATGGAAATGATTTTAAATGGTTGTAGTTCCATAATCTCAACCAACGGACTTGAAATGATTTAGTTTTAGTCCCTGTAGTGGGGTGAACTAGAAAGCATAACACGTCTAAAGTCCGCTAGCCAATCAAGCAAAGGGCTGTTTGGCATCATCTGAATCAACCTCTTAATGGTTCAGATGTCTGAATGATTCAGATGTCTGAATGATTCAGCACTTAATGGTTTAGACTGTTTGTATCGTGAGCAAATGTCTGATAGTTCAGACATTTGTCTCTGAATGGTTAAGATTTATACTAATATTGAATGGTTAAAAGGTCTAATATTGAATGATTAAGACCTCTTATCTGAATTGGTCAGACATTTGCCTTTAATAGTTAAGCGATATACTAGCTATTAATAGTTCAGTCCTCTTAATGGTCAACACTTAATGGTTCAGACCTCTTATTGGTTCAGCACTTAAACCAATCAACCCCTAAGTAAGTAGACTTTTCATAAACCATTGTAAAACCATTTTCAAACTAGAAACATTACACAACCTTAATTATTTATCGACTTAAAAATTCTAGAAAATTGCAATGAAACAAACAGTAATAAAATTTACTACCCATCATGATAAAATACTGATAAAATAATCATGACTAATTAACAAACAAACTTAAAGATAAATAACATGATAATAACTATAACAGATAATAAACTTAGCTAACACAACCTTCACGAGGTCTATGGAGTTCACCACGACATGAAGCTTACTTCCGAGCCGCAGACTAAAGATGGGACCATATTGCTTAGCCATTTCAGTGAATCTTTCATGTAAGTTGGAGCCGAGAAACGGGAGGTAGCCTACAACCGGTAAGCCATAAGGGCCTGGTGGCAAGGGTGCGCGCGTTGTATAGAATAACATGATCCATTTGTACCATAGAAATACAAGTGTCGGAATAGAAATGGTGAGAATCGTGCGAGCGAGCTCGTCTCGTTCGTTTTTGACCTCCCACCACCATGACCAGAAGGTGATCATACTGAGATACATATTATATGCAAGTTCTGATATCATTTTTACTGCAAATGGTATGTTAGTAGTTTGCTTCTTTAATACATGTGTGTGAATATCTATTAATGGTTGATTTAGGACCATGGTAATACCACTAGCATACGGCATCAAATATAGTTACGTGTGTGTATTTGTAGTTTGATGTTTTAGAATTTAGTGAAGTTTTGTCCTAAATCCAAATATGATTGTGTCAAAAGTCAAATGTAAGCTTTAAATCATGCATTCTTACAACATTTACGGTGAGTTCTTATAAATATGTAAGTGTGTTTCTTATGTTATATGAAATGCTTGTAAGTGGAGTAAAAAAATGTTATTGATCGTATATTTAGGGTGACATTGTTCACCCCTATAATATTTTAATATTTTCTGAAAGTGTTGTGAGTGGAGTAGAGAAAAAAATGTAAACGTTAGAATATTATATATACTCTAGACATGTTTTTATTATAAAAACGACTAGTTTCGTTTAAACTATTAAGCTAAACACCATATTACTATCACAATTAATGTTACGCAAGTTATTCATTATATAGACATAATTGGCTTTATACAAAAGTAGACATTAATGGTTTGAAAGTTTTGTACACCATTGATTAGTCGTATAGAATAAAATCAAAGTTTGACTTAGAAATCTAGCGTTTTTTAGATTAGTTTCTCTCGCAATGATAGTAACTGATGGAAGAAAACAAAAATAGTTTGATGTCATGATGAATCAGTGATGTTTGATGCAAGCTCTATATGAAGAAAAGTCATCACAATAATTATCTAATCTAAGCTTGTGTTGATAAGGATATCTGAACGGATTTCTAATCACAATAATTATCTAATCTATATGAAGAAATTTAATTATAAATAATATTAAATTTTTATAAAAAATATTAAATAATACAAATTTTTTTAAAATTCGGATATCTGAACGGATATCCGTATCCGAATCTGAAATTTCCAAACTCAATTTCCAACAATTTTTTTTAATTCAGATATCCGAAATGTAGTTATGCACTTTTAAGTGCTTACCATGCTATTCTCACATCTTCAAACAATATTCACTTTTCACAAAATCAATTTCCAACAAGCTTATTCACTTTTAAGAGATTACCATGTATGAATTTCTGGTTTCTCATCTTTTAATCATGTACGTGTGTCTTTAATTCTTAGTTTGTTTTTTGAGCACAAATGTTATTGAATAGGTTAAGTTTAACTGTTTATTTCTTGTTTATATATAGGCTCTGTTTGAATGTATGTTACACTTGTTTAGTGCAAATGTTATTCGCTTTTCTCACTCTGTTTGAATAGTCTCTTATGACTATTTATTAGGAACTAGGAAGGAGTAAGTGTTTAAGACTTTAAATTGCTATTTACTAATTACTAGACATTAGTGTTTCTTTAAATATCTTATTTGAGTCTTTTAGCTCGGTTAATTATTAATATTTTTTAGTTTTTATTCTCGGTCTTAAACCCAAAAAAAATTTGTTTATAACAAAGAAACTTGAGAAAAAGATCGATACATTTTTATTATTTATTTTAAGCCTTTAAAATGGTTTAGCCGCTCAAATTAGTTTTAATTTAAACATAGACTTAGTGTCTTATTATATCTTTCACAGTCCCACTTGAAAATTAAATAATATATTGCTAAGTAAAGTCAATAACTCGTGGTTGCATGCTAACATACCCACACTTTCGATTAATCTAGGATGTCGATTGCTTAAATTAAACTTCTCACATTTGCCTATGAACCAGTTGTTAAACTAGTGTTTATTATTAGTTTCTTTACAAATCCAATTTTTCTAATTGGATCATTTACGCGTATTATGAGCCAGAGTCTCATCGAGTACAACCTCTCTATCCCATAAAATAGAGGAAATGTTTACCCTTATCGACCCTATCGGAATTAAAATATAGCATGTGGCTACTGCCTCATGTAATTCTAACTTTAAGTGAACTACAAGCTTCTAAGAGTTTAAAGTAACAACCTTTTTACCAAGTATATAATCCCCCCAACTCCTATCATTTTCTTCATCACAATACAAATCCACTTCATTGTCTTCTTCTAATCTTTCAAATTATCTCTTATTAATCCTTAAGCATGGGTGATAAACTTATGTTTTGCTTGCTAATCCTTCTAATCAGTTTTCAATACACCACTTGTGCAATTACCAATAATCCTACTGCACTAGACTTTGTTAAAACCTCATGTAAAACTACCCGCCACCCGGCTCTTTGTGTCAACTCTCTCTCAAATTATGCGGGTTTGATCCAAGGAAACGATGAGCAGCTAGCCAAAGCGGCTATAGTGGTCAGCCTAACCAACGCCAAGTCAGCAGCAGCATTCGTTTCCAAACTGGCTAAAACCTCAAACATAAAACCGAGCGAGTCTCAAGCCCTGAAAGACTGTGTCAATAGCATGACTGGTTGTGTGGCTAGTCTGACCCAGTCACTTCAGGAGCTTGGGAAACTGGCGCGGTTAAGGGCCAAAATTTTGATTGGCATGTGAATAGTATACAAACGTGGGTCAGTTCTGCACTTACTAACCAAAACACTTGTGTTGGAGGATTCTCGGATAGTTCTATGAATGGACGGATAAAGGATGCCATTAATCAAAAGATGAGTTCGGTTTCACAAGTTACTAGCAACGCGCTCGCTTTGGTGAACACGTTTAATATGAGGCATAAAGGAGTTGCACATAAGCCTTGATGGTTCATATACTTCAAAGCTATTGTTTTTTACTTGTTACTCATCCAACAAAGGTTATAGTATGTAGTAATAATTATAGCTAGTGTCATTAATTTTTGATCCTTAAGGATAGTTTTTGACTAGTCTAATGTACTGGTTTCCGTGTCAAAGTTTTTTGTTTATGTGGCTAAGGTTATGCCTTGCATGTTTAGGTTTTAATGGCCTTATTGTTAGTGTTATAATATATATAAAACAATAAAGATGTCACCTTATATAATATATTCTTTCTTCTGTGTAATTTTTGAATCATTTATTGCATCAAGTTCCAGTTTACTTTTAAATCCTAGATCAGTTGATACTTGGGACATGATTAAGTTATTAGATATTTAGACTATCGCCAACCCAAGGGTCTCATAAAAACAACCCACAAACGGCTTTGGATGATCCTCACATTCATGTCATCACCATTTTTTTATAATTAAGTTACTTTTTTTAAACTATTTTTGTTAATTCCGTAGTAATCAAATAAGAAAATATATTTAAAAATATATTTTTAAGTTTAAAATTTTATTCCTACAATAAAATCACAAATTTATAAATATTAATCTATAAGCTTATATAGTAATTTTTTAATAATTTTATAATATATAAATATCTATAAATCTAGTAATAATATTAACTTTTAAACCCTTCATAACACACACACATAATAAATCAAAATCTAAAAAAAAATGCAAAACCAAAACACCCTTCCTTCCCAAGCACCACCCAAGACGCCCGATCCCTCACTTCCCCACGGACAAAGAGATCGAACCCCTACCCCTCCCACGGATCCTGCACATCATTCATGGTCGCAACAAAAGTGTCTATACGATTCAGAAAATTATCTAAAAATATGAAAGTCAAAATGTGTAGCGAATCTATTGATCCATAGCATATGTATTTGTGTTGGCAAATGGTTAGAAAGATTTCTTTACTTATGCATACTCCATTAATAAATTCTTCACTTATTTCATACCAATTTAACTAATCCGCGGTACTAAATCACAAATTTATGTTGTGAGGACAATGACATATGAGACAATGGCATCTGATTGAATCTGGCTCTTGAATCACACGGGTTTATATGAATTATGGGTTAGCAACCTGTCGATCATTCTGTAAAACAAAAAAGCTTGCATTAGTTTCAGTAATCACTTTTAATAAAACATTCGTTTAAAAAAGGTCATAACTAGATCTTCTTAGGAACGATATAATTAAGAAGTCCCCACGTAATAGTTTAAGGTGAGAGGAGGTGCTTAAAACTGTTTTTGATGAAGAGTGATTGGATCATTGGATTCAGCCAGGACTATATCTTTAGTTGTTTATCTATGTCCTAGATAACTACATCATTGTTTCCATGAGGGTACATAAATTTGGTGCATTCTATATTATTAATCATAAGTACGAGTCTTGAAGCAACTAGTAAGGTTGTTGTTTTGTAACCTTTAGATGGTTCAAGTCGTGACAAATAGTCTGTTAAAACGTACATGATCAGATCACGAAACAATCTATCCGCTCCCCGGCCCCGCGCAATACAAGACCTAAGTTAAGTATTTGTTACGCCTTTTAATCCGTATCATAGTTTGGTATGTGGAATATTCAAACTGATATATAAAACTTGGTCAATACAAGCATAGTCAAGATCATTCTCTTTGTTGTATTTATATTTATGATTTATGATATGAAGGGGTGTTCACTTCGGTTTATTTTAATGGGATCTTACCGACCAAGTCCTAAGTGAATTATTTAATTGATTTCAAACAATAATATTTAGTAATTTTCATTGAAGAATGGAGCCAACTTGGATCTAGAGCTTTAGCTGGTTATGAATTGGAGTCTTAAGTATGCTGGTACTTTATTCTTTAGAAATACAGCTCATGTGCTTCTGTTTCTATTGGAAGCTTCCCACACATACACTTTTAAGTGCATATCTTGTCTTTTATCTTGTTTCTTCTATTAGGGAAAATCGATTTGAAGGTCACAAAACTTTCAAAAAGTTCGTATGTGACACAGGACGTATGGTCGCAATCCGTCACGTATCACACGAGGAATTGTATAAGTGTATACGGAAAAGAAAATAAAGAAAAATGATCTTCAAGAGAAAATGATTTAGCGTTGAATATCTAAACAATTTCATGGAGCGTCTTTTTATAGGAAAAATTGCAGCATTTGTTACCAAAGTAACAACTAAGAAATTAGTGTGGTAACTATTAATTGAACGAGCTGGCACAACTCACGATCTTCTAATTAAACAAAAATTAAAGGGATATGATTTTATTCACTGGATTTATGTTCATTGGTACGAGGCTACGCAAGGTACACGTTTACGTTGGCTTCACCTAATTGACACCCTTCCTAGTATGACAAAAATATATTATAGAATATTTGAAATCAAACTTGGATAATATGATAGTCGTGAAGATTACTTTCAGATTGAAATTATTCGGTGGTTCACCCGAAGAAATCAATAGGATATAACTCAGACGATATCAAGAATTAGTATGATTTTTCTGTGATTTTCGTGACCCAGAAGAAGAAGAATTCGAGAGAGAAGTGACCAAATTGATGATCCAATTCGATGTTTAGGGAGAAACGGAAAAAACTGTCATTTGGCAATTTTATCATTTTTATTTTTATATTAATAACCATTAAAAAGACGTATTTTTCACTCGAATTTCACATGTGAATTTGTAGAAAATCAATTCAAAATGCATTTTTATAATAAAGCCTTTAAATGACCATTAAAATAAGCTCGACCCCAGCCAGGGGCTCTGCTCCTTGGACCCCAACCAGGGGTTCTTCCCCCGTACCCCGCCAAGGGGGCGTTACTCCTCTGGAACCCCCATTACTTAGGGGTTTCGCCTTTAAGAGATTTTCAATATCCAAGATCATAATAACTCAAACAAACATGCACTACACACCTTATAATTTGTTTGATGTATATTATGATCACATTGGTTATTAGTTTAATTTAATAACACTAAAATATCTAACATATATATTAATATATTAATGTTGTTATATGAATCTAAAGTCAGGTTGTTAGGGAGGAAAGATAATACTCCAAATTTTAGTGTAATTTTGTTAAGAACCAAGCATTGACTTTGATAATAATATTTTACATCTCACGTGGAGTATTTATTTCAATAAGGTCAACCGTTGTTTCCCCCGTATGCCTTAGTATTTAATACCGACCAATTGTTGTCAATCTAGTATCGCTATTGCTTAGGTTAAACTTTTGATAGCTGTTTAGAGTCTTAAAAATACAATATATGTTATTAGTGATCCACTTTATATGTAGATCTTTGACTGCCTTATTTGCTTTAATTATACTTTCTTTTGCATTTTGTCACCTTTATATGTTGTTGTGTTCATATTTGTTGACACGGTTGAGTAGAAAGGTTCTTAGTAGGATACCTAAATACTTGTAGTTGAGACACTAATTAAATAAGAAAAGCGAGTAGCTTTTCATCTATACTGTAGTTGAGACACTAATTAAATAAGAAAAGCGAGTAGCTTTTCATCTGGTTTTTCATAGAGGCGATAACAAGGACGAATTGATCAGTACTGAGGTGAGTCTTGTTAATGGGTCGGAATGAACATTTGCCTACTATGTTAAGAACCGTTTGGTAGTTGTTAATTTTGTATGTTTTTTTTTAAATTCGTAAGTATTTAGTTTGTTAACTATTGCACTACTAATCAAACCTAGATAATTTACATCTACTGAAGTAATTCCGATTATTTTGAAGATAATCAGACAAGAAATAGGAAATCATTTTTTGAAAAATCTTGTATTGATAAGGAACTTTCCTTTTGAAAGTTTGCAGTTTCCAACTTCCAACGATAATTTTGTGACGTGTTAACATACAAATCACCACGAATCAAACATACAAAATTACTATAACATAACATTTATTATCACCTGATTACTAACGGATTTTAGACGTGGGTACGTATTTTTATGACAAGTTACTAACAGACGTGTTTTTTCAAAAGAGAAATAATAAAAGTTGTTTTGCGATAAACATACGTCAGAATTCTATCTTAATGTTTTTGACCTGTGTATATCAGCCCAACTTATCACAAGTCTTGCATTTTTATCACATTAGCAACATCTGCTATCTCAACAAGCAAAAGTCCTAGAAACAAAACAGACTCTCCAAAAACCACTCGACAAACCCAAATCGGCCTTCGCGAATTAAATTCCGCGTTTGAACGGGTGAGCCATCCCAAAGTCAAAACATGATGTAATGCTAGTAGATCGGACATTAAAGAAACACGTGAGTACTGTCTACCACCTGATTCAATCACATTGTTCGTTTATATTAGAGTAAAATTAAAATAGGTGACTACCTCTTGATCAAATCTTATGCAATGGTAATCTTTAATTAATATTATTATTAGTCAACCTTACTTATCACTACAACGGTTTAATGGTTTTCAAAGCACTATATAAACTCACTAACCCACATCACTATCTTCATTCAACCCCATTTCATATCATCACATCTTAATTAATCTTCCTACACAACCAAAAACATTTATAACACTCATATATATAGTGATGGTCAAACTAGAGCTTTACTTGCTACTTCTTCTAACCACCCACCACTACACCACCACCAACGCCGCCACGGTCCCACCGCCACGACCTACGTCTCCTCCTCGTGCCGAACCACCCGCTACCCCGCCCTCTGCGTCCGCTGCCTCTCACGCTACGCGGATTCCATTCAACAAAACGATCAACTGCTCGCAAAAGCCGCCATTTCAGTCAGTCTAACCAACGCCATTTCAACATCCTCCTACGTCTCCAAACTCGCTAACTCGTCGAGGCTGAACCCGAGTGTGTACCAAGCGGTTAAAGACTGCATCAACAACATGAACAGCTGTGTCCCGAGCCTGAACCAATCGGTTCAGGAGCTCGAGAAAATGGCTAAGTTTAGTGGTCAGAAGTTCGAGTGGCACAAGAGTAACATCGAAACGTGGGTCAGTTCGGCGCTAACGAATCAAAACACTTGTGCTAGAGGATTCACTGATGGCTCAATGGATGGACCTGTGAAGAATGCTGTTATTAGGAGGATGAATTATTTATCACAACTTACTAGTAATGCACTTGCTTTGGTTAATAGGTATGCTTTGAGACATAAGGCTGGTGCTCATAGGCCTTGAGGAATAATAATGGTTTCTAACACGTTAAAATGTTATTGAAATCTGAGTTTTGTGTTGGATAATATTACAAGATAGATCAGGTTTTCGGTTCTTCTAGATCAATAATAATACATTGTAGTTGTGTAACGAAAGCTATAGATTGTTACAGATTTGTTTGTTTAGTTATGGGAATAATATCTAGAGGTTTTGTTTTAGTGTTTTACTGGTGTTCGGATTTTCATAGGTTTTTATGCAAAATGGTTACGGGTTCGATGAATACAGCTTGTTAATTTCTAAGTTTGTTAAATGCTTTTAAACGATCAATGAATACTTTAAGCCCGGTGATCAAAATAAAAACTAATTAGCGAAAATCCATCACGCCCACGAACACAAACAACGTGTTGACCCAAACCGATGATCATTACAAGGGAAACCCACCACCCAAAGGCCCACTATGATAAATTATCTAGCCCACTTGGAGCATATTGTACTAAGTAAGACTCGAACTCATAACTTCTATTTGCTAAGTCAATTAATCTAGGGCTCATTGACAGATAATTTTTTTTTTAAATTTAAAATTTGAATTCATTCTTAATGTTTTAGTTGGAAATAAACTATAACTGAAATCGGAGTTTAATTCCTTCAAAATCTGTGTAAAAATATGTTTGAGTGGGTAATGAATGTAAAACTTAAGGGAATGTTTCACCTCAAATCCTTTGGTTGTGAGATTTCAAAATCCAATTTGAAATCTCATAACAAATGTAATTTGAAGTGAAACATTGCTTTGGGTTTTACATTTCATTACTCACTCAAACATAATTTTATTTGAAAATTATACAAGTTTTTTAATTTCATTTCATTTTATTCATTCCAATCAAACGTCTCATCAGTGACAATCCTTTCAAATGATGAAGAAATCTGAATCTCCAACCACTTGCCTTTGTCATAACCGTCACCCACCGCCACCAACGACCTTTAAAATATTAAAATTAAGTAAAAAAGGTTTAAAAACTAAATATAAACTAGATTTCGTGAGAACCAAAAATTACAATACATCAGATTATCATATAATCGTTTCATCAAAATGGCAATTAGATTAAATAAAAATAATAATAAATTTGAGATTGAATATGCAAGGATGAGGTAAGAGAAAGCATAAAACCTCAATACATGATCATGAGCACAAGCATGGACATGAGCATGTATAAGTAATATGTTTCCGATTTATTGCCAGAATCTTTTTCATATAATAATCTGCTTCTTCAAAAAAGTAATAAAATATTTTTATAATAATCAAATATTAAAATAAATATGATATCATATTCGTTCATTCAAACGTAAACGTTGTTTTCTCTCTTTCCAAGTGATAAGTTTTTGTTTTCAACTTAGAAAGATGCAAATTTTGTATCTTTTCTTATCTTTTATGTGGGGGACTAAAACGTAGTCATCATGGATAACGCCAAAAGCAAATGGGTTGAAATAATGGAGAAAAAACAGTAGGGTAGTTAGATAAATGTGACAATAAAATTATATATAAGTGACAATAACTAGTTGGTTTCTAAACAAGTGAACAACAACAAAAATGTGTAAAAAAATCCAAAATAAGTTACTTGTAGCTTTTAAATTATATTTGACTGACCAACGAAGATTTCCCTTTATTTATTATGTCAAGAATCTAACCGCTGGCTTTATTTTGTTCACTAGTTGATCAAAGACAATAATTCTTATTTCTTGTGATCTAGGGGTATCATTGATTTACTCGTATATAGGGGCGAATTCAGTAATTTTTACCTTCAAGGTTTAATTTCTAATGGTCATGGAAATAAAATACAATAATATTCTAAAACGAGTAATAAAAAATACGATTTATATAGAAAATGATGAAAAAAAATTACATTTTGTGGTAGTTATCTTCGTGTTTTTATATTCTGTAAATCACTTTATTACGTTTGGGCTTAAGTTATGATCACATATTGGGCTTTAATTTAACAAAAACAATGTCTTGATTTAGTTTTTAGTAGTATTTTGGTTTAGAGGTCGTAAATCAACATTCAAAAAAACAAGAGGTGATCGAGAACCGTTAATATGGGTTACATATGAAAAAAAAAAGAAGGGTCGGTTGACACCACCCCTGTCCACCCATGCTCACATATACATACAGTCATACGCACACACAAACACACATATATATAGGCAAAGATTATTTGTTAACCCTTGTTCATTTCAAACATACTTTTACGTTAAGAACTACTTGAGTCGCATATAACACATATACTTTTGCTTAAGTGTGATACATAAGACTATTATATAACCGCCCATCTCATTGCCTCATTGAATCATCCATCACCAAGTAGAAATGCTTTAATTGGTTCTAAGAAAACAAATCTCTAGTGAGCGTCCGTTTAAGAATCAATAATACTTTAAGAACTATGAGTACCACATAATACATTTGTATTGTTTGTTTTAAGTTGATCAGTTTCAAGTGACTAGATGATTCTCACTTAATATAACATCCATCCAGAACCTACAAAAAATCTTTATTGACTTTTATTGGTTCTATTTCCTAATTTTATGAAGAAAAATAATCTTTTTATTAGAATATGAAAAAAGGGTTTGGGGTCTCCTGCAAGAATGATTTGGAAGAGCCATAACTTAAAATAATAGTATTTGCTAGCAACAACATAATGAAGGCAGTCCATCAATTAGACTGAACCAAAATATGATTCAAATCCAACATAGCACCCATATATACATAAGAAATGTATTGAATTTATTCTTTTAATAAATAGATCTAATCGCAATTTTGAATATAGAATTCAAAGGAATCAAATAAGAAAGGAGACTTCGAATTACAGATCTCTAATAAAATATACGATCAATCAGCATTTATCGAATTAAAAAAGAATCGGAAGAGATGGTTTAATGTAAGTACTTATATTCATACTCTTTATTTCTCATCCAAATATCTATTCTATTACCCACCTCCAATGTTTCTAGTTTCAATTTACCAGTCAAAAGACAATTTTTTATATGGGTGAAGAGGATACTCGTGCCATGAACCCTCACTACACAATAAAACCCACCAATCACAAATGTATCATGTCAAATCATTTCACACTACACTACACTACACACTCACATTTGAAAGGATCACCCCACCACGTTGCCACACATTACCACACCATGCCCACACACGCACACACGGTCAGATTTTCGGTATATTCCACGGGGAGAATATGCAGTATGAAGACGCCATGCAACGTATTTGTCATGGTGGCGGCGGTAGCACCATGCCACATGGGGGCACACCGAAAGGCATGATATGTGTGCCCCCGCCACCCTAACATCTATATCACGAGTATATCATATCGAAAGGGGTATAAAAACTATCAAATTAATTGCATATTTTGTAAAAAAAATAGAGAATAGAATAGTCATAATATATTTTTTGTGTACGGGAGAGTGGGAGACCCATGTCTGTATTTAATTGGAATGCAAGGACAATGAGTTATTATCTTGAATGTATAGGACCACTAGGACTACCCGATGTTAATGGGCCTTCCTTTTTTATCTCAACAATACATACCAAATTTATATTACTGATATTAAATAATCCTTTATTTTTTTTATTTTTGAAAGGCAAATACTCCTCTATTTCATAGATCTTTATATTAGTTTAATAATTTGTACCGACACTATCAATTTTTTTATGATCATCAAAAGGAGTGTTAATTTGATTGTGATTTTAAAGTAATTATTATTGTGGCTTATACAACTTTAATCACTAACTAGGTTTTGACGCTCACGTTGCCGCACGTATGCGAGTTTTAATGTAACTCTAAATCAAAATCAAAATCAAAATGAAGGTTCAAAACCACAAAATCAGAAAAATACACAAAGTAAAACAAACCAAAACCCCAAATCCATAACACACCAGAACATACAGTGCCCAAAAACTAAATCAAAGCCAACACCATACACAAAACAAACGAAAATCAAAGCCGTAAGAAAGCGACACAATTCAAAATAGAAAACCGACGACGAAAATCAAAGCCCCGAAGAAAAGACAACAAAGGAAAATCCAAACCTAAAGAGCGAGAATCGTCAGGGTATCAATAACGAAAGAAGAAAGAAAGTAGGAACCCGGAGAAAGACAACGTCAACGAACCCTACAAATCAAAGATACGTGTCCAGATACAAAAAACCCATAAAAAACCCCACCCAAAAATCTCGAACCCACACCAAAAACAAACCATATTAAAACACAAACAAAAAGAAAAAAAATTAAAACACAAACAAAATAAACAAAAAAAAATTTTAAAACACAAAAAAAAAGAAAAAAAGAGAAAATCCACCACACAAATCATTTTAATTAGAATAGTAATTTTGTAGTAATTAAAGAAAACACATGTCACTCAAATAGAGTTTTCTAATTATAATCTTCTTTGTGCATTTTGGAATTTTCATGACCACATAAGCTTAATTCAATCGTAACATGTTTTGATTTCAATCTTAGTTTTGGTTTTTAAAGTGGTGATGATTGCATTTAAACACTGCCTTTTGAGTTTCATTCCAACTCTTAAATAGTTGAATCGGATCCATCTGTTCGAGATGTTTCATTAGTTTAAAGGCAACTCAATTCTAAAAAAAGTGTGTGAACGTTCCAGTAAATAAAAGTTTATTATTTTGTTACTAGTGATTTCATTTTAAAACCAATAATATATTGTAAATCGTGACAACCGCAAGATCGTATCGTATATCAAATTTAAAGCTATTGGCACAATTTATTAAACTAGAAGGGTTCCCTGTGCGCGTTGCGCGAGGAACTCGCAACGAAACCGAATACCAGTACGCGTATAGAAAACACATTGTTACGGTTATAACTTCGACGCAAACAAATCAAGAGAAAAAAAATATTTTAACTTACTAAATCTCTCACTCTAATAAAATTATTTATATAAGTGCATTCTTCCACTTCCACTTGTCCATCTCCATTGCAAACAAAAAAACTAACAAAATGGTTTCAAAACAAAAAGTAAAAGATTGTTTTTAAAAAATACGTATGTAAAATACGGTCACTAATAATAATGGATTAAAATTAATCATGAATGAAGAAAATTTTTAATTAAAAACATATATCTACGTTTATAATGATAACATGATCCATAAATTAATAAAACAAAATTTTTATATCTTATTAAATAATTAAGACTAAATAAATTAAACATAAAATCAAATTGAAAATAAATAAATCAACAAAATAATAGTAAATAACACAAAATCTTTATATCTTGTTGGAGAAACCAGAAAATAACTAAAATAAAAAAAAAATAAAAATCAAAGAAATAAACATAGATAGGTAATATTATGCACCCATCATCATCATCACCCCTTTTCTTTCTCTTTTCTTCTTCGTGGAGTCCGACGTCAACCATTAACACCGAATTTCTCGCCGGATACCATTTCCGATCTTTATGACTATCCACCTCGACAATACGAAGAAAAGGTTTGGTCTTGAAGCATCATTTCTCTCTCTCTCTCTCTCTCATCGTTTTCCGGCAACAACCATTAACTACTTCAGAACCACCGTAAGCGGTCACATACCACATAGATTTCCCAAATAGCGTGCCGAATCGGTTTGTTTTTAGGTGGTGGTTCGTTGGTCGCCGAAAGGTCGCTGTTGGAGCTCACCTGGGAAGTGGTTATGGAGGGGGAGGGGTTGTACAAACTTTTACTGCACAAAAAGATGCATAAAAGGAGTGGTACCTTGAGCTCACCCCATATCACTCTAACCTACGCAATAAAGAGTGGTACATGATGCTTAAACTGTTGTAAACTACTGTAGCTAACATTTTCCCTTTATATAGATAGATAATGGTTTTCACAGTTCTTGATACATTATTGGCTTTGAGATTATGGTCCATCTATTTCATCGGTTTCTCCATTGTTATACATATGTGACGTATTGTGTTTATTGTTAAATACAAAACAATTTTTAAGTCTAACATTATAGGAACTACAAAAATACTTTTATTATGTTTAAAGTATGATACATAAAACAGTTATGCAGTCATTCTTATTTTGTTTTCAATTACCACAACATACAAGTTTATTACAATTTTTGTGTTTCTTCACTTCTAAATAGTTCTAAGACCATATGTAATGGTCTCGCCAAGTTGAAGGCGAAGGGAAGCACGAAGATGACTTGGGGACACGTAGGCAGTGCAGCACACGAAAAGGTGAAGGGCACGAAGGTGAAGCACCATACGATTGAAACAACACAGATAAATGGTGTTGGCGGCGATGAAGCAAGGTGGAAATAGTGATGTGACGTCGCGAGTCAGTATTACAGTAATACTGCTACCCAAATGCAACGACGTGACATAATAAAAGTGACACAACTCCTTCACTAAAAATAATGTAAGGAATATCTTTCTATATTTATTTATATTTTTTTGCAAAAGCTAAAGATGTGTAGCTTGATGCTCCAGATAGTCTGTTGAATATTGAGTGGAGCAATTTCAATTCCCTAGCAACGAATATCTTTTTTTTTTCTTTCAGGTGCTCACTCTTTAAGGTCTTCCTTTCGGGCCCTTTATTAATTTAGAGAAAATTACAAAAATAGTCCCCATGGTTTGATCATATTGCAAGTTTGGTCCCCAGATTTTAAAAATTACAAATTTAGTCCAAATTTTGGAAAGTTTATTGCAAATTTAGTCTCCACCGTTAGTGTTCGTTAGTTTTTAACGATCTGGGGACTAAATATGCAATATGATCAAACCATAGGGACTAATTGTGCAATTTGCTCAAAAAAAAATAAAAAAATGAAAACTAAAAAAAATGAAAATCAAATAAAATCAAACATAATAAATTCAAATAAACATCAATAATAAATTTCAATAATTTTTTAAAAAATAAATAAAGGTTAAAAATCAAATCAAATTCAAAACTAAATAAAAGTAAAAATAAAACGTATGTAAAAAGAGTAAGCGAAAAGTATTCAAAAAAAAGTATGTGATTATAGTAAAAAATTAAATAAAACCCAAAAAATTAAAATACAATCGAATAAACATTTATAAATTCAAAATAAATATTGAAAAAATCATATTAAAGTAAAAAAAAATTAAAAAAATGGTTTGATTTCATTTTTCGTTTTTTAGATTTATACTTTCACAGATTTTTGTATTTTTCGATTAAAAACATAACATATGAACTTTTAAATTTTAATTTTTGTATGATTTTTTTAGTTTTTTTAAATTTTTTGACAAAATTGCGCAATTGGTCCCTATGATTTGACCATATTGCATATTTAGTCCCTAGACGTTAAAAACTAACTGACACTAACGGTGGGGACTAAATTTGCAACAAATTTTCAAATGTTTGGACTAAATTTACAATTTTTAAAATTTGGGGACCAAACATGCAATATGATCAAACCACAGGGACTAGTTTTGCAATTTTCTCATTAATTTAATACAGCTTCAATTTATATGGTATAAATCACTGTTGTTATCAGTTTTGTCACTATAAAAGAGAGTGTGACCTACCATTATGTATTAAATGTGTCTTTCTTCTCTCTTAAAATGGTTAAAGATTTATATAAGTATTATTAGAAGATCTTTAGTTATTTGTTTTGAAAATTTTTTGTATTATTATAATTAGTATTATCATTTAATTATCAGTAAATAAAACTCTGTCTTATTAACATTACGCTATTGTTTGCTGTAAACACTATTTACACATTTGGATACAATCAGATGTAACGCGCTTGTTAAATAAATTAACTCTATCTAGTAGACCAAATTGTCTATTTAAAATTATAATTTACAAATTTAGAATAACTTTTTTAATTCCGGTTATAATGGGACTTTAAAACAACACTCAAACTTGAAACTTTGCTTTGGTTGTATAATAAGTAGTACCAAAATCAGGTGTCGTGTTTTTTATTGGGTTGATTCCAATCATGAAGCGAGCATATCGGAACACCTAAATGTGTTTCACCTAAGTTAGTCCATTTAACCACCTAAATATATTCGATTAAAGGATGTACTCGAAGAGAAAAGGGGCAAGTTATATTAAATAATGATTCATACGATATCATCCGCAACTTTATATTCATTGGAAAGCTAGTAACGAGAAAATCCTACCGATAATCACCTACAACAGGAGAAGGTTATAGGTGAAATAATGACAATAAAGTATCTCTGGTTCAAAAATATAACAAACTAGCTTTAGTAAACCCGTGTATTACACGGTTTAAATAAATAAATATTAATATAATAGATTTATTAATAAACAATGATATTTTAAGATATGATATGACTGAAATAAAAAAAATAGTAATATCAACTTTTTAAAATTTTAATTTTAATTTCTTTTATGAAAATAAATATTATGTTTTAAAACAAACCGTATTAAAAATGTCATTTATAAAAGTTTTCTTATTACAACTCCCAAATTTGATAATTTAAAAAATATCAATTTATTTAGATATAACCTTAATAAAAAGATTTCTTTCTTAATTTATTAATTATTAAAAAGTATTAAAATTATATTATTAGTAATTAAGTAATTATTTAATAGGAGGAGAGAGGCGGGAAAATTTTGATGAGAATGATTGTGGTGCTGACACGTGTCATCCAATGATTGTGGTGCTGACACGTGGCACCCCATTTACCCTTTTATTAGAGTAGAAAGATTAAGAGACTGTTTGGTAGCGTATTAATAATTTTTTAAAATACTTTTGAATCGGTCTGAGGTTAAATATGTTTGGTTGACATAAATTCATAATTTAATGGTTTCATGAAAATTTTTAATAGGTAAGTTTCATAAACATATTGAATGATTCAAAATTTACATCTTATTCGATCAATCACCTTAATGCTCAGCCTAAGATTGTCAAAGAAACTCTATTTATTTACATCTTAATCTAACTATTTAGGTTTTCTTCCGGTTGCTTGCTATTTTTTTTAATAAAAATTTAAAAGATCAATCTGAATAAAATTTTAGTGGGGTCGATGATCCAGTGACAAATACTAAAGCTTTTTAAAAACACCTAAATTTAAAACTCTTCCGCTCAAGCATGGGGGGTCGTAATTTCTAATTTTTTTATATATATATGTATGCATATATATACACACACATATATAATAGATATATATATTTATATATGATATATATATATATATATATATATATGTATATGTATACATATATGTTGTTCCCGATATAAACGAGATCGTTGAGCTTGGATCTTAGGATTTATATTGATATAACAAAACTTGATGATTAGATACAAAATATAATAATAATGATGAACACAAAAAGTGTTTAATGATTGATGTTTATTGAAGTGATGTTTGAAATCATCATCCATGAAGAATGATGATATGATGTTGTTGGTGATAGAATTAA
Source organism: Flaveria ramosissima (assembly GCA_025215565.1). NCBI lineage: Eukaryota > Viridiplantae > Streptophyta > Magnoliopsida > Asterales > Asteraceae > Flaveria > Flaveria ramosissima. The sequence goes on along the minus strand of JACVEC010000339.1, from coordinate 47,907 downwards.
TTCCCCACTTGGTGGATAATTATTCATCTTACAATTGATGATATATGCTTATATTTATACTAGTCTAGTAATTACAATAATTACAAAATAAACCCTAAACTAATATTTTTTCTTCCTTTTGTTCTTCAAGTCTTCAACTTCAATAGTATTGAAAATCTTCAATTTCTTCAAGGTATAATACCCAACATACACCCCCTAAATTGTATATTTCCGATATTAATTGAGCTTGATGTTGATTCTGTTGAATAGTTGTTCAAAGCTAAGAATTTTGTATATATATATATATATTAATAATAATATATATATTATATAATATATATATATCTATAATATATATATATATATAATATAAATTACGGGCTATTAACAAACTCAATAGTAATTTAATTATTTTGACCTATTGAAACTTAAACACTTTAGCATACTAATTAGTTTAATCCACTACCATTTAGCAAATCTAAACCCATTTAACAAACGATAAGAGAGTTTCATGACTCGTTAAGTAAATAAATTAGATTATTTTATTACTTTGTTTATTGGTATGCCAATTATTGTAATACTATAGATTTTTCACATACGGGTGATCTACTTTATATTATAGGAGCCCTGTTTTTTTCTACTCGTACAGGACTCAAAACTTTTTAAAGAATTCTTAGGACCGACCACGCGTTCAAAACTCGGTACAAATTCACCATTAAAGAAAGTGAAATTTCACGCCGACGGAAAATGAAAATGAAAACACTCATTTAAAGCCTTACTTGAATCATATCATGCAACCAATGAGAAGTATAATATTGTATCACAAGTATACAATGTTAGATAGTGACATAATAACGGTGCCCACAATCACAATATATTCAATCTTTCCCCTATATTAGAACCCATTCCTCTCTTATCTTCATATCCTCTTAACAAAGAGAGAGATATATAGATATATATGTATATACATTGAGAGAGATAGAGAGAGAGAGAGAGAATATGTGATCATACACTTCTAGCATTGCATTTCACCCTAACCATAAGCCCAAGATCCAACACATTTCACCCAATTCATCCATGCAACACCACATTGTACCCTGAGCTTTGTTACTTGTACCTCTCGCGCTTCGCGACTAGGATCGGGACCAGCCCGCGACTCTTGGCTCAACCGCCTTAGCCGCGACCCTCAGCACCACGCGGTCCACATCGAAGAAGCTGATAACATACTCGAAAACGCACAAATTGACGAAAAGGGAGATGGGTGCTATGAAAGATTGCCTTGAGGAGATTGATGACTCGGCTTATGAGCTCCATAAGTCCATGGTGGAAATGGGTAAGGTCCGATCCGGATCCGACTTCGTGTTTAATATGAACAGTATAGAAACATGGGTCAGTGCTGCATTGACGGATACTACTTGTACCGATGGTTTTTCGGACCGAAGGATGAATGGTGAGGTCAAGACCGTGGTTCGTAAACATGTCTCGACCATCGCCCATCTCGCTAGCATCGCCCTCGCCTTCGTTAACAACTATGCAAAGGGGTAAAGAGTTGTGTTAGACGTACTCTTCTTCATTTTTACCTGTTATCCCCGCTATCGTCAGATCAGTAAAATTATATATTTTCACACTAAAATACCGGAAAAATTATTGATTTGATGTTCTCAGGGCGGTTCAATCAACAAATTGATTAGAGTACATTTAGCTTATCTTTTATGTAAACCGTTAAAGGAGGAATTTGTTACATTGTATGGCATGTTAAAAGTAATTTATAGTTAAGGTTATATAGTTTTCTCTTATGTTATCAAATATATTAATAGTATCTTTGGTACATCTTATCAAGGCGTTATCCAAGACATAATAGAAACATATGTGTATATATAAATATAAGTTTTTTCTATTAGAGTGATATTAAATTTATGTAGTTTATCTATAAAACCACGGGCATAATAAACGTCACTATCGATTTATTATCTTATTCTCTTATGAAAAGATATTTTTTTTTACGCATATGGTTTTTGTACGGTGGAACTACCATAAGACTTACAATCATATAATATTATTCTTTCAGCAGATGATATTATTGATTTAATTAATAAGTCGGTTGTTTTTATGTAGAATCCCATACATTTTGTCGTTTTAGACAATAATGTTGTGGGGCAAAGGCCAGCATCTACTATTTAAGAAATATTTATAAATTTTTTATCGTAAAAATGATTATTTAGAGCTCATATGAATTATTTGATAACGTTGATAATGTTGTATCTTTTAGAGTCATCACACATCTCCATGAATTTTGATTGTGATATAAAGTGTTTTTGCAGCGGAATTGTCTTAAATTGTTATGAGTCTTGGTTTCATCAGTAATGGGTTGGTTCTTATGTTTAGTGTGGTTACCCGTCTCAATCAAAAACTATAAAGTTATTTTTTGTTGCTTTTTTTTTCAAAAAACAAACTGAAATTGTTTTTGTGGCATTTTTTTTTTTGAATTTGTAGGTTATATTTATTTGTATAAATTATTTATTTTTATTAGGTTTTCAAAATTCACATTTTTAATTCAATAATGTTTTTTTACTTTTTTTTTAGAGCTTTAATTTTTTTCTTGTATTCTTTAAAATTTATTTTCTTCTTTATGTTTTTTGGTAAATTTTTTTTTAAAATCTAACAATAATTTTTATTATCATGTTAAATACAGTGACGATTCAGGATTGACATCATCAAATTATTTCTTCTGTTCAAGATTTATCTTTACGATTAAGCATTAGTAGTGCATTACTAATTATATAACAATAAAGAAAAAAGTAAAAGAAGCATAATTCATCTACCAAATATCATATTAAAGTATAATAATTGCCTCATTGGGGTTGAGTCTAATCCATTAAATACTAGTATAATAAAACCCACATTGACGTTATATCGCATCTAAATTTCTTAAATAGTTTCTTTTACTTATAAGAATTTAGATGTTAAGATAAAAAGTAAATAAAATTAGCACCTAAACTTATTATGTATCAATTAAAATGTAAATTTAAACAAGGGGTTGTAAAATTTATTCGGGATTAATTGATGATCAAAATATCAATTTAACTTTTACACTAGTTATTGTTAATACAATATATAATTCAAATAATTATGGTTGATTTTAAAAATTAAGATCTGGATAATAAAATGCAACAAATTACTAATTATAGAATGCACGTTTAGTATGTTTATGTTTGGACGTTTGGTGTATCGTCATGTGGTAAATCATTATGTCACTTGATTATGTTTGTTGTTTTGTCATGTGGTGGTCGTAATGGTTTCACCTAGAACTACACAAATGGGCATAGTGGTGGCAATTTTCGACATGACTCGAAACACGACACGAACCAACACAAAAAACTTTAAGTTTAGGGTTGACATATATAACATATAAAAAACAGATCATGTTCGGGTTGATTTATTAATTAAATTGGTCATGTTCAAGTTGACCTACTGACGCGCCAACCTTTTTTTTTTCTTTAAGAAAACAAGTCGACCTACTAACCTGTATAACCTAATTTTTTCTGCAAACCAACTCGATTAACACGTTTACAACTTGATTGTTACCTGTCAACCGGCCAACTCATTTGACACGTTTAGACAAACATGTTAAAGAAGTCATGTTTGGGTTATATGATGTTTGGGTTATATGAATGTTCAACACGAGAAAAAAAATGGGTTGTGTTCGGATCGAAGGACTCAACCAACCCGTTAATATTAAACCGTCAACTCATTTTTTTATTATAAAAATGGCTTTTTTCATTGTTTATAAATCTTTTAACTATTTCAAAATAGTTTGATCAACTAATTTTTACATCCTAGACAACTTTTCATGCTCTGATGAAAGCCACTTTAAACTAAAATCTACTTTGAACACTGTTGCTCACATGCTTTTAGTGACAAAACATTTGTATCGTCTAAAACAACAAAAATACAATGAAGTGAATAACAACAAAATATGTCATTATAATATGAAAATAACGCTTAAATAATCACACCTCCTGTAATTAATTTATTTATAAAGATCCAATTTCAGCCCGGCCCACGTAAGTGAAATTGAAAGACAGGGCTTGGGCCACGTATCATGGTCACCACTCAACATTTTTATTGGATGACAAATGATTCTCGTGGACTTCCATAAATCCATGAAAAATATCGAATTTTTAAAAAAACTATTGAATTATTTGAAAGCTTTTAAATAAAGATTATATAACAAGTTTATGGATTAATCAGAATTAAGGGTTTATGAATAGAGAAGTATGAATATGAATAATATAATGTGTTTTGGTTTAATGACATTGCAATTTGGTAAATGCTATAGAGATTTATAACATAAATACCTAAATAAAGGCTAAAGTTGTATTTATTTAACACAAATTGTTGGAGGCGTCTGAATGCTAGTACTAAACCTAGACTTTGAAAAACAATTACAAAGCCAAACCTTTAGTAATACTATTTGCAAACTAAAAGGTGAGGAACATTTGACACCCTAAACTACAAATGTATCACGTTCTCGGATAAAACGTTAGACAATCTCAATATTCTAATACTATAGTAGAAAAATTGAAATTCTAATACTATATTAGCAAACTGGAGGCGAGCAAAATTATTCTAAGAGCAGATTAGGGAGTTAATTTGACTCAAGAGCATCGTTTGTTGACACATAAGTATTAGGTTCAACACTAAAAAGAGAGGTACAATATACGATGGCGTTTGGAAAACTAAGAGATAAGGTTGTCTCTAAGGAACCACAATACTTGAACATGGAACAAAGCGTCTCTTGACACCAAGCGCAACTGACATCGGTGTAGAAAACCAAATGATCAACTAAGGATAGACAAAAATGTAGTCCATGAGTCGGTACCTTGAAAGTAGTGTATATAAAGTGTTGGTGTGCATTTTAAAATTTTAACCAGGTTCACTTAGACCATACACGTATAAACAATCATAATATGCACCCTTTTAGGATAGGTAATTTGGTAGCTTAACAATGACAAACTCAAAAAAAAACCAACATAGGAGGATTGAGATTAACAATGACAAACTCACTAGAAAAACAAGTGATAAGATTAGTAACGAGTTTGCGGGTTAAAGAAGTAGTAAACATAATGTGATTAACATATAATAGAAGATTAATGGTGTCCATACGATAGTGATACATTAAAACTTGTTATTAACAAAACTGAAATAGATGATGTACACAACTAATATATGGTACCATGAAATCATGATTGTGGTTTATTTTAAGACCATGAAGAGCTTTTATGCCAACAAACATAAGCATAATTCTGAACTCTAAGACAATTCTAAACCATAAACCTTAAGATCTATAAAGGTAATACAAGAGGGAACTAAGTCAACTAACCACCAAACAACATAGGTGACTATAATCAATAATCTGTTAAAGTTACTCAAAAACACTTGGGTATAAACCAAAATAATATAATGTTATGTCATAATTAAATACACCTGGAATAGTTAGTAAGGTCTCTTGTAAATACCCGCACACTTAGTTCATTTAATGATGATAAAAATTTTATGCTTAAGAATAGAACGGTAATAAAAACATGTATACATTTATACCGAGTGCTAACATAAATGATATGGACATATATAATGCTCACGGATTTTAGTATTATGAATGAAACCCGCTAGATAATTTATCTTATGCTCGTTTCCTCTATCTTAGCACCTAGTATAGATATTTAAGTGTTTTTATTATCGTTCTATTCTTAAGCGTGCAATGTTTTATCATCCGATCTCCTTTGTGTAACCATATACATTCCATTCCAACCTATAATCCAATGATCATTTTTCTTTTGCATTGAAACTACACCTCAATATTGAATGCTTATTTACAATAACTCGCACATGAACATATAATGTTTTTATAACTTCAAAAACTAAACATCTTTTTCTCTAAAGTGCCCCATAAAACTAACATCCATTAATTTCCATACCGAATGTTAAACAACATTTATCAAATTTTAATTCTCATACAAGATGTTGAACACCGTTTATCAAATTTCAGTACATGGTAAATAACCCCTGTGTTTGTTCATCGTAAAATTATAAGCTTAATTATCTTTTAAAAACAAACGATACATCTATTATTAACCATTTAAACTTCTTACATCCTCCTTTTGTTTTCCATTCTTCAATGAAACTCCATGCTATTTCATGAAAGTGTCTAGTTGTTACAAGATAGTTCTATCCATCATCAAAATACCAACTTGTTATAAACCACTTTCCTATCATTTAAAAAAAAAATTCATTATATTCTCTATTTTCTATGCCACAAAAAAACTATCCTTATTTCCAATATTTTCTATCCAAAACCCACAACTTCCTCAATCCATATATTCATACTCTCACTGTTATCCCATTGTCACTTCCAATAATAATCTATCTAGTGGCGCCAGTGTTCCAATGGCGGCAGAAGCTGTTACCGCCGCTTATCTCTGCAACTTCTCCGGCAACAATGGTGGTTCCGCCGCCCGCCGCCACCTCCTCTCTCCCTCCCTCCGCCTCCCTCCGTCGCCACCACCACCACCACCACCAACAACGTTCGCTTACGTCATCTTTCTTCGGGACGCAACGACTCAATTTAACTAAGTTGACTTCTCGCGTTCAGAAGAGGAATCTATCGGTTGTTGCTATGGCTGCCTCTGAAGGTTTGTGTTGATACAATTGAGTTACGTGAATTTTGAATTTGTTTGTTGATAAGTTCTATGAATTTGAATTGTTGAGTTTATTTTTGCTATTCTGGTTTGTTTACTGTTTGAAATTCATTTGCAATTTGGTTGTTGGTCGATTGAAGTTGTCAATTTCGCAACTTGATTGTTCCTTGAATTAAAATCTGCGAATTGCAACAAAACCCTAAATTTTTCTTTGTTAGAAGGGATAAAATGGTTTAGATAATTGGCCTTCTGGTGGCTGTTGAAGATTAGGTATTTGTGGCTTTTGATACTGGCTTTAAAGTTTTTGTATTGATAATTTTAGGGTAATTAGTTATTATCTAAAGAATAACGAGTTAACTGCAGGAAGAGATGAGAGGCCTTTTGTTCTTTAGAGTCATCCGTATGTGGAGTCGTAATAACATAAGTTTTGGTGGTAGATTATATCCATGTTTGATGTCGATATAATTTTGTGAAGTGCAGCCTGTTTTAGTTTGTGATGCTAGATTTGTAGAGATAGTGTGATGTGGAGAAAGTATATTGATTTATTACTTGATACATATATTTGTGTTATCCAGATGCAAAAGTGAGGTTCCTCTGAAGGACTACCGCAACATTGGCATTATGGCGCACATTGATGCCGGAAAAACTACCACAACAGAGCGGGTACTTTACTACACTGGTAGAAACTACAAGATTGGTGAGGTACACGAGGGTACGGCCACAATGGACTGGATGGAACAAGAGCAGGAGAGAGGAATCACCATAACTTCGGCTGCAACCACCACACATTCTGGAACAATCACCGCATCAACATCATTGATACACCTGGCCATGTGGACTTCACACTTGAGGTGGAACGTGCCCTTAGGGTTCTTGATGGTGCCATTTGCTTGTTCGATAGTGTTGCTGGTGTTGAACCACAGTCAGAAACTGTGTGGAGACAAGCAGATAAGTATGGGGTTCCTAGAATTTGTTTTGTTAACAAAATGGACCGGCTTGGTGCTAACTTTTTTAGAACACGTGACATGATTGTTACAAATTTGGGTGCTAAACCACTTGTGCTCCAACTCCCGATTGGGGCAGAAGATGTTTTCAAAGGGGTTATAGATCTTGTTAGGATGAAGGCCATAGTGTGGTCTGGTGAAGAATTAGGTGCCAATTTTCATATGAAGATATTCCTTCTGACCTTCAAGAATTATCTGAAGAGTATCGCGCATTGATGCTCGAGACCATTGTTGAATTAGATGACGAGGTTATGGAAGGGTACCTTGAAGGGGTGGAGCCCGACGAACAGACCGTTAAGAAGTTAGTTAGAAAGGGAACCATAGGAGTAGTTTTGTACCGTTTTATGTGGGTCCGCTTTCAAGAACAAAGGGGTTCAACCATTGCTCGATGCTGTTGTTGACTATTTACCCTCTCCACTTGACTTGCCACCTATGAAGGGTACCGACCCAGAGAACCCAGAAATCGAAATTGACCGGGTTGCAAGTGATGATGCTCCTTTTGCTGGGTTAGCTTTCAAGATCATGAATGACCCGTTTGTCGGATCACTTACTTTTGTAAGGATATATGCTGGGAAGCTTGCTGCTGGATCTTATGTGATGAATGCAAATAAAGGAAAGAAAGAAAGAATTGGAAGATTACTTGAAATGCATGCGAATAGCAGAGAAGATGTTAAAGTAGCATTAGCTGGTGATATTGTTGCTCTTGCAGGGTTAAAAGATACCATTACTGGAGAAACATTATGTGATCCTGAGAAGCCCATTGTGCTTGAGAGAATGGATTTCCCCGATCCAGTTATTAAAGTTGCTATTGAGCCTAAGACCAAAGCAGATGTTGATAAAATGGCAAATGGGTTAATCAAGCTTGCCCAAGAAGATCCGTCTTTCCATTTCTCACGTGATGAAGAAATTAACCAAACGGTTATTGAAGGGATGGGAGAATTGCATCTTGAGATTATCGTTGATAGGCTCAAGAGGGAATTCAAGGTGTGTTTCCTTATGTTTGTTTACCTTATATCAATTCCTCATGGTAGATACCCATATATCTTTTTTTATTTGCTGTTTTCTAATGCAAGAAATGGTTAAGATAATTCTTGTATAGAAGCATGATCATTATTGAATTTTACAAGAAACAAGTATGTAAATATGAAAAGAAACATGCTGCACTTCTTGGCTAAACTCTTATCGCTCGCTCACATTTTTTCTGTCTTAATTCAACACGACAAATTGAAACGATTTAAAGATTGGGATATGTTTCAACATCTAACTCACCTTATTTCTTGCAAATTATCAGGTGGAAGCAAATGTAGGTGCACCACAAGTAAACTACCGTGAAAGCATTTCCAAGGTGTCTGAGGTGAAGTACGTCCACAAGAAACAGTCAGGTGGTCAAGGACAGTTTGCAGATATCACCGTACGGTTTGAGCCATTAGAGGCAGGTAGTGGATACGAGTTCAAGAGTGAAATCAAGGGTGGTGCTGTCCCAAGAGAATACATCCCTGGTGTGATGAAAGGGTTAGAAGAGTCAATGACCAATGGAGTACTTGCCGGCTTCCCTGTTGTTGACCTTCGTGCAGTATTGACTGATGGGTCCTACCATGACGTTGACTCTAGTGTACTCGCCTTCCAGCTGGCAGCCAGAGGAGCTTTCCGTGAAGGAGTTAGGAAAGCAGGACCCAAGATTCTGGAACCCATTATGAGAGTTGAAGTTGTGACACCTGAAGAACATTTGGGAGATGTTATTGGTGATCTTAATTCCAGAAGAGGACAGATTAATAGCTTTGGTGACAAGCCTGGTGGCCTCAAGGTATGTTAAACTCATTTTGGTTACATATAAAGTCTACATATAATGTTAAACAGGCGGGTCGGGTGGGTGAGTGATGGGTCATTTTTTTATCCTCATACAGATTCGGTTGGGAGACTTGAAATGCTTTTAGCATATTTTGGCCACTTTATAAATAGTTTGTGTTAGAATATGATCCCGAAATACATGCTATTACAATAATAATCAAATAAAAAGCCGGTAACCGTTGTACTTATGGATTTGTGTGCTGTTTGTTGGACTGCAGGTGGTGGATTCCCTTGTGCCGCTTGCGGAAATGTTCCAGTATGTGAGTACTCTAAGAGGAATGACAAAAGGTCGAGCATCCTACACTATGCAACTAGCGAAATTCGATGTGGTACCTCAACACATTCAGAACCAGCTTTCTGCTGCAAAGGAAGAAGCAGTTGCAACTTAATATTTCTTTCACTGATTCTATTTAATGTTTGTATTTTTTTTTCTTTCACTTTTTTATGTTTTATAGGACATAAGAAAATCCTCCAATTTTCCATCAAAAGATATACGAAGCAACATTCTTGATTATCTATTCATATATTTGTGCTTATTTGCTCGATGTTGAATCTCTAGTTAGTTAACATGTTCTGAGTTTGAGTTTCACACCAATAGTGTGTTAAAAGTGTTCCATAATAGTCCTTTTGTTTACTGTAATCTTTAGTCTGTTGCTGGCACTGAAAATCGGGTTGGGTTTCATTATCAGGTTGAAATGTGTCCGGTATTGTTGAATCATTATCCGAGTGTAGATATGGACTGTAACATATAGATAAGTGACCCAAGGATGAAGCTCTAGATAACATTATCTAATGATCAAGTTAGTGATGTTAACATTATAGAAGGATAGAGTAATGTGGAGAAACGTGAGGTCGGGTGAGCGGGGAATTACCCTTTCATCGAAAGGTTGCCCCGTCTTTATAGAAGACGCAAGTATGAGCGGGATTGGGTTCCTTAGATGTTAATCCTAATACAGGCGTTACGTTCACAAGGCATTGTTATCCCAATCTATCTAAAGCGTTAGGAGTTAAATTATAAATTCTAGATGTTTGTAGATGATTAAGTTGTGACTTGTGAATATTAACCTAGTAGATGCTTGTGTCTTTGAAGGTTGTTGAAGGGTAGCTTGATACAAAATATTGTGTTTTTTTTTCCTTCTCTTTTATTTCGTTAAACTATAATTTTATCATTTTGATATTTAAGCCCTTTTGTGTTCGTTAAGCTATAATTTTAATCAGATTTGATATTTAAAACATAACTTTATCTGTTAAAAAAACATGCTCACATATAGCCTTGCCACCCTCCATTGAGTCAACACAATATTTGATAAAGGTTATTGATTTAGTTAAAATCTTTCAACGAGCCACAACATGATACACCGTAATACAACAATTTTTTTAACAATGTTTGTCTTTTGTTTATTCAATTTTTTAACGTCTCACCCCTCGATGTACATTTTGATAATACAACATAGGTTAGACCTACTAACAAAGTAAATATATATCACATAGCATGAACAAATATAATAGATATAACTATTATTAAGTTTATATTCATTGTTAGAGCATTCACACCAGCTTCTTCATCTCCATCCTTATATTTATATTAAAAATATTATTTTTTTACTATCGTTTACAATTAAATAATACTTTTTAATATTTTCATCATTATACTTTATTCCTCCTTCACTCACAACCACTTTTAAAATATTAAAAAAAATTATGAAAATTGTACCGTAATTCCTTACATTTCCTCAAATATAGAGAATTATGATAAAATCCCATAAATATTCTCTTTCATTCACTTACAGCCACTAACAACCATCCTTATAATATAAAACATACGCTCACATCGAAAATAAGAAAACGAATGCTCTTATCTAGTTTACATGAGACATGACAGATCATTTTACAATTCTAGATTAATCAATTAACAATTGTCTTTCTAATGATAATGGCCAGAACTCTCTAGAAGCTCCAACACAACGAACACTCTCGTTAACTTATAAAACCCTAATTTCTCCCCCAAATCGGCCCCAAATCGACGTCACCACCTCCGGCGATCCAATATCACCGTCACCGACCACCGCAAACCACCGAATATGGCCGACGAAGCCAAGGCCAAAGGCAACGCCGCCTTCTCCTCCGGCAATTTCACCGACGCCATCCGCCACTTCACCGACGCCATCAACCTCGCCCCCAACAACCACGTCCTCTACTCCAATCGCTCCGCCGCATACGCCTCCCTCAATCAGTACTCCGAAGCCCTATCAGACGCCCAAAAGACCGTCGATCTGAAGCCCGATTGGTCCAAAGGCTACTCGCGGCTCGGCGCCGCTCACCACGGCTTACGCCAGTACGACGACGCTGTATCGGCGTATAAGAAAGGCCTTGAAGTCGATCCGAATAACGAAACGTTGAAATCGGGGCTTGCTGATGCTCAATCGGCTCAGGCGGCGGCGGCGTCGGCGTCGGCTCGGCCACGTGGAGGCGCGAACAACCTGTTTGGGGATGCGTTTGGGCCGGATATGTGGGTGAAGCTCACGGCTGATCCGGCTACGAGATTGTATATGCAGCAGCCGGATTTCGTTAACATGATGAAGGATCTGCAACGGAACCCTAGCAATTTGAACTTGTATTTGCAGGATCAGAGGGTTATGCAGGCGCTTAGTGTGTTGTTGAATGTGAAGATGCAGGCTCATGCTCCGGGGGATGAGATGGAGATGCCGGAGTCTCCGCCTAAGGAGAGGAAGCGTCCGGCTGATGAAGCGGAGCCGGTGAAGGAGAAGAAGAGGGAGCCGGAGCCGGAGCCGGAGCCGATGGAGGTGTCGGAGGAGGAGAGGGAGATGAAGGAGAGGAAAGCACAGGCGCAGAAGGAGAAAGAGGCTGGTAATGCTGCTTATAAGAAGAAGGATTTTGAAACTGCTATTGAGCATTATACAAAGGCTTTTGAATTGGATGACGGGGATATTTCGTTCCTCACGAATAGAGCTGCAGTATACTTGGAGATGGGAAAGGTATGCAGCTGTCTTAATAGTTATATTCTCGTGAATGTTGTGAATGTGAAAGTTTGAAACTTTGAATACATGGAATGTTTGGGTAGTATGGGTCTTTTAGCTTAATATTATACTATTAAAGTAATAATAAGTGGTAATTTGGTAGCTTTCATATTGGTTTTCTGTTGTATTCATCTCAAATTAGTAATTTAAAGGGTATGCATATTGCATAGCATTGGATTTTGTGACCGAGTGTTTTTGCTTAACACAGTCTTTAGGTTATAAGTGGCTGCTATTAAGTTATAGACACTCTTGTAGGGGTTCAAATGTAGGCTATTTGGTCAGTTGTTATGGATTCGTTGGCTGCTATTGTTTCTACCAGTGAGATTTGTGGGTATAGAACTTGATCTCAGCAATAGATCATGAGAAAGAAGGTCAAAGAGAGCTATCTTTTGTCGTCCCATCAATTCTTTTTTAAAATGTTGAGTTGTATTGGAGGTGGGCTCATGATCCTTAGTTTGGATAAGGGTGAAGAGGTCTATTGGTGCCATAGTGGGCCTGAGAAACTATTGAACATATTTGGATGTTTTTTATGTGCTTGTTACTACCTCTTAATACACACTTGATGTCTTCAGTTTTATAATTTTTTTTGCTTGGAATATCTATTTTTACACCACTTTATAGTAGGAAGTAAACTGGGTTTGTATTATTTTCAGTATGAAGAATGCATCAAAGATTGTGACAAGGCTGTGGAGAGAGGAAGAGAGCTTCGATCAGATTACAAGATGGTCGCAAGAGCTTTGACAAGAAAAGGAACTGCTTTGGTTAAGATGGCAAAAACCTCCAAAGACTATGAACCTGCAATTGAGACTTTCCAAAAAGCTCTTACAGAGCATCGTAATCCAGACACATTGAAAAAGCTTAATGATGCTGAGAGAGCAAAGAAGGAACTGGAACAACAAGAATACTATAACCCTGAACTTGCTGAAAAAGAACGAGAAAAAGGTTTGAATTTTTAGATCCAGAGCTTAACTCGATTTATATATGTTTTAATCTATAACGTGATTAATGTCTTAATTTATGAAACTAAAAAACTGCCAAAAAGGAAACGCTTCAAACAGGATGAGAGTCTTCAAAATCAAAAGTACTATATTTATAGAGCTTGATGCGGTTTGTGTTCTTATTTATAACTGATTGAATTGGTAAATAAAATATCAGCTAAAAAGGAAGCAGTTCAAAGTAGTTGAAAGTCATCAAAATGTGTTTAGTGAGTCATATAACCTACTCAATTGACTTATTAAAAGCTCTAAGATTATTGATACGTTAGTCATATGCAAGTTATTTTTATTTAAACCGGTTCAAAGGGGTGAAAGTCGTCCAAATATGGTTTTAAGGCGTATAGGCTACTCAATCGCTTTGATAGAAAATCTAGCTTATTGTTGTTGTAATCACTTGCAACACAATTGTATTTACTAATTATGTAAAAGTTCTTTAGTTTCAAACTGACGTTTTTTTTATGAGATTATCCTTTTCAGCTTGCATTCTGATGTTCATGATAATTGAATTACATATGAATTTCAGGAAACGAATGCTTTAAAGAGCAGAAATACCCGGATGCTATTAAGCACTACACCGAAGCTTTACGAAGAAACCCCAAAGATGCAAAGGTATTTTTTCAGTTTTTTTTTTGCTTTTACAATTCACGTATGGTAGTAGGAATTCAAATGTAAGTCAATAATGACAAAAAATGTGAACCTTGTGGGATCAAATCAACATCTTTGTGGATGGAATAACGCAGTAATTTCATTTCATGATGGTGTTTGGTTTCTTTGTATAGGCATACAGTAATAGAGCTGCTTGCTACACTAAACTTGGGGCAATGCCAGAAGGTTTGAAGGATGCAGAGAAGTGCATAGAAATAGATCCAAAGTTCTCAAAAGGGTACACCAGAAAAGGCGCAATCCAGTTTTTCATGAAAGAATTTGACAAAGCTTTAGAGACCTACCAGGAGGGACTGAAACATGATCCTCAAAACCCAGAGTTGCTAGAAGGTGTGAGAAGGTAAAATCACAAATCTATATCCCTTCACCTAATTCTTATAGATGAGAATTACAATTACGACCATTAATGGAACACATTTATTAATAGAATTGTCAAAAATATTGACATCACATTGTTTGTTGGTCTACCTAGCCAGTTTTATGACACATCCAATCTACCCATGTTTCCATCTCTAGTTATTGACATGATATTGTCTGTGATTTTCAGCTGTGTTCAACAAATTAACCGAGCCAGTCGTGGGGATTTGACACCTGATGAGCTAAAAGAGAGACAGGTTTGAATTTTAAATAGTGTTCAAATTTCTTTCATTTAATGGTGGAAAAGAAACATTCCCATAACCAATTCCTGTAATTGTTATTTATTTGCAGGCGAAGGCGATGCAAGATCCAGAAATTCAGAATATTCTAACCGATCCCGTAATGGCACAAGTAGGTTTCGTTTCCTTGGTCATCTTCGTTGTTAACTGTTATCGGTCTTTTTCCTATAATTTTAGAAGTTGTTAAATCTTTTGTGTTTGGTGAACGAATGAACAGGTTTTGAAGGACCTTCAAGAGAACCCGAAGGCTGCGCAGGATCACATGAAAAATCCTCTCGTGATGAACAAGATTCAGAAGCTTATCAGTGCTGGGATTGTGCAGATGAGATGATTCTCTTCATAAATGTTTATTATTTCAATTTGGGCTTGGTGTTTTCAGTAGATTATGATGATTTAAAACTGATAAAGTTTTGTTGCAACCTTGAGGGATATTGATTTTTGTTTCCAGGTTTTTCGCTTTTGGGTTTAATTTAATTATCATGTCATTGCGTTATTAACGTTCTATAATAGCACCTCGTCAAAATCGAGTGTCATCTTTTATTGCTCGATATGTTTGTTTTTATGTTGGTACTCTTAGAATTAGAATAAGCAGACATTCTTTATACATTTAAATTCATCCAATAGGCAAACAAAATTTTAAAACTAACTCTGAATCTGAACACCCATTACGGTTAATTAGATTTCTTTGTTCGGGTAAACCTAAACAAAGTTTCCTCTAGCAATATGTATATACATGAAATTATCAGAACTCCCTCGTTTCATTGGATCTTTTCCAATGTCTGCTTTCCGGTTTCTCTTTTTACTACTAATCCTCAGGGGCGTCTCAACGTCTTTGGAGGCCTAAAGCGAAACTGAAATTTGAGGCCTTTTTAAATATTATTATAAAAAACCCTCCTCCTTTATCCGGGCTTGGGACCGGCAATATTAAACTAAAAAAGTTTATAATTGGCGGAGTTAAAAATTTTTTTTTATGTTTTGATAATGCTATAAACGTACTTAAAAATAAGTTTTAATTTATTTGAGTAAATATCTTTAAATCAAATTTATTTTTCTAGCTTTACTTGTTGCAAATTCTTTAATAAACTCGTCGTAATCAATTTTTTTTAAAAATTCTTTTTCAATAGCTAAAATAGCTAAACCATTTAATCTTTCTTGTGACATTGTAGATCTTAAATAATTTTTAATCAATTTTAACTTAGAAAAACTTCGTTCGGCAGATGCAACGGTCACAGGAATAGTTAAAATAATTCTATATGCAATAAATGCATTTGGAAAAGAATTAAATTTTTTAATATAATTTAATATCTTTAAAAATGTATCACATTTTATATCTATAAGTTCTCTTAAAAATTTTAGTTCTTGAAATAGATCTAAGCCATTAACATCCATTTTATCATCATGCTTTAAAACATTTTCAAGATGCATACATTTTTCTTTTAAACTTTCTTCATTTATGGATTTTAACCTTTTTATACTAAATAGAAAACCAAAATTATTTTCAAACTCTTTAAATTGATCAAATCTACTTTGAAGTGAAGAATTAGCTTGGTCTACTATATATAAAAAATAATCAATTTTAAAATATTCAATAGGAGTTTTGATAGTTTCATTATCAACATTTTCATCATATTTTTATTTCTATAAATAATACGTTTCTTACAAAATTTAGGTTTCACATTCATATCTATAGCTATTTCTTTAGCGACAACCAAAGCCTTTTCAAATCCATCTTCTCTATATTTTTTAAAGAAAGAAATAAGTTTATTAAGTTGATCTATAGCATCATCAAGACACATATCTTTAGATTGTAAGTTCTTACTAACCAAATTTATAGCATATAAAACATCATACCAAATAACCATACCTAATAAAAATTCAAAATTTCCCAATTCATGTGTCGCTAAGGAATTAGCCTCACTTTTAAGTTTTAAATCTTTACAATCATCACATAAGGCTAACAAGGCATTTCTCAATTGTGGAGCTTGAAATCTAATTGCTTTAACACTTTCAACTCGACTTTCCCAACGTGTTTGTGATAATGATTTAAGAGTAAATGTGGGTATATGCTCTTTTAGAATTTTCCATCGTTTAGTAGATGATGAAAATAAACAATAAATACGTTGTATCACTCCAAAAAACTCACCTGCTTTCTTACAAGAACTAGCCATATCACAAAGTACTAAATTTAAATTATGACAACCACATGGTGTATAAAATGCTCTAGGATTAACATCTAACAATCTTTTTTGTACACCTTGATGTTTTCCTTTCATATTTGAACCATTATCATAACCTTGTCCTCTAATATCATTTACATCAAGTCCTAGTTTATTAATTTGTTCAATAATAGCATTAAATAGACCTTTACCCGTTGTGTCGTCTACTTTTAAAAATTCAAGAAAAAATTCTTTTACTTTTATTGAATTAGATGAAAGGTCTAAACAACGTAATACAATAGACATTTGTTCTTCGTGACTTGTATCGGGTGTACAATCAAGTATAATAGAAATATATTTAGCTTCCTTAACTATTTTAAGAATTTTAGTCCTAATTTCATTTGCTAGCATGGTAATAAGCTCATTTTGCATATTATGTCCCAGATAATGATTATGAATTTCTTTGTTTTTTATTCTTCGAATATGTTCTTGCATTACCGGATCAAATTCACTAATCATCTCAACTAAACCTAAAAAGTTACCATTATTTTCTTCAAAAAGTTTTTCTGTTTTTCCACGAAATGCTTGTGTCTTTTTACCAAGACTTTTTACAATGGCAATTAGTCTTTTTAACACATTTTTCCAATGTTCTTTATCTTTATTGATTCGATTTTGAGTTTGTTTATCAATGGTTTTATTTTTCTTCAATCTTGTTTCTAACTCAATCCACGCTCTCATATTGATAATATGTCCATTACTTGCTTCATGTTTTTTTAGGTTAGAATTTATATTGTTCCAATCATTAGTACCTATATTTGCTAAATTACTTTTACATAAATTCACATTAAATAATTTACAACAAAAACAAAAAACTTTATCCACATCTATAGAATAAATTAACCATTTTCTTTCATACTTTTCTCCATTTGGTAGCTTTTGCATATAAAGAGAGGGATTAAAACTTCTTGAATGTTGATCTTTTGGAAAATTAAAATCAAAAACTTTAATTGGTCCCTTTTCAACTAATTTATCTCGTAAATTATTAGTAATATTATCCCATTTACTAGGATCGTAAATATTTAGAGGTGTTTGTCCATCATCGGTGTGCTCAGTGTGTTCATTATCGTTTTGTTGATTATTATTTTGTTCATCATTATTGTTGTTAGGTTGTTCATTATGTATTTGTTCATCGTTAGTGTTGTTAGGTTGTTCATCGTTAGTGTTGTTAGGTTGTTCATTATGTATTTGTTCATCATTAGTGTTGTTAGGTTGTTCATTATGTATTTGTTCATCATTAGTGTATTCATTATTTAGTTCATTTACTTGTGCATTATGTGTTTCTTGATCGTTCACTAGTTGATTTGGTTCATCATTTGCTTGTTTGTTATTATGATTGTTTTGAACATCATTATTTTTTACCGTTATGTATTTTAACAATGACCCTTTTTGAGATTCAATTAAAGCTTCTTGTTCTCTTCTTTTTTTCTCTTTGGTCCAACCCGATTCATGTTTTCTAATTCGCTTTGACATGTTCAATCAAATCTAGATGACTAGAAGCAATTCCTAAATCCCAAATCAAATATTTCAAGCAAACCTCAAGTGATACAATGATTCTATATTCTAATAAACAATAATAATTATTAATTAACAATTTGCAAATCAAATAAATAAAAGACAAAGTACAATATCAAGCAGGCAAGCCAAATGAAAGTATAAAATTAAAATGAAAGTATAAAATTAGAGCACAACTTACCTTATTTTATATTGAATCAAGCAGCCTAGTAGTACCAAGAAGAAGAAGAACCAAAAGACAACAATTTCAAGTGAAATCGTCAATCGAGCAGCCTAGCAAGTAGCAACCAAAGCAATTACAATCTGAGAGCATAACAATCTGAGAACCGAGCAGACAAAGGAATTAGAGCATAACAATCTAAGAACCAAGCAGCCTAGCAGCCAAAGAAATTCGCCAATTCGTCGAACGGTCAGTCGGTGCCGGTTAGGAGTTAGGACCGAGGAACTCATCGCGTGAATCTTAACCTTCGAGTCTCGTCTGTTCGTTTCCAACTCACACGCCGGTCGCACCAACCCCCCAATAATGAATCAAGTAATTAATTCCTTGATTCATGGTGTGTGGTGTGAATTGAGATGGGAAAGTCAAACGGCAGTGGGCATAGCGGCTGAGAAGCAACAGAATTCTTTCCATAATTTCATTAGAATGAAACCCTTACATTATTATTTTTTTGGGCTTAAAACTTGGGCTACTTAATAAATATATATGGTGGCCTATTATCTTATCTGGGCCTAAAGCCCTAGCTTGTTTTGACAAGCATTTGGGCCGCCCCTGCTAATCCTGCTTCTCTTACAACTCTCTGAAGCTACCCGTTCTAGTCTATTCTCTTCAAAATTATGATCTACCATTCTTTAATGGCACCCAATGGGCTGTTCTAGTAGCAGGTTCGAGCGGTTACTATAACTATCGTCATCAGGTGTATATTTCCTACCTCAACTTTTAAATTAACAATAAAATCTCACTCATAGCAGAGCTATAGGTAATAGGCCTTCATCCTAGGGGACGCAGGCTGCACCCAGTAAACATGATAAGTAAATGCATAATAAGCTCTTATGGATTATATATTATTGATTTAGGCGGATGTTTATAACGCATATCAAATACTGAAAAGGGGTGGACTGAAAGATGAGAATATTATAGTGTTTATGTATGATGACATTGCCAATAACACAATGAATCCAAGGCCGGGTGTCATAATTAACAATCCGAATGGCTCAGATGTTTATGCTGGTGTCCCTAAGGTACGCTAAGTAGTTCGTTAACAATTTAGTGATACAAAACAAGTCGCTAAAAAGAAACTCGTACGGGTTGTTAGGATTACATTGGAGAACATGTGACAGCAGCCAATTTCTATGCGGTGCTTCTTGGCAATGCCTCAGGCCTTACCGGTGGAAGTGGAAAAGTATTAGCAGGCAAACCTCAAGATAAAATATTCGTGTATTACACCGATCATGGAGGCCCTGGAATTCTTGGTATTTTGTCGCTAGAATTTTCTTTGTCGCTAAAGATTGAAATGATATTTCATTAGTTTAACACAAGTCTCTTGTTGATTACTATAGGGATGCCAAACCCTCCTCACATATATGCTAATGATTTCATCAAAGTTTTGGAAACAAAGCATGCAATGGGCACCTATGATGAGATGGTAATTACATACATTTTTCTTATGGTTTAGAAGTGATTATTGATTATCGAAGGACCCTTTTATTTTTAACATCACTCTAAATTCAAATACGCCACCCTCAAACTCAAATGTTGTTTGATACAAAAACTCAAACGACCGTTTAAAAAGTAGGGGTATGACACAAGTGTAATAACCTTCAAACGACCATTTAACAAATCCTTAGATGACCATTGATTATCAGTAGCGTGTATAACAAGCCCTTATGAAAAATAAAGTATTCATGTGAATGTTAATTACGTAGGTTATATACGTAGACGCATGTGAAAGTGGATGTATTTTTGAAGGTCTTATAGCCGAAGATCTCAACATTTATGTGACAACTGCATCAAATGCAAATGAGAGTAGTTGGGGCACATATTGTCGGGATATGACCCCTCCCCCACCTCCGGAGTTTGACACTTGCTTAGGTGACTAATACAGTATTTCATGGATGGAAGATGGGTACTTCTTTACAGGGCATTTCTAGCGACGTGTATTCTATTTGTTGATCGATGTCTGTATCTATCTACATAGCGAAAATAGGATGTTAGAAATGATCATTAATTGTTGTTTTATTATCAATATCTTCTTTTAGTGACGGGAAGATTTGAAGACTGGAGCATTGGAACAACAATACTTCAAGGTTGGTATCAAGTTATCTCTTTGTTTGATTACTCTAGACGACAATTAGTTACGAGTGAAGTAAACTTTTATAGGTGAAACTGAGGACTTTAAACAACAACTCTTTTGACGGATCTCATGTTATGCAATATGGTAAACAACAATTAGTTTCGAGCAACGAGACTGTTTCTGTTTACCAAGGTTCTTCTACTTGGAAGTCATCCACGAATCCCTCCCCATCTTTCAACCCCATCGCCGTTGTCGATCAAAGATATGCAGATATTCACTCAATGTGGTATACGGTATGTATGCATGATAACAATATCTGAGGATTGATCCCTTTATAAGAAACTGATTGACGTAACTTCATATTCTACAGTACTCAAGAAAATCAAGGAGATCACAACGCATAGGACGCATTTGGATAGCAGCATTGATAGGATCAAAGGCCCATTGTTAGGAGGCGGCCAACAAGGGTCAGCGAGGGCCGATGGTCCCTCGTGGACGATTGGGACTGTCTTAAATCCATGATAGACAAAAATTTAGTCTTTTATTAACTTTTTTAAATGTTTGATTGATTAAGGTTCGAGCATTTTACACATTGCGGATCATTGACTCAATATGGCTTGAAACATACACGAGCATTTGCTAATCTATGCAACAATGGTGTTGTATCAAAGCCGTGAATGAAGCTACCAAGGCAACGTGTAGCTCGTGTAACATGGGAAAATGGGATCCTGAAATCGTTGGTTATAGCGCATGACCGATAACATTAAACGAATGAATTGAAATATTTTCATTTTCGTGCTATATTACGTCTAGAATAAGACTATGTAAAACGATGACCAAATGTCAAATGACATGGGGTTGTTGTTAAAGTCTCATCTGATTGTACTGGTAAGAAATGCGTGTATATACGGATGAATATTATGTGTAAAAGTTTCATCATTACCTTTCCATGTTTGTAAGACATTTGATTGGCATAATTGTAGTTAACAAATTTTGGTTCGATTAGCGTCGTCTTAAACCACATAACTTACCAAGGATGAATATAACACGAATGAATTAAGCATCCAATCTCTAAATATATCTACAATGAACGAATGAAGTTACTTAGGAGATTAGAGACAACTAGATTTCCCATCCCGCGCGTTGCGTGGGGACTCACACTATGATCCCAAATATCAACACGCGATGCCAAAAATGTTGCAACAACTATCGTTACAAACTGTTGTCATTCCAACGTACTTATGATTTTCACTCCACCATAACTCACTAACTCGTAATGTGTTGTAAAAGTGTCATAGTCATTTTGTTGATCCCCATAAAAAGACAATAGAAACACCAAACAAACCATAAAATAAAAAAAAAGTTACATAATTAAACTCTAACAAACCCAACTTAATCTAATATAATCTTGTTTTCAAAACCGTGTGCTTTAGCTTGGAAAAGGAAACAAAAGAAAGCAAATAAAAAACGGAAGAGAAGAATTACGATAAATGCCAGTGGAGAGAGTGATAACTCTAGAGCTCTAACCTAGTCCCCTGCTCCATGCCTACTTTAACGTTGCGTTCATTAGTTTTAATAAACGAAAGAAAAGAAAAAAAAAGAAAAGAAGTAAAAGAAAATTAACGAGAGAAAAGAAATTAAAAAAATAAGAAGAGAAAAAAATGAAAAGTCAATTTAAATTTTTATGTTTCAGAGTTCAAATGAAATAGAAAAGAAAATAACAATAAAATGTGTTTCATTTATTTTCCTTTAATTTCATTTCATTTTGAAAGTAAAGTTAGAAGGGAAAATTTTTGAAAATTTCATTTCATTTCATTTCATTTTTTTCCTTTAAAAAACTCGGGAATACAAAGTTTTTTTTATTTTCTTTCATATGTCTTCTTAAAAAAAACTCAGGAACACAAGTATTTTCACATTTCATTAATTTCCTTTCATTTCTCTTCTTAAATAAGACTTAAGAACACAACGTATATATTAAAATCTCATAGCCTTGTTTATATCCTTCTTCTTTGTTTTTCTACTTAGTTCTTTCAGATCTATTTTCCACGATCGAAATTAGAATTGACTGTAAATGCCAGTGGTGAGAGTTGCGGCAATGGGCAGCATACGGTGGTGGCCGGTGCTTTCAGGAGAGGCACAATATGATGATTTTGTGTCATGCATTGGCCGAACATTTGGTGTTGACCGGTTCAGTCAAGTGTTAGGCAGGTGCTTTAGGTAGTTGTACCACTGCTAATTCTAGTGGTACATCCTATCTTGTTTACTGTGGGAATAACGGAGAAGCACAGGTGATTAATTGTAATTAGCCTCTGTTTTATTAGAGATTAAGTGTTTTTCTTATGGTTGATGTTAAGTTACATAATCTATGATTGATAAAATATAAGCCTTGATTAGTTTCAATTGTGTCAGAAATGAGCATTTTTTATGTTTATTTTTTTTGACATATTGCAATTTCATTTTATCAAATCACTGGTTGAAAATGGTCTCTAGATGAAAGATATTGTTGATCTTTGAATTGTGATACTGATGAGCGCACTCGTGTTATTTGCATGTAACTATATTTAATCAGAAAATTTAATTCGAGTTAGTTTAAAAGACTTACAAATATTAAACATAACGTATGTTTGATATAAATTTTAAGATAAATGACCAAATCTAAAAATCAAGTATAAACATAATGACTTTTTTGTAATTTAGTCTAAACTAGTATTAAGCTCATGTGTTGCGACGGGAGAGTGAAACCATGCCTAGTAACATTAATGTCACACTGTCACTAGCGACCACTAATTCCGGTAATGCTTGTAAAATAAAAAAATAAATAATAAAACCGCACGAAAGGTAGATGTAAAAACGTTAAACCATGCACGCCCGTTGCGGCGTGTTATGGGGCAAAAATTAGAGACCGAAACGTAAAACACAACATGACCTTTTAAAAAAAAAAGAGAGGTAAAACACAGATTAAATAAATAAAATAAATAATTACTAATCATGAAATGACATTCTAAGATAATATATGATTGAAATTACATATGAGTAAAGACTTATAAGTAATAAAACTATGATATCAAATTTTAAACTTTTCTTGTTAAATAAATATTAAACAACATGTTTCAAAATAAATTTCTAAATATTCTATATTTAAAAAAATAATTTTTTAGAAAAAATTCTTATATTATAAAAATTTATTTCTTTATAAATAACATTAATAAAAAAGTTTTTGCTTAATTTATTAGAAAAGAATTTTTTAGTTTATAAATGAATTAAATAAAATTACTAGCAATCATAGTAACTATTAAATAAGAGAGAGAAACAAAAAATTTTGGTCATACGTTTGTTTTGGCATGTTATCTCAAAAATTTTAGATTGAAACGTAAAACTAAAAATTAAGATGAAAACTATATGCGACCAAAAGTGGAAAATGAAATAGTGTTAGGGTTAAATGTAAAAGATAATTATAAAAACTATTAGGGTTAAAAGAAAAAAAAATAAAAAGATACCAAAATAAAAATCACAAAGCATAAGATGAAAACACAATCAAGCTGCAAATTAGTATATATATAATTTAATGCAAGGAAAATCAAATCAGAGTTAAAGACAACCCTTCTATACTATACTAGTTTTAATAAACCCATGCATTACACGGTTTAAATAAATAAAATATTAAATATAATAAAATTTACTTAATTATAAAACGATATTTTAAGATAAGACATGATTAAAATTACGTAAGATTAACAACTATAAGTAACAAAATAACGATATCAACCTTTTAAGACTTTTTTTCAACAAAAAAATCAAACATTTTGTTTAAAAATTTGACATTTTTATAAATATCCTTATTATAACTCTCATTTTTAATTTTTTTGGCTTATAATATATTTAATTTTTAAAAACACAAATTTAAAATGTTTTATATTTTTAAATAAGTTTGATGTTTTTAAACAATTATTTAATAATAATTTGTTTCTTTAGGTATAAAATTAATAAAAAGATATATTTCTTAATTTATTAGAAAACCATCTTTAATCTAAAAAAGACTTAAATGATATTATTTGTAATTAAGGTAATAATTTAATAGTAAAGAAGCGGGAAAATTTTTGTAATAATAAATGTGATGTTGGCACGTGTTCTCTGTAGTTACACTTTTATTAAAGTAAAATGATATAGTTCATATTTCAAGTCCGGATGAAGTAAAGCTACTTGCTTTCGCGTCAAATCCATTTAAGAATATATACGTGTGGAGTTAATAAAGGTTTTTAAATTATGTTTATTTATTAAACATATATTAAAAGGTTAACAAATACAAAGATCGTGTTTTTGATTTATCATACCAAATTCTTTTTTCCTAATACATTAAATGTAACCAGTGTTTAGCTTGAAACTTTCTACCATGAGGGTGGGTTGGGGGTGGGGAGGGTTCTCAAGGCTCAAATCAGGGGGCCGGTCTCAATACGTATAATAAATTTGGCGACGTACACTTAAATTTCTATTTCATCCATAAATGCAATATCATACAATTACGATAATGCTACAATATGATATAATACGATATAATATGATGATACGTATTATATTATGGTATAAATATAATATGATACAATATGACAATGTGAAAATGATAAATTAAATGCATACAAACACAAAACACACACATACGTGTATATATATATATATATGTATGTATGCATGCATGCATTTCAATTATTTTTTCCAACATGGCCACTCGCATCATGGTTTTCCAACTCAAATTGTTACTGTTCATTGTGTTTGTGGCACACTTCTCTGAAGCTAATCGGCCAAACTTTGTGAATACCTTCAAATCAATCATTAAACCAAAAGACAATGGCACAACATGGGCAGTTCTGGTAGCAGGCTCAAGCGGGTACTTCAACTATCGTCATGAGGTGAATATTACCTAATTAGTTTTACATTTACCCGACCACATGATTGTTTGCTAAACGTTTAGTAGAATAGAAAGTAAACCATATATGTTATTATTATGAATTCAGGCAGATATTTGTCACGCGTATCAAATACTTAGAAAAGGTGGGTTAAAGGACGAAAACATAGTTGTGTTTATGTATGATGATATCGCAAATGATTCATATAATCCACGGCCAGGTGTGATAATAAACAGCCCCGAAGGATCTGATGTGTATGCTGGTGTGCCAAAGGTACGAATACGCGATCACGTTTATTAATTATTAGTTTTGTTGGTGTAAGATGATATTGCAAATGTTCAATACACAAACTTTAATTTTGCTAGGATTATACCGGAGAGAGTGTGACCCCGGCGAATTTCTACGCTGTGCTTCTTGGCAATACAAGCGCTGTAAAAGGTGGAAGTGGGAAAGTGGTAGCGAGCAAACCCGAAGATAGGATCTTCGTGTTTTATTCTGATCATGGTGGCCCCGGAGTACTTGGTATTGTGCTTTCATGTTTTGTTATTCTTGATGATTAGGTGCGGAACCAAGGGACTGTCAAGCGGGCCCATTGACCCCACGTCGCAAGAATTTGTCAAGCGGCCCATTGACCCCTTAAGAAATCTTACCCTTTGACTAAAAACTTCTGGTTCCGTCATTGACCATATCAACAATGTTAATTTGTTTGATGCTATACTAATTAAGGTAATCCTTATGTTAATTGCATTAGCTATGCCGAACTTGCCCAATATTTTCGCAAATGATTTCATCAATGTGTTGAAAAGAAAGCATGCTATGGGAACATATGATGAGATGGTAAGATACATTTTGCTATTGATGAATTTATAACTTATTATCATTTGTGAGAATGTATATGATCATTTGGATGCTCTAAATGTAGGTGATATACTTGGAAGCATGTGAAAGTGGAAGTATTTTCGAAGGTTTGTTACCGAAAAGTCTTAACATCTATGTGACAACTGCATCGGGTGCAAACGAGGATAGCTTTGCAACATATTGTCCGGGTATGGAACCTTCTCCGCCTCAAGGGTTCGAAACTTGCTTAGGTGACCTATACAGTATTTCATGGATGGAAGACAGGTATATTGTTGTAGTGCAGTCGTTTACTGACATTCTCTTTTCATACTCGAACGGATGTTAGCATCATATAGTTATTTGTAGTTCTTATTTAAGTCATTCCCCATACTTACTGTAAAGTGAGATTTTTACTGGGTATGTTTGTCTGTTTGTTCCTATTTATGCTATTAATTTAGTCATGTTTTCTAACGTTTGGTTCTCAGTGATTCACAAGATTTAAGTCTTGAAACCTTGAAACAACAATACCTGAAGGTTGGTATTATGATTGATCTTTTACTTAGTCTTCTTTATGAAAATGCTATGGTTATACTAGATTTATTGAGAACAAATCACCTAAACTTTTAGGTGAAGAAGCGGACTTTGAATAACAATACGATGTACGGATCACATGTAATGCAATACGGTACCCTAAGCATAAGCAAACAGTCCGTTTCAATGTTTCAAGGCTCTCCTACTACGAAAATCTCCGCAGATAAAGTACTCAAATCCATGAGTGTTATCAACCAAAGAGAAGCAGATCTATACTCAATGTGGCAAAAGGTATGCATCATCATAGCAAAACACATTTCACTTCATAATGATAGCCGTTTGATGTTATCTCGTATCATCTACAGTACAAGACATCAACAGTAGAAACTCAACATAAGAAAAAACTACTAAAGAAAATCAAGGAAATAACAGCACATAGGGCGCATTTGGATAGTAGCGTCGAGATGATCAAATCCTATTTATTACGAAGTGCGGATGGACCTGTGAGACATGAAGGATCAGCCCTTGTGGATGATTGGGACTGTCTTAAATCTATGGTAAAAAAGCTCAACTTTTTTGTTTATTGTACCATAATTTTAAATTGTTGAGCTGATTTTTTAAATGGATTGTTAACTTCTTGAAACTTTTATTTGATTCAGATACGAGCATTTGAGACACACTGCGGATCCTTGACTCAGTATGGCTTGAAACATACGCGAACCTTTGCTAATATATGCAACAATGGTGTTACCAAAAAGGCTATGGATGAAGCTGCAATGAAGTCATGTGGATCGTTTAAGATGGGGCCATGGGATCCTGCAATCGTCGGTTATAGCGCTTGATAAGAAAGTGATAGTAACAATGATATGTTATAGGAATGAATAAAGGGTCTGTCTTGTTGAAGTTTAAAATTTTTCATTTGCAATGATAAAGTTATTATAGTTATAACTGACGCCAGACATTAAAACTTTATAAAATAAAATAAGTGAAACTTATTTCCTAAGGTAGATATGTGATTTGCAGGTACTCTATTTTACATAGTTTTGACATGAAATAACAGTATATAAAAAGCAAACAAATGAGTTTCATTAATAACTACGAATTAGTATTAAGACCAGCGTATTGCAGCGGCGTTGAATCATAATAAAATTTAAGGTCAAAGCGTTAATAAAGAAATGGTTTGGGTCAAAATGCTAATTGGTTGAATAATAAAATTTAACGTCAAAATGTTAATTGGTTGAGAAGATTATTTATATTTTAGGAACGAGTTAACGGATTGTTTTGAGCAATGATGACACAATGGGCTAGTAATATAAAGCAATGGATTGGGCTTTTAAAATCTTAAGGCCTTGTTTTTTTAATAGAATCCATACATATTGGGCTTTTATTGGTCCAGAATAACTAATAAACCTCGCAACACCCATGGCCCATGGGCGGCAATATCACGGTAATTTGGACTTCCCTGAATCCAAATGTATTACAGAAAAAAAAGTTCATTGTTATCGATCTCAAGCCTGGATAAAAAGAAAAAATATATAACGTAACTTTTTAAAAAGATCCTGAAAATTTAGTTCATCGATATCATGTCTAGCAACCACTTTTTGTTAGTTGTTTGATGGTTGGATCCCTAAGCTAACATCATTTCTCAAAAGTTGGATAATATATTGCTTCGCCGATTCTTATAGCTTTATAAGTCTGAATATCTATTTAAGTCATGCTAGATACGTTTAGATTGAAATATTAAATTGATGAGTATGAAAACTTTGATTTGAAAACTATACCAAAATTTGTAATTGAATTTGATATGTTAAACCAAAACAAAGATCAATTATTGAGAAGGACCAAATTAAATCATTTCAGTTGGTTGTTTTAACTTAGGTACTAGTGATTTTTAGTTGCTATAGATGCATTAGTTGCTACTACTCATGCCCAAGTTACTACTATTGCATTAGTTATGATGGATACCCCAAGTTGTAACAAGTGTCGAAGATGCCTAATTGCTACTATACTGATCATTAGTTCATGTCGATCATTAGTTTTCTCTGAAGGCTAAGTTGTTGATCATAGTTTCTATTGATCACAAGAACAAGTTACTATTCATTAATTAGTTCTTTTTTAACCCCCACCAAGGGTCAAGGGATGGTGCCTGTTAGATACCGCACTAGGGGCAGTTCCCCCTTGATCGATCTTAACCAAGTTTAACTAAACTAAAATCACCCGGATGACACTAAAACCATAAACAATTTCTTGTGCAAGTTAGTGATAATTTTGGCTGAATGAATTTAGACCAGGTGATTCAAACAGCAATATGGCTATTTCGGAAAACCTAAAATGCCACTATGTTTAGATGGGTCAAGTCCGTTGAATTCAAGTCAGGTCATTGGTAAAAAGTGGGTTAAAGGAGTAAATGAAGCAAATGGGTCAACAAGTTGGTTAGTGTAGCGGGTAGTTAACAGGTAATGTGTCAAGATCGTTGGTAGTGGAATAGTGTAACTTGTTTTTAGGAGCTAGTTCATGTTTCTTTTCTATATTGTAAGTATTATGTTTTGAATGAAAGTGTGTGAATACAAAGAGCGAATTAAAAAGCGCTAATGCTTCTTCGCTTTGTGTTAGTATTTTGGTGCAAGAAAAGGTTTAACCAACATTAAGGATGCCAAAGTTCTCTCGTTTTAATGGACTTGTAACATGGATAAACGAGTGTATTGGGGCTGGGAATGGATTTGTAACAACTCCGATATTTCATACAATCATCTATTCTACTCCTAATCAAGCAATAGGTCACATACATTATGATGAAGATGTTATGACATATTATTGCAATTCTTAGTGCTAGGCCCTCAAAAACAAAAAAAATACTAAAAATGTCGTTGAATTTCAGGGTTGATTTGCTACATGTGAATAGATTGATACTTTTTCAAATAATCCTAATGTGAAAGGAATTTCATTATGGCCACACACATTAGAAGTAGTACTCATGCCCACATCTTAACAAGATCTCTTTGTGGGACAATATAACAAGTGATTGCATGTCATGAATAAACCATTCATACAATCTTTTTTGAATGAACTAATTAACAGGTTCCATTTGGAAGACTTTAAACACAGAAAGATATATACTTAATCATTGGTATATTAATGTCGGTAAGTGTCTAGAAAATGAAAGTTGATGTGACCTATTGCTTATTCCATATGCTTATGAATGGAAATACGCATATAATAATATAATATTAAAAGGGTAATTAACATGTGACATCTAACGCAGAGATAAAATTAGAGGTGATATTAATGATTCCAAATTCCACCCCGTGACACTTTATCAGTTCTTATTTCTTAATCATATTATTACTTGATATACTATTAGAGGGGACATATAAGCCAAACACAATCATATGCATCTTATGCCATCATATTAATATTAATATTTTTTTATTAAATATTAAATATATGCATGCTTCTCATCAGTCGTTCCAACATGAGTCTATGACAATGGAAAAACGGTCCCAATATTGAAAGTGGTTATTTTATTAATAGCCTAGGTCCAAAGCTCCATATGTGAATCACCTTCCGCATGGAGCAAAAATATATTGTTTTATTGTTCTTGTAAAATGCAAATGATTTTAAGTAAATTGTTTATGGAAGGTCGGTAAATAAATAGATTATTTATATATATAATTATAGTGTGGATATTATTCACACGTGTTTATTAGATTATTAAAAATTACAGCTTGTTCAGTACTAGTTTTTATTAATTAACTAGAAGTTATATATGTAGTCATTGAATATACTATTTTTAAAAGTCTTGAATTATTTTGTGAAATAGCGTATTTAATTATCGATGAATAACATGATAAGAAAGGAAGTTTTTATTGGGACACTCTTCCAATATAATTCAACACCTCTCAATTTTATATGGGTCGTATAATCCTATACAGGAGGTATAGAAGGTCACATAACTTTATATAAGGCGTATAACTCATGTAATAGTCTTCTTTGAATTTTTCATCGCCTTCAGTTTTAAATTCGTATAGATCTATATGGGGCGTCTAGAGGGTTATATAAGAGATCGTATAGGTCTGTATGGGGCGTATAGCCCTCTAACATCTCCTGAATTTTCCTCTTTTGCTAGTGATGTTGACCCTATACGCTTTGTATAACCCTATACAAGGCGTATAAGGGTTGTCAATTTGTAAGGGGGTGTGTCGTAATATTAGGACTCTTTAGAGATATGTGTATATGACATTTTTGCTCTTTGAATGGCAATTGACTCGTATTTATAGAAAATTAACTGATTCTTTTATCACTTTCTAAAAACTGGTATTGACGCCAAAATTGATTGTTATATGTAAGCAGATGGAATTGTCTTGGGTTTCCATGTTTTTCCGTTTTAACACATCGGATTTTTCAAATTTCCTTAGTTCCTAGTGTGTTGTGAAAGTGGTACAATACAACTATCAACACACAAAATTAACCGACGGAGCCCAGTGAATATTCACTGGGTTAAGGATAAAAAGTTGAAGTTTGGACCAGGTGGTGATGTTTTTACCTTGGGCTGGGACTTTCCCATGTTTATCATGTAGCGGAAATGCTTGACTCACAATTAATAAAATGTTGGAATATCTATACACTAGTTAACCATTTTCGCAAATCGTAAGAGGGTTATGCCTAGTTACTTCAATTCATAAAACTATGTTGAAGTGGAACCCATTGCTAGACCAATTGGTTGTCGTACTTGAAGGCTAAAAGAAGAATCATCTCTTCGATTTTGAGATCACTAAGGATCCCCAGTATTTCATGATCAATTGGTGATCTAATGATCATAATAGCCTTTTGAGATCTTATGCCCCTGGCCCTTCTACGGAGTCATGTTTCTTGCACAACTTATTAATTTTATGGCCAACGAAGTACAAATCGTGTTTTTAACGAATAGCACAGGTACATGAGAAGGAGTTGTAGGTGTAATTAGAGGCTAGCGGACCTATAGGCATTGCAAGCCAAGTTCCAAGATAAGTAACCTGATGTCCATGTTCCGCTACAATTATATGTGGATTGGTATGATTAACTAAGCAGTTTGACACATTTATGCATCAATACTTGTGGGATTTGTTTGCCCACCCCCTCGCTTTCTAGCTAGAGAGGTTGTTATTATACAAACATGTTTTATATATTATTACATATTTTGATTTGCATAAAATAATTATACATGTTGTAAATATATATTATTAATAGAAAACTATAAACAACTTTCACTTAACTAAGTTTTGATACTTTAAATTATAATTATTGACCTATAATAATTCAAATTTTGATAATTCGAGCAATATTGACACTCCTAACTTTCAATTATTGCGTCAAAGACAATCCCACTAGAGTGTTCATCATATTCATTTGATTTGCAGTTAATTTTCACTTGATTTCGCTTGTAAGTTTTTCTATTATGTTTGTGATCATTAATGTTGTAAGCCAAATAAAGAGGAAATCAAGTTTAAATATTCTATAATTATGCTTTTTGTATCGTTCTTAACAACGAATATAAAATTTATAAGTGTCATTGATCAAAATATTAATATGTATTATTATCAGTTAATGAGTAATAGTTTGAATTATTAAAACCTAACTTACGTTTGCTTTTATTATTAAAAACAACCAATATTGGCATATTACAAAAGGATGCGCCTTGGTGACAAATCATCGGTGATTTTTTGATGAAACTTCCTTTGTGGAGGTTTTGTCTACGATATTTTGGTTTAGGTAGTTGTCGGGAAAGACGATATAATCTGCGTTATCAGTTATAATTCGTTGGTTAAATCCTTACCCACAACATGATCTCCCTAATTTTTACTTACGAATTACCGATAGGGTGTTTTGTAGGATTTCATTAATATAAAATCGTTAAAAACAATATTTCATCAAAGATTAATTATGCTATATTGTATCATATTAACCCACAAATGCAATAAACTCATAAAACAAAATTATATATATTTCATTAATAAACCAAAGACCTAGCTAGGAAAACTTCACAAACATTCTTCATGGTCGGGTATGTGGGTGCCCTCACTTTCAATTCTTAAACCTCACCCTTCCCCACCCCTCTTCTCTCTCTCTGGTGACCTTAAAAGGTGAAAGAAAGATATATAAGTTGGTATTGTATGTGTGTTTGTATATACATATATGGTCTCTATCTATAGCTGGTGGAGGGTGGTGGAGTATTATTATTATTATTATATGACCGCCACCTTTGTTTCAGCAGAAAGCTTTTCCAGCAATCAAGCTCCATCTTCTTACAAACAAAGATACAGATATATAACTCTACAGTTAAGTAAGATACCCTTAATTTAATTGTGTTTCTTCATCCTTTAGGTTTATGTTCTTTAAACCAAATCAAACTATAAAAATTTGTGCTTTGTGCTTTGTTTTTTGTTTTCATCAGCTTTTGATCGGATCTGATGTTGTTTTAATTAAACAGCCAAAAAACAAACATCTTTCCACTTCAATTCCCGAGGAAAATAAAACCCTTTTGGGTCCCAAACATTCCTTTTGTTCTTTGCTTTTCTTTTTCTTTTTTATTGTCTCCTTTGCTTGCTTATTAATTGAACAAGAAGCCCTTTAATTTCTTTCTCTCTGATCAACATCCATTGGTGGAAGAATAACAAGATCTATTTGGATAAGTAAGAAACTATCTAGCACAAGGTTTTGTTTGTTATGCTTCATCTTCTTCTTGATCTTCTTTGTTTGAATTGGAGTTTTCTATTTGTCTATGTGTTTTTTATCCAATCTAAGCTTTCTGGAATGATCTTTTTTGTTTTAAAGGATTAATCCATGCTTTGATTTTTTAATCTACATTTCGACATTAATTGGCAGAAAAAAAGTTCATGATCATATGTGTTTTATTGTTATTTTGATGGATATATTATCCTTTCTTATTGATTAATCTTGTATATGTATTTCTTCTGATTTGAGATTATTCTTCTAGCTAGATTTTTGAAGACAGATAATGAAGAAACAAAAAAACAAACTCTTGATTATTTCTATGCACTTCTATATGTGCTATATTTGAGGCCTTTTGTGTGTTAACTATGTTAACTTCTAGGTTTTTGAGTATGCATTATTATCACATATTCACTTTGTTGAGTGGTGCAACACTTGAGTAGCTTTTCTCAAGAAAAAGCAAACTTGAGTAGTTTTAATCTTGATCATCAAGTAATAAAATGGTGTTTCTCCCATGAGAATTCATTGCAGAAACATTGACCATACAATGCATTTCATTTTGTTCACATCATTTACATTCTACCCTACATCAACTTTTTCTCTTGTCATGCTTTCTATTTTCATTCAATTCTCTTAAATAGCAGTAAAAGAATGCCCATCATGCATGACCTAGTGGTTTATCAGTATGATGTTTGCTCTTCATAAAAATGATATGGGTTTAAATATAGTCTTATATATAAAAAATAATTCTTGTATGTGAAAACTTTTTTCTTTAACACGCAATATTCGGAGTGTGCCCTCTATAAACAACACATCCAAGAATATTTTTACAAGGTTGAAATTTACATGTTTGAGTGTGACAGCTACTATGAAGGACTACATGAAATTAAGTCGAATTAGATGAAAGGAAATTTCTGCAACTTCATCAAGTATATCATATGTGTTAGTTACTTAGAAAATATATATGTGTGGCTTTATTGTTAGAACCTTTTTGCTTATATATTGATTCATTCCTCGAGATGTTAGGCTTCGCAAGAGCTTATATAGAACAAACAAATATACATACTAAAAGTCATAGGCTTCGCAAGAGCTTATATAGAACAAACAAATATACATACTAAAAACTCATATGTATATTATATGAGTAATTAATAATTTTATGTGTTTTAAAGATTTATAAGCTATATACAGGTTATTCTCTTCTCTTGTTTGCTTTTTCTTTGTATATACATTCTTGGAGTAAGTTTCTAGTGCATGCATTACGATTACAATTCCCATAAAATATAGTGTTAATATACAATTAGACATCTTTCTGTTAATTTGAGCAACCTTTCTGAACTTGAAATAGATCGACTCGAGATTTATAAGATGCCATTAACTGGTCCAAGAACTTTTAGACCTCGATCGTGATACAATTAGAGTCTTTGCTTTCCTTACAAGATTTTTTGTATGATGTTCATAAGTGGCTGCAAACTCTTAAACTTTAGTTGCTAGAACAATGAAGCAAGTTCGGTTGTTAATCTTGCACCTAACATATGATCCACTTCCTCTTTATGCATTTAAAATTGCTACTATGTTGAACTAATCCTAATTTATTTGAAAGATTCTTAAAAGGATCAATCATTTAGCATCCATCATTAGTTTATAGAGTAGGGTATAATGTAGTCCACAAAATCCAAAACTAATATAATGTAAGATGTGGTAGAAACGAATTACTGAAATAATACAACACTTAATAACAGTTTCTTCCAATTTCTTCACATTGTTGGCATAATTGTGAAACCTAGCTAGAGTGCAAGTTAATGTGCCTTAAAGAAGAAATTAGAATTTCTTTTGTGTCAAAATTCTAGTTAATTTGTTTAGGGTTTGAATTATTTAGTTAATTTAAATTAGGTATAGCATATCTTTATGTGGATTAGAGTTGGAGTAGAATACATATTTTTTTAGTATAAATAGAAGTATGTTGTAATTGTTTTGGTGTAATATAAGAAAAGAATCGAAGTGAGTTGCTTCAAAATTACTTCTGAGTTTTTCTTTGATACCGATTCTAGGCATCTATTGGTGTCAAAGCACAGATAATCACGCAACAACAATTGATCAATAAAATAGAAGAGAAAAAGAAATGGTGTTGGGTTGTGATTATCAGTCCTAGAGGTCGAGTTTTCATAGTTTCAATTACAACAGTTGATTCGGTTAATAAAACAAGGTGTTCTCAAGAGAACAATGTTTTCAAGTGATGTGGAATTAACAAGAACAATCGTTAAGATTGTTTCTAACAATAAGAATAGAACAATCATGAAGATGGTTGCTTACAACAACAAGAAGAGAGCAATTTCAGCAAGAGAAACCGATGGAGTGTCGTTCCAATGTTCATTGTTAACTTTAGCAAATTATACAATGTGGGCAATAAGAATGAGAGCAATCATGGACGCTCATGGTGTTTGTGATGCAATTGAGACAACCGTCAGGATGAGTGTAGATGCAAGGTAAAATAAGATGGCGAGGGCGTATCTTTTAGACATTATCTGAAGAAATCTGCTACAGGTTGCAAAATACAAATATGCTAAGGAAGCGTGGATTCTTTAAAGACTCGTTATCTTGAAGCTATTCGAGTGCATAAAGCATGTCTTCGAACCCTTAGAAGTGAATTTAAGGCATTACGAATGAAGGAAAGTGACATGTCTGATGAGTTTGTTAGGAAGATGAGTGGGATCATCTCAAAGTTCAATAATATCAGATATGTGATAACAAATTAATGTAGTCATGATAGGGAAGTTAATTGATTCAGCCCCATGTTAAGTTTCTCGAACTTGTTTCATCGGTCGAGCAATACTCAAACATAGATACAATGTTTTTAAGGAGGTAATAGGGTGGTTGAAAGCATATATATGAGGAACGAATTTGAAGTAAGGAGCTAATACTAAAAACTCCGATAAACCGCCCTCCACCGGTTTAAGCGCTATATTGAATATATATTGATGTGAATCTTTGTGTGAAAGCATGAAGCCTACTTAAAGATGCATTTAGACTATATATGTGGTTTTAATTGCCAATCAACTTGAAACTATAAATACCATAACCTTGAATGTTGAACACACTTGATTGAATTGCATGCTGATTAAACTAAATTGACATAACACATTGATATATTATATTTTTTAAAGATTAGTGTGTTTCATCACTTATATGGTGCATTTACATTGTGCAGGTTTTAGATCATCATACTTTAAGAGTATGAATACATTTTCCCATGTTCCTCCTGGTTTTAGGTTCCACCCAACGGATGAAGAACTTGTGGATTACTACCTTAGGAAAAAAGTTGCATCCAAAAGAATTGATCTTGATGTCATCAAAGATGTTGATCTCTATAAAATTGAACCATGGGATCTTCAAGGTAGCAATTGAACATAAATCAAGTGTTTTACATGTATATGAGTTTTGCCATACAACTTTAAAATGCATTACCTATCTCACAAATGCAAGATTATAATCTGTATTGACATGGTTTATTGCAATATTTATGATTCAAATCTTTTGATGACACCTTTGTGTTATCTTGACAGAGTTATGTAGGCTAGGAACTGAAGAGCAAAATGAGTGGTATTTCTTTAGCCACAAGGACAAAAAATATCCAACGGGAACTCGCACTAATAGAGCTACAAAAGTTGGATTTTGGAAAGCCACGGGAAGAGATAAGGCCATATACTCTAACAATAATCTAGTTGGCATGAGAAAGACCTTGGTATTTTACAAGGGTCGAGCCCCTAACGGACAAAAGTCAGATTGGATCATGCATGAGTATAGACTAGAAACAAACGAAAATGCAATGACTCAGGCAAGTATCGTTTTTATTTCCACCCTCTATTAGTTTTTTAGTAGATTGTTATCCAAATATAGCTTTAGTTTCAACTTCAAGGAAACTCATTATTAACATATTTGAATATCTTTCAAGTTCAGTCCAGTAGTTCCATGGGTGGATATTAACATAAAAAAAACATTTAGTATAATGCATATACATATACGCATGGTCAGTACTCCGAGTCCCCTTAATATTCTCCTCCAATTAAGCACTTCATTTTGGTATTATTCTTTCTTCGGGGAAGCTATAATGTTCATCAGTCATAACAAAAGCAAATAACTTTTATGGTGAATCAATTCTTAAATGAGTAAAATCCTTGACCAAATTGGATAAAAATGGGTTTTTTAGTTAAAACTTCAGTCAGTTTTACACATATTTTGGGGCAAAAGATTAATATCAATTTAAAAGGATCAAGTGATCAATTATGTTTTGCCAAGTATATTAGTATACTTACCTTTAGGAACTAAAAGATATTAGAATGAGGCGAACTATAAACAAATTATTCTAATGTACCACATTTCTATGATTTGTTTCCAATAGGAAGAAGGATGGGTTGTATGCAGGGTTTTCAAGAAGCGTATAACAAACGTTCGTAGAATGGATGAACATGATTCTATGGGTTGGTATGATGATCAAGTATCATTCATGCCCGATTATGGATCCCCAAATCAGGTATCTCATCCTTACACTTTATATAATTCATAACAACATTAACTTCATGCAAAATCAAGGCTTAAAACTCATTACATCTTGCCTAATGAATATTTGTTCCAGCTTCCTCAATTAGAGTCACTCACATTTCCGCAAGCAACAGTTGCTAGCATAAGTGCTTCCTACACAAGCACCCTACAACCCCCAACTCAACAATTGAACGTCAACTTGCTTTATGGTAATAACAGCAATAATAATAGCGAACAAGATCTTCAAGTGACTGATTGGCGGGTACTCGACAAATTTGTTGCTTCTCAACTCAGTAACGATCAAAATGTTGACACCAATGAAAATAATTATTTGAAACCTCCATCATCACTTCAAATGGCTGAGCACATGAACATGCTTCTGAGCGACTCTAAGAGCGATGAGATGGCTTCAGAAGGGGCGTCAGTATCCACATCCACTTGCCAGATTGATCTTTGGAAGTAATTCATCAAAACAAGTACAATAAACTTCTTGTTCGCCAAAAGGGAAAATATTGAGACTAATGTAACTAGAACATATGTACCAAAATCAAACGTTTGATCTAGTTGTTGTACATGATTAAACTAGTATCCACGAAGCACCTTTATCAAATTTGTTGTGCTACCTATACCTTATATATTATTTTGATTATACTAATTTGTTGTTTGTTAAGACAAATAAATAAGTGAAGGACTTCTAAGTTTTTATATCAGTTATGCCCTTCTCCTAATCATCAACTTAACCACGGCTCATGAGTTGTATATATACAGTATCAATTTTGTTGGTTGATGTTTAGTATATTTGTATATTTGCTTATATGCTCCTAGATCATGTGTTTAAACTAAAGGCAGGCTTATGTACATAAAAGATCGACATGAAATTCACGTTTATACTTTATATGAGAAAAGATTGATGCTACAATGATGTTCAATACTAGCTGCAGTGAACAATTAATTACAAGATAACAATCAAAATAAGCACTTAAGTAAAAAAAAATAGCATATATATGGGCTATAACTTCACTAACCATGAATTAACTATTAGAGATATTGTTCATATTTCTGTTATGTTAGTTAAAGGATGTTAGAGGTTGTTAATTATGTTAGTTGAGATCTAGTTGAGATCTCCTTCTAGATCCTTCCATTAATTATGTTACAATCCTTTTACCTTTGTTTCATTAACAATCTTACGAGTTGATGGACTCCCATGGATAAAGGAATAAAACTCAGGAATGATCATGTAGGGACATATATATAGCACAACTAGCACTTCTAAGTGGAACACATAGATGTTTTGGAGATGAATGTGATGAAAAGTTAATTTATTTCATGATAGTTTAAGACCAACAATTTATGAAAGAAGATTATGACTTATGATTATGCCCAATTACATGAAATCCATCTAAAATACGTATGATTTAACCTCTCTTATTATACGAAGTTTTTAAACACAAAATAAGCAGGTTTAAACAGTTCTGGCTTTGAAGATATTTTTTAACAGCAAGTAAAACTTTATTGAAAAAAACTAGTGAAAAGCTTGAGATTAACGTGCACCAAGTTAAGAAAAGCAGAAAAACATAGTTAGCCATAGGATGGTTTACTTGAATTCGTTTGTTAGCTTAGAAACCAAGGGCTCACGAAACTACGTTAAGTTACATATACACATGACTTAGAAGCATAAAAACAACAGGATGAATAGTTGCAGGTTATGGACAATGTTTTCTACTTTTAAAGTCCACACGACTTATACGAATATATATATATATATATATATATATATATATATATATATATATATATATATATATATATATATATATATATATATATATATATATATATATATATATATATATATATATATATATATATCAAGAAATGTAGAGGTTTTGTGCATACTACATAGAAGCACTCTAGATGTCAAACTAAAACATCTAAAAAACCTGCAAAAACTGCCCATAATTAACTAGAAAGATTGTTACATGTTGAGACAAGATCTTAAAGAATGAAACCATGATAAGTTTGAATTCTTAGGAAACAATGTAAGACTTACCATGAAATGAAGATGGATCCTAGGGTGCCTTTGGTTCGTAAAATTTCATATAAGAGGAATTTATGTTGAATAATCTGATAACGAAGTTTATAAAATCTTTAAATATGAAGGGACAAAGAAAGGCATGTGTTGATGATTCTGTAATGAATCTAAGAAACATATAGAAACTACTATATATACAATAATAAGATGTTACTTTGTTTGAGGTCAATTGAAAGATGTTTTCTTCACAGTTAGTTTTTCCTTTTAAGCAATGCTAACTTCACAGCAAACACCATCATTAGGCGTGCTCTTCTTGTAGTACTCAAATTTTTGCAAATAAAAAAGGCACAAGTGTCCACACACACAACCCGTTGACCAATTTTGACACTAAAGACCATTGGAACTAGGTAGGTTTTCATTGTTATTTTATTATAGGATAAATTGAAAGAAATATGATTAACTTTAACAAAATTGTCACGTAATTAACTTTCAAATTGCCTTGTAACAAACTTTAGCTTTATTATCTTTAATGTAAGTGAGCGAATAAGGGTTCAACGGGTCAACTTCTCCCCCATGACCATCTTCTCCGATGAGACCATTTTCTTCGTGATACCATTTTTCCTCGCCTCTTCTTGGTGAGACCATGTTCTCATATTCACAACATGAAGCGGCAAGAAAATCTTCTCTAATGATGATACCTATTTTTTTATAAGTTTATAGAGATATATATGGTATTTATATAAATAATCTTACGGCAAATCTTATGGATGAGGAATATATATGATATTCCTATACGATAGTCTCCTTTTATTAGATATACATAAGATTTAGATTTGTACTTTTTAGAAGGAAAAGAAGATCCAATTTGTTCTTCTGTGTCTCAAAAGTAAATTCTTCGTCTTTCCTTATATACAAAGTTTGTTAAAGTTGTTTGTACCAAATGGTGAGTTTTAAGTTTCTTGTTACTCGAAATTAATGTTTTTATGTTTATTCATATATATTTTTCCTTATAAAGAGACACTTTAAATATTTTTTTATTAATAATTAAAATTTAATTAAATTACATGTAATATAAATTTTATATTCTCTAAACAGATAAAATATCAGCTTTCAATGTTTATGAACATACAAATAATAGTAACTATTCTTAAAATAAACTTAAGATCAAGATTAAACCCTCAAGGATTAAAACAAAATGACCACAATTAATCTTCCTTACAAATAATTAAAATATTTTATAAAATAAACAGATTTTACACAGCATTCCTCTTCAACTACACAATCAATCAAGTAAATATAAAAGAATGATGGAAACCCCAGAATCAAGACAAGAATTTCTGGGCATTTAGCGACATAATTAACAAAAAATTACCTCAACATAAATAAAGATTGATATAGAATAATTAAACCACATAAATACTTTCATTAGCATGTTATTGCTTAAAATCACAGCATCAAACCGCTCAACACCGCCATTAACAGACCTAACATCACCACTGATCCATGCACTCTCAATGCTGCAGAAGTGTCTTGAGGCCTGAAAAAGTTATCAACTTGATTACAGTGAAAATAACAAATAGGTATGTTTGACTTCCAAAAGTCAAAATTTGACCTACAAAATCAATCTGGGATGCATGGAGTTATATGAAAGAGAAGAAGGTTTGGGTACGTACTTTTGCCTACGACTGAGGGCCCCGCAGAAAAGAGCATTGTCGGGTATGGGCAACTCTGTTTTGTTGTTTTTCTCAGGATTAACAATCCTAATGTAAGTTTCTTGACCAAGATACCACGAGTCGAGATTTTCAGTTCTTAGATTCCAAACTCCCACATTATCAAGAGAGATCAAGATTGATGTCCATGCCCCAGGATAGACCTATATATTACAAACGCGTAACATAAAACTTGAACAGATCATGATCGCGTATTGAGTGTTTGACAAGTTATGATAATTTAAGTATATAACAACAATCAGGGTATTTATGCGCATTTTTACTTCATTTGGTTAAAAGTTTTGTTGTATCAAACAGTATGTATGAAGGGTACCTGTGTTGTGGTACGAGCAATGCCGTCCCACTTATTGTAAGTTCCCCTGCTGTCATTTGTCCACTCACCATAACCCATTCTGAAATCAAATAACAAACACTTAATATCCATACATAGATCACAAAACACATTCAAGTTAAAAAAGACATTATAAACTTCAAACTAGGTTAAATTTTCGTACCCAACAACAAAAAAGGCGTATCCATCCAAATGATAACTATGCATCTTGGTCTCATTGTTTTGTAATATCACTTCCATGAATCCCCTATATGTTCCATTGATAACCGACGTTTCCATCCTAGGTGGTCCTGTAAGTGGCTCAGTAGGAAAATCAAGTTTATATGCCCCTTTAACTTTAAACTCATCAGCAAGCCTAATTGGTGTGGTGGGATTAACAAATGAAATTCCGCTTAGTGTTGCCCTTCTTTTCCCATTAATCATCACTGGTGGTTTGTTTTTTAGTATGTACACTTCAGTCACATTTATAGAACCGTATCTAAAGGAACCTTGTGGGTTTGGTCGGGCCCCACTAGCCGAGACATTCCACCTGCAGGAGTTTCATCAATCAAGATTTTACAACAATCATTAGGTGAAAAGATTATAAGGGAATATTAACGGTACCAAGTGACCCCACCTGATGGATCTTGCTTGGTTCATGGAGAAAGTATTGTCATATTGATCTTGAGGGGGTTCAGGAAGGGGTCCAGATGCTTTTCCTTTGGAGTTTGAGTAATGCAAGATGCCAACACCAGTGACTCGTTGCCACCTGGACTCGTTTACAAATCTTGCACTAGCAACGATGTAGTAATCGCTACTTGCATTCTGATCCATAGTGATTAAAAATGAATATGTTTGTCCCACATGGATGTCTAAGCTAGTATAGTTTTGTTGAACTGTATATGATCCCTCAGTTTCAGCTAAAAGCAAGTTATGGTTTTGGATTCTGAAGTTCAAGCTAGTTGACACTCCAACATTGCTAACACGAATGCGATAAGTTTTGCCTACCCAATATGATTACAAGGATCTTTCAGAACTCATAACAAGTAAAGACTAATAAAATTTAACTATTGGTTAATGCTTGGTACATTAGCTTACCAGGTTCAACATTAATGGTTTCATGATCAATTCCATCAGGAACAAGAGTATCGTTGTATCTATACGGTCCTTTCCCATTGATAAGGACACCATCAGGCATTCCAAGATCACGTCCAGCATCAAGCGCCTTCCTTAAAGCCTACAAAATCAAAAAAAGCTTAATCATTGTTACACAAAAGTAAATTACAAAAATCTTCATTGTGACAATTTCACTGAACACTTACAGTATGGTTCCTTATGTACCAATCACCTATCAAGATTGTGATATCACCAGCTGGGGTGTCAAATGGGATGGGAATGACGGATCTTGGGTTGATGATAAAACTACCAAATCCACCTGAGGCCCGTTGGAAATTTAGCGAGGGGAAGTAGAAGTAGCTGCCGATTTGATCCTTAACTTGAAAATTGTAAGTCCAGTTCCACTTTGGGGGTATTGGACAGTTAGTGCCAAGAACACCATCTTGCCAAGAACTCCTTTTTTGCTGTATGCCAGCCCTGTTTCAACAATAGACAATTCAATCCTACATCAGATACATCGTTCGGATTATTCTATATACCATGTTTTATTCCGGATGCGTACTACGCATTACAAAACAAACAAACATAAACAGCTAAAATCCCAATCGATACATCTATCTCGGAGAATAAAGAGGTTTGATACGCGTTATAAGATTTTAATACTTAAAAATGTTGCAGCATAAAATAATTAGGGCAAATCTTACCAAGTAAGCAGAAGGTCTTCATCTAATTTGTTCCTCACATTGACAACAACATTGTTGTTAGTGGTTGAATTTATAGTAGGGCCGGGGAACTTTCCATTAATAGCAATAACCTACAACATTCAACATCATAGCAATGCAGATTAAGAACATCTCAGTCAAACTACAAGTCAAAACTACAGTTCTTGTAAC
Source organism: Flaveria ramosissima (assembly GCA_025215565.1). Lineage (NCBI taxonomy): Eukaryota > Viridiplantae > Streptophyta > Magnoliopsida > Asterales > Asteraceae > Flaveria > Flaveria ramosissima. The sequence goes on along the minus strand of JACVEC010000339.1, from coordinate 3,410 downwards.
TGTAAACACTCCTTCCATATCTAAAGCTAAAATCTCCAAATTTTGAGAAAATCAAAACAAACCCAACAATCAGCAACAGAAATCTAGCAAAACCCATGTGAGAAAACCATCAGCGATCAATCAATTAATGAACTTTAGTATAACCCAATTGAAAACACTAAATGCGATACAAATTAGAGAATTTAGATGAACCCATTAACCAATTCTTGAAATCTAACAAAACCCAATTGGGGAAAACATCAAAATTTGAAATTATACCTGTTGGGGGACTCCAAGAGGTGAGGCAGTGATGTAAGTAACTTCAAAATGGTATGAAACCGTTGGATCTTCAGCGGAAGTGAATGTTAACAACAATGAAATGCAGATGCAAAGAATACATGAGAGAAATGTCGAAGAAGTAGCCATTGATTTGAAAGAACTTTTGAGGGTTTTTTGTTGGTGTAAAAGAAGTATGAAATCAATGGAAATTGGGGACTTTTTTGCTCATCAAGTGGAGAGAGAAAGGGGAAGAGTGGAGGTGTTTGTGTGGGGACGAACAGCAAACGGCTCTTTTTCATGGAATATCATTTCTAATCATCTTGAAATATTAATCTTAATCATTAACGGGACGAAAATAAACTATTTTAAAAAAAATGACCTTTATATTTATTATAATATGTTTATTATTGGATCAAAAATTTACACTAACGAGTCAAAAATTAACGCTATTGACGAAAAAAAGAAAAGAAAGCAGAGCCCCCTGAGCCCCCTGACCCCATAAAAGCTTCACCTATGATCTTAATTATCTTTTACAACAATTTCTAATAACACCTTAAAATCATAATCAAGGTTCAAGAATCTCTTACATGTCATCTTCATTAGGACTTTATGGGTGCATAACAGCATACAAAAATCAAGAAATGAGAGTAATTTAACAATCAGATCATGAGAGCAGTCGAAGTTATTAAGGGTATCAAGTTATCATCGTTTTATTGATTAAATGTAAAGAGAAAATTGATGACTTGGATTGAGTGTCTTGATGTAATTTGCTTTTTAATCTCTTCTTGTAATCTAACACCTTGTTAGTTTCTATTTTTAATAATAAAGTTTGATAAACAACTGTTTTTATTTAGCTTTACACTTATAACACTTTAAACTTGTAACACTTTTATGATGACAAACACCATTAGGTTACGAGTATTTAATCTTAATAAGATGCATATAGAATTCTATATAATAGATAAATCACATATATTTCTATAAAAAAAATGCCACGATATAATTTAGTACATTATGGTCCACAAATTTATAAAACCACATGAAAAAGTCACTTAGCTACTTTTTGCATATTAAAATCCATAAAATTTTGAAGTACATTGTGACACCCGGTCAAATCAGGTCAACTTCCGAAATCATCCGCAATAATTAAATTATGATTATTTAACGTTTAAGTCTAATTAAACGAAACCATGCATTAACGTTTAGCAGACCGTGTAAACGTTTAACGATTTCTTGAATAATTATAATAATAATAATAATAATAATAATAATAATAATAATAATAATAATAATAATAATAATTGTGAATCATCTCTTGGATATCCAAGAATGATTTAATTGTGTGCATGGAAGACAACACACCATTGAGTGTGTGTTTAAAAACCATCTTCCACACACCACCCTTTCATTTTCCTCTCTTCCACTTCACTCTCAAACACACACACACCACCACCCCCATCGGCCGACCCCTCCCCTTCTTCCCCTCCCCTTTCGCCGGTCACCGCACCACCACCTGCTGCCGACGCCACCAGCATCACATCACCACCCACCACGACCACCATTCGGACCACACACACCACCGCGACTACCATCCGCATCCAACACCACCGCGACCACCATCCCGACACCACGCCACCGCGATAGTGATGGGAGAGAGAGCGGAGACATCGATGGCTATGGCTACTTTATGTTTGATGATGATTACCTACCTCACGCATGTTGGTAGTGGAACCTTGTTTTAGTATGACTATGAGACTAACCGGGGTACTTGAACATTATCTTTTTGACCGAGTTATAAACTCGATGATGCATGTAGACTGATTTACTTATGATCCTTTTGATGACTAACTCGTATGTATTTGATACTATGAATGAACTTGACGCTTATGAAAATTTAAAAAGTTATGTCTTGATGATATGTGTTTAATAATCGCATGAATAATTAATTATTGTATGATTATTCAAGGAACCCAATTATATAGAATATTCATATAGAATACCATCATGATATATAATACAAGCGTACGTAAACTAAACATCTTCTTCCCTACTTTCGGACAGAATTGAATCATGCCACCTGTAACCCGAAATACGCCCTCAAGTGGAAACGCCAATTTACACCATCCACCCCAGAGGAGCTAGCCCAATTGATAGCTAGACACGTCAAATCAGCTTTAGAACAACATGATGCGAATCTAGTGGCTGGTCAGTAAGGAGGCAAGAAAATACAGATAATGGCCATGGAAACGGAGCAGGAAATGGTTCAAACGTAGGTTCCGGTATGGGTGCAAACAATGGATCCGGCACAAACGGAAACCCAGGAAGTTCATCAGGTGTAACAACCACAAGGGTGTTCATATAAGACGTTTCAAGGATGCAACCCAAGAACTTTTACGGGGCGCTGAAGGACCGTTAGATATAATCAGGTGGATCGAAAGGATGGAGACGGTTATAACAATAAGCAATTGTTCCAACGATCAAAGGTCAAGTATGCAACATGTTCATTTCAAGATGCAGCACTGTCATGGTGGAATCCCAACGCCAGATTTTGGGGCGATACCAACGCATATGAACTTACCTGGGAACAACTAAAGGAGATGTTACTTTAAAGAATATTGCCCACGCAATGAGCTCCAGAAGATTGAGACTGAATTCTGGAATCATACCATGAAAGAACTGAGATTCGGACATACACCTCAAGATTCAATGACTTGCAAGGTTAGTACCTAGAATGGTCACGACAGGACGCCGGAATATGTCCGAATTGAAAGATACATATGGGGATTGGCACCCTCAGATAAGGAGCAACGTTACAGCTTCCAAACCACCACCATCCAAAGTGCAATCGCTATTGCACACACCTTAACCGATGACGCAATACGAAATGGAACCCTAATCAAGAAGAACGATCAAGGAAAGGGTGCGATGGCAATTGGAAAGGAAGACGGTTAGAGTGAACCGAAGATTATTTGAATGGAAAGAGAAAGTGTGGTTCGAAATCCCAAGGGACCAGTGAACAACAGGAAGAATTTTAATCAAGATCTGAACGGGTTTATGTAGCAACATCGAACAATGGAAGATCAAACCAAAGACACCTCAAGGAACCAAATGAAGCCCTCAAGTAAAATTGTGGAATATCCCCATACTGGTTA
>JACVEC010000338.1:0-48124 GCA_025215565.1 Flaveria ramosissima | reverse complement strand
AAGAAGACACAATGGTGATGGTGATAGTGATCAGGAATTTTCTTGATGCTAATAACCATACCATAGATGATAACATCAATGATGTTTCACACTCATTGGATCAAGTTAATCTTGATAAGTGTGATAATGTGGAGGGTGAGGGTGAATCTTCCAGACCAGATTTAATTTCTCAAATTTAGATCTTTCTCAACAACTTGCTGTGATCCCTCAGCTAAGGATCCACAAGTCTCACCCCACCCAAACATCATTGGAGATGTTGTCACAGGGGTAAGAACAAGAGGACAAACCCATGAAGCAAATGTTTGTCTTCACTCTTTTTCTTATCTCAGATAGAGCCAAGAAAGTTGATGAAGCTCTAAAGGATGGAAGTTGGGTTGAAGCTATGCAACAAGAGCTGCTTCAATTCAAAAGGCAGAAAGTTTGGAACCTTTGTCCTCTTCCTCATGGGAAGACTACCATTGGAACCAAATGGGTTTTTAGAACAAGAAGGATGATAGAGGAATCATCATCAAGAACAAGGCAAGACTAGTTGTTCAAGGATACACACAAGAAGAAGGGATTGACTACACTGATGTCTTTGCTCCTGTAGCAAGACTAGAAGCTGTTAGGATATTCCTGGCATTTGCTGCATCCAAGAACTTCAAGGTCTACCAACTTGATGTAAAGTGTGCTTTCTTATATGGAGTGATTGATGAGGAGGTTTATGTCAAACAGCCACCTGGTTTTGTAGACCCTGATCATCCTGATTATGTCTGCAAGCTTGACAAAGCTCTTTATGGGCTGCATCAGGCACCCAGGAAGTGGTATGAGACACTATCTGAGTATCTTTGTAAACATGGATACAGGAGAGGTACTATAGATGGAACTCTCTTCATCAAAGGACAGGGAAATGACTTATTGCTGGTTCAAGTTCAAGTATATGTGGATGACATCATCTTTGGTTCAACTAATCCAAAGCTCTGCAAAGACTTTGAGAAGCTGATGAAAGACAGATTTGAGATGAGTTCAATGGGAGAACTCAACTTCTTTCTGGGAATTCAAGTGAAGCAGGTTGAAGATGGCATCTTCATAAGTCAGTCAAAGTATGTTCAAGACATACTCAAGAGGTTCAATATGACTGATTGTAAGATTGCTAAGACACCCATAGCCAGAAACCACTCCCTTGGTCCAGATCTTGAGGGGGAGTGTGTAGATGAGCACTTATACAGGGCTATGATTGGGTCTCTTATGTATCTTACAGCTAGCAGGCCTGATATCATGTTTGCTACATGTATTTGTGCAAGATATCAAGCCAACCCTAAGATGTCTCACTTAATCACTGTGAAAAGGATTTTAAGATACCTCAAAGGTGCTTCAACACTTGGTCTATGGTATCCAAAGAATCCAAATTTCAATCTGTATGCCTATACAGATAGTGATTATGGTGGTTGCAATATGACTGCAAAGTCTACATCTGGGGGATGTCAATTCCTTGGTGGAAGGGTGGTCTCATGGCAATGCAAGAAACAATCCTGTGTGTCTGCATCAACTGCTGAGGCTGAATACATTGCTGCTGCAAGCTGCTGTGCTCAAGTGCTTTGGATTCAAAATCAGATGCTGGACTATGGATTTAACTTCAAAGAGACTCCTATCCACATAGACAACAATAGTGCTATCTCTATCACTGAGAACCCTGTGCAGCACTCAAGGACCAAACACATCAACATCAGGTATCATTTAATAAGAGATAACTATGAAAAAGGATTAATTAAACTAGTCAAAGTTCATACAGATGAACAATATGCTGATCTGTTCACAAAAGCTTTTGATGAACAGAGATTTAAGTATCTGATATCAGCTATTGGGATGATTAACTTTGAGTAGACTTTTTATTAAAACTAATTCTAATTATTTCTTCTTAAAATATGTGTGTCCTAAGTTGTCTAGTTCATCACTTTCATAAGCTCATGTTTTCTTTGGATGTAAAATTCTTTTTGAAGACTTTCCTTAGATTCTTGAAAATTTTTGATACTTCGGAAGATAAAATTTTATCTTCGGAAGAAAAACATGTCTTCAAAATACATAACTGTCTAAGAGATTTTACCTTCGGAAGAAGTCAAATTCATCTTCCGAAGCTTAAAATTCTTATCTCAGACACTTATTATTTTTAAGGACCTTTTCCTTCCGAAGCAAAATTAACCTTCGGAAGCTTTGTTTATTTTATACAAAGCATTCAAGGGTTTATTTCTCTTCCGAAGCATAAATCTTCAAGACTCTCAGGAAAATCTTCCGAAGCCATTTTAGCTTCGGAAGCTTTTCAATCAAAACTTCCGAAGACAAATAAACTTCGGAAGCTTTTCGAATTCCAAGAAAACTACTTTTGAGCAAAAGTAAACTACCTTTTCAGAGGTGGGACCGACTTCGGATTTCAAAGTTTATCCTCTTTCATTAACTTTGGTTCAAATCCCTTTTCATATAAATACCCAACGGTTCCCCCTCTTTCCCACTATCTTCCTCAATTCTACTGTTTCTCTAACCTAATTCTCTAAACCGCCTTTGCTTTCTACCTTTCTTCACCCTTAAGCTTCTGAAATGGCCAACCTTAACCGCAGAAACAACCCTGATTTCTCCATGCAACTACACAGGCAACATAATCAAGTTGCTCTGTTAAGCTCTGAGAAAGATGCAAGTTTCTCAGAGATTTGCCAATTCTTGACTCTGTCAAACTACTTCACCTCCCTGACCATTGATCCTACTCTATATGAGGATCACTTGCTTGAATTCTGGAAGACCTGCCAAGAGGTCATTATGGATGGGGAGAAGGCACTGTCTGCCACAGTGCAAGGGAGGACAATCTTCATCACTCCGGCCATCATTACCAACATCTGCAGCTGGATGATGAAGAAGGTGAGGTGTCCTTCCCAAAAGAAGCTGTTAATCATTCTTTTGAGCAGATGGGCTATGAGGGAGATTTCTCTGTAAAGACCTTTAGGAAAGGGAAGGTCTCATCCCAATGGAAATTCCTGCTCCATGTGGTTATCCACAGCTTGTCAAACAAGCATGGTGGATGGGACCAGATTCCTGAGGATCTCTCCTTTATAGTTCATGGAATGGTTCAGGGGGTCAAGTTCAGGTATTCACAATTTGTTATACTAATTTACTTGCAAACTTAGACTCCTTAGAGTATTACATGTTTCCTAGATATGTTCAACACATTCTCAACTGTGAACTGGGCTCACAGTTGAGGGAAACAGGTAATATTCTTAAATTGGGACAGATGAAGCCCGGCATCTTTAAAATAATGAAGAAGCCAACTGTAGGCTTCTCTGGGGTAGAAACAGCCCTAGTCCCAAAAATGTTAGAGCTCATTGCTCAAGGTGACAACCTAGCAACACAAGCTAGTGTTGAACCCACACCTCTTTTGTCCTTACCAATAAAAAGACCAGATATACCCTCACCTACCAAAGAAAATCCAAACGAACCCCTGCTCAGGCTATTGAGTCTGTGCAGGCCCCCAAATACTCAACCTTACAGGAAGAAGTGGACACTAGAGCTCCCACTTCTCCTGAGGAGCAAACCACTCCCATTACTTCACCTATCAGGGCTGAGGTTCCTCAAGCTCAACCTGATGAGCTCAATAGCCCAACAACCTTAAGCCTTCACTCTGAGTCTCAACACTCAAGTGGACAACCTTCAGGGGACAGCTACCATCCCCAGCCTTTGGATCTCAACCAACCAATTCCCAACCTATCCTTTTACACTGATGAAGACTTAGGATTCAGTGAGTACCATGAGTCTCTCTTCTCCTCCCCTACTCAAAGAGAGATGAGTACCTCTGACTCTCCTCAGTCTATCCCCCATCAGTCACCATTACTGAGGTGGACACTTCTGAACCTGTTCAGGATGTCCATATGGAAGAGGCTCTCACTTTTGAAAGTGATTACATCATTAAGACCTCAACCATGGCAACTCAGCCCATTGGCATCTCAACTGAGGCTGCCAGTGAGCAGAGGAAAACCAGCAGCCAAGAAACTCAAGCTGGTGGTGAGAGAGAGGACTTTGGTCCAATCATCTCATCCCCCAATGAATCTTCTGATGAAGATGAGGGGAATTTGAGACTAAAGGTGCAAAAACTGTCAAAAACATGCACCTATTTAGTCTCTAAGGTTAGTCACTTGGAATCTCAGGTGACTACCTGCAAAACAGGGTCAATGATCAGCAACTCCAGATTTCATATCTGCAGGAAAAACTAGCTGGGAGACCTTTAAGGAGAGCTCAACCAGGAACACAAGAACCTGTGGAAGTGATTGACTTATCCTCCAGCTCACCTATGCAAGTGGGTGATGCTACCAAAAAGGGGGAGAAAGTTGTTACAACCACAGAAATTGGAGTTCTTCAGAGAGAATGGACATAGAGGACTCACCATCCTCACTTGCTGTTGTGCATTCTCAGCAACTTCCTCAAGTTCACATTAATGTGGACTCTATAGACTCTCTCATCAGGAGTCTCTTTGAGGAAGGTATACCAAGGGCTGTCTCATCTCCACCACTAGGAACTGGCAATCACATCATAAGGTGGAGGTATGATGATGACAGGAGAGCCCTTATACTTCAAAGAGTTCAAGGCCAACAAGAAGGTTTTCAATTCCAAAGCCTGAGCTTTTATGAAAGACTGGATTTAGTCAACTTGCCACTTGTCAATCCAAGCAATTCAAGACAAGCTGACAGGCTGGCTCAAAGAATCCAAGACAGGATCCTTGCAGAGTTTACTCTAAGAAGGAGACTTAGGGAATCAGGCAATGTCATCGGTCAACTGGATGTTGAGGTGGACCCTAAGATTAGTTTCATAGGGGAAACCTTGACTGAAGGCCCAGTGACAGAACCTGAGACCCCTGTCTCATCATCAACAACTGCTGTTGAGGTCCAAACTCCATCTGAGACACCTGCTGGTGAAGGTGTTTCTCAGCCTCTCTCTGGCCAGAGCATGGAAGCTACTCCAAGCAATGAAGGCCAAGCCTCAATCCACCCTGAGTCACAAAGGTCTGTTGGTGACAAAGGGAAAAGGATAATGACTCCTGAGGAAATTGAGGAGGGAGAGAGAGAGAGAGAGGAAAAGGAGACTAAGGGGAGAAAGTTCCACTGGGTCATCTAGCTTCATGCAAGCTGCAATCAGGGCTGCTCCCAAACCAAATACTCAAGATGATGAGTTAAGGGCAGTCAGGATTACCTACTTACAGACCAGGAACTATGACATTGATGAAATCATCTCCCTCCCCTTAGAAGAGCTAAATGAACTGGCTGACAGGGAAGTGTCAAGAGAGTTGAAGGAGAAAGAGGATGCAATGATACTTCTCCAACTCAAAGAGGAGAAGAGACAGAAAAGACTTTACAAGCATGCTTCCACTCTCTCACCAGTTCAAGAAAGTCCTGCACAGGAAGATGTGGCTCCACAAGAACCTCAGGTAGATAAAGAAGAAGATAGGATCAAGATGATCAACTACCTGAGTGCCACAGGCTTCTATCAGGCAGATGCACTTCTTCCCTTGTCCTATGACTTCATTGAGTTCGAGTATCTAAAGCAACTTGAGCTTGAGTTAGTCAAGGAAAGAAAGATAACTAAAAGGAAGCTAAGGGAAGAAGCTGCAAAGTCAAGGGCCATCATTCAAAAGAATGCAAAGAAGTCTGCTGACAGACAAAGAATGGTGAGCTTCTTGAAGCTGTATGGATTCTCCGGAAGGAGACTTGGCCCCATGTCTTTATCCACTATGGATGAGCATATTAGGGTGATCAAGCAGAAGATTAAAAGTGGAGAACTCATTGACTTGCACTCTCTTCCAAGTCAAGTCCCACCTGAAGTGGAGGTCAAGTTTGAACAACCAGAGACACCTCAACCAGCACCTCCAGCTGAGCCTCAGCAAGCTTCATCTTCTGATCCTAGGCAGGGTCAAACTCCCTCTCCTTCTGAACCTGTGAGGGAGGAACACCCAACTGAAAAGACACTGATGATCAACATGGTGTTGTAGACCAGTCTTCTCAGTTAAAGACATCCAAGAGGAAGAAGAGGATGGCTTCTAAACCAAAGACTAAGAAGAAGAAGCCAAAGTCATCTACCTCTGTACCTCAGGCTGAATCAGATCAACCTGAGGAAGTGCATGATGAGGCAGCCCAAACAACTCCTATACAAGTGGCTCCTCTAACTAGTGAGACACCCATCTTGTCCTGGACTTACTCTACTAATCCAGAAAGATGGACTGTTATCAGAGATCAAGGTATTGAGAATGTCTACTCATGGCAAGACATAATCAACTTACCTCTGCATGATCTCTTTGAGATGAGAAGATACTATGAAAGTCTTGATGATCCTGACCATCTCATGAAGAAAGGAATGGTCCTGATTGTACTAAAGACTACCAACATTTGAAGATCTTCCAAGTGTTTTGGTAGCATCAGCCTAGGGGGAGTTTGTAAGGATTCCTGAAGTCTGATGCAACCCAAAACAGCCTAATTGTCTCAGCAACATGCACTAAGTACTGAAGTGAAGAATGCTTCGGAAGTTTTACACAAAGCATTAGAAAATACTCTAAGTGTAAAATCTTCCGAAGCCAAGACCAATATCTTCCGAAGCCAAACATGAAGTCTTCCGAAGCTTCAAAGACAAAGTCTTCCGAAGCTTCAACCTATGAAGACAGATTTCTTCCGAAGACTTTTAGTACACATGCTTTATCTGATGTACTGTTCCATAAAGCACCTTTTCCGCTGCATCTCTGTAAAGTCACCAACTTACATGAGTTGGTGAAAAGGGCCTTGCTTTTGGTAATTGTACATTGAGGTCTTGAGTCTTCAACTTTCCACTTTATGTACTTTATCCTTTTTGTATTGTATAAGGATGTGAGCTATGGCATGTCATAGTCACAAGGTCAAAAGGCAGATATGCCTTTTGATCCTACAATTGATTTTGTTAGTGTCTAGTCAATTGTATCCAGCTGGCTTTCAAAGTATAGCCGGCTGTAGGTTGTAGTATAAGTATTTCAAGTTCTTGTATCTTTTCTTTATGCTTTGTAACACTTGTAAAAGAACTTGAGAAAGCAATATACTGCCTCCTTGAAACCCATACTCTCTTGTTCTGTCTCTTGCTTTACTTGTGTTCTTTGTATCACTTTTGGTTATCCAGTTCATTGTTTGATTAGAGCTTAGTTAATCTCCTCATTGTGTTGTTGTGTTGTAATTGTGTTTAAGCCCTTAAACGGTCCTGCAATTTATTTTACAGATTAATTTACATTGGTTAATATTGATTACATTAGCTTACATTGGTTTACATTGATGTGAAGTCGTTTGGTTGTTGTAATGATTGTGTCACTGTTAGTTTGAGTGGTGTAATATCAGGTAATTAATAGTGTAAGTAGATGTTTTCGTTACAACTTTGCTAATGTTACATTATTATAACATTAATAGTGTAACTAGATTTTTTTTTGCAAAACTACAGTAGTGTAGAACAGTGTAATCCTCTTTTGTTATATCACTATTAGATGTAAACGGAATTATTAATGTGTAATTGTTTTTTATTTTATTTTTTATTTAACTACATTGTTGAAGTTTTGTTATATTAGTGTAGTTACATGGCGTAGTGTTGTCTGTTTGTTAGATTGTTGTTTTTTTATATATGTTGTTTGATTTGATGTAATTCATTATAAGTAATTACAAATGATGTAATTATAGGAATGGTGTAATTACGATTTATAACTACATCGTAATCAAATGTAATCCCTATTTCATAGATGTAATTATAGGAACAGAGAATCATGGAGTATTAGAACTTTACACTCAAAATAAACATAATGAAATTTATTTGTAAGTTATTGTTTCTGTTACATGAACTTTATTGTAACAAACTATTGTGTTTATGATGTTTATACATTTATGTGTATTTTTTATGTTTATATATGTTTTTTTGTTATCATTTATTGCAAAAAATTATAATATGATATAAGTCACTATAACTATTAAGATTTATAATCGAATGAAGATTGTGTAATTTATTGTAACTGATTATTGCACTATGTTGCATCACCATAAAAGACTACATCCATCATGTTAGTGTAATGTAACCCTTATGTTATATTAGTGTAAATGTGGTTGTTAAATCAATATAACTTTTAAGAACTGTAGCATATTAGGTATTGAATTCATATAAACATGATGTAATTTATTGTAATATCTAACGTTCGAAAAACATTAAAAAAAATTTCAATACTATAGTAGAATTAAAGAGAAAAATAAGACAAGTTTAATGGTGTAGTTTTTTTTTTAAAATAACAATATATAAAAAAGTTATAGAGGTTTTAAAAATATAGGAGTAAACTTTTTAAAAATCAAAATAAAAATTAAGGTTAATTAAAAGATGGTGACACTTGTCACCATCATATTGAATCTGAATCTTTTGACTTTTGAGAAATATGCAAAATGTTTAAATTACCCTTTTCTATTTAAAAAAAATAAAAGACACATGACATGATCTTGTTTTTCAATAATTAAATCAATGGATGAAAATTAGTTAAAGAGTTCTTACAATAAGGTTGGGTTCTCAAATGAACCTTACCCTATATATATACATATATATATATATACATAAATATATATAAATATATACATACATATATATATATATATATATATATATATATATATATATATATATATATATATAAAACCCCCAACTTAACCCATTATTACTAAGTTGCTCGATTCGACATTCCAGGGCGTTATATAATCATTAAAAGACACTGAGGAAAGGAAGGTCAAGAAATCATATTGTTCCTTGCATATGTACTGAGACTACTGGATGAATCATGCATTCACTTCATGTTCAATAGGCACTTCAGGTAACCAATAATTATTCTTGGAGAAGATGAAGAAAGTGTGATGCTGATGAAGAAACAAGCCAAAGTGGACAAGGAGTTATTCATTGGCATCAGTAAATGCAGATGATATCCTATTCAATGCCGATGAACATAGATTAATGTTGAAACAATTTTTGTTTTTGACTTGTAAATATTTCTAATGTAATAAAATATGTCAAAATAATTTAGTCAATAGTACGTGCCTTATTTTAAACCTACTTTTTGATTTTGAAAACAAAGAAGGTTTATGAGTATTTGTGATTGTTCTTGTATTATATTTGATTCTTAATCATGATGATTCCACCATAATGATTCAATAGCATACTCAGTTATTTGATCCATCAAAATTCACTCAGCCATATTAGAGTAGCTAGTGAGGGCAACTTAAGTCTAGATATATTTCAAAACAAGCGGTGGAAATGCTTAGAGGAGTTTCTTGCGTCTTGAGCTCTTGTTTTCGAATCAATCTTTCTGATTTTCAAACTAGTCTTCTTGAAGACTTGTTTTTATTCAACATTTTAAATTACATATAAAATATTTTAACGCTTGCTATCTCAGTTTCAACATGGGAAGTGTTTAAATAGCTAAAAATTACGTGAAAATAAATAATTTTAGTTTAGTGATTATATTTCCAATAGCTTAGTTCATTCTGTTTAAGAAAAAAAAATCAAGTAACATTGAAAAGTCCATCCAAGACCAGTCGATACAATACGACCTTGTATCAATTATGCTTTCGCCTATAAAAATGGTCTTTTAAACATAGATATACTTCATTTTGACCAAAATTAGGGGTTTTCTACTTTCAAAGCACGTAAAACTTGTAAAGATGAATGTTGACTATTCCCATTTAGTTAGGTTGTCATTTTGATAAAGGTATCTAAAAGAATTAAACAAATTAAACAGGTTCAGGTTAGTCGCACACAACACATTTAATTAAACTGGTTCACAAGTCAACTCAAAAACTAGTGAACAAGACCGGTTTGTTTAATTAAACCCATTAAACAGATCAACCTGAACATAATTTGTTTATTTAGATAGATATGACAGCTAGAAACCTGATTATTTCATGTAGTGTTAGGAATCACCACCCTTGTAAAGAATCTACCACCACATAAACAGGACACATTTAACTCGTGAAAATATACCAGTGATATAAATTTCATACGGATGATAGAACATCATCAGTTGAAGCGAATCATGATACAATACCTAGATATCCTATAGACAGCAGCATCAATCAACCTTATGATGCAATTGAGATATTAAGAAAAAATTAGAAAAAAAAATCAAGACAACAGAAATTTGTCACAGTACCTTTAGTTACACACATAGATCAATACCGTTTAAGCAAACATCTCATACGAACAATGCACCACGTCTTGAACAACATTTTACGTCTTTTCCACCCACCAAAATACTTCTTGATCACCTTCTTATAACTCGGTCTTTGCTGGACCAATGTCCAGTACTCAGTCAACTTTGGTCTACAACTAATATACTCGTTCTCCAAACCCAAAAGGGCTAACCGTGCCAATATAGGAACCAACATAATATCGGCTATAGTGAATTCATTCCCGGCCAGGTACAAAGTTTCATCAAGTTGCATTTCCACTTCATCAAGAAGCTTTACGAGATCTTGTTCACTCCTTTGCAGCACTTGAGGGTCATGTAATTTTTCTTCAGTCTCATAAGCTTCTTTTAGTTTTGTGTGGTATGCCGTGGCTAGATCAGGAGCCTCAGACATTCGGGCAATAATTACCCGTCTTATGAATTTGGATGTGTAAATGAAATATTTTTCGGGGATGTGAGAAAGGGTAAAATACTTGGGATTCCATTCTTGTATTTTGTGCATCCATTCCACAACTTCTTTGCTACTTTGTGTTATGACGCCACTGCCTGACGAAACCAGTGCGATTCTCTCTATGTACCTGTAATTTTTCATGTTAAAAGCATGTTACTTTGCCTTGAATCAAATTGTTTAAAAAATATATAATCTCCAGTCACATGGCATGTAACGGGGTTTGAGACATGTAACCCATAAGATTACTACAACTATCATTAGTTTGGCAGAGTTGGCTCACCAACATTCTTTTCTGTTTTACTTTTCAATTTCGCATTAATTATAAAGACTAGTGCTAAGTTATAGGGCCTTTTACAGACTATTAAACCCATACATTGAGCATTTGAAACCCAAAACACCATGAGCAGAAATAAGCAAAGGCAAGCCTCACTGTGAAGTGCATTAAAGCGTCTATTCCTGGCACCCACAGCCTGCATTAATATGACGTGACTAGCTGGGCGTGCGTTTTAGAACACAGCTACTGACTTTTAAAGCCAGAGGATGAGCCTTGAGTTTAGGCGCGACACTTAAAAAGTGAAGAACATTTTAAGCAAGGTGCAGTGGTGCACAGTATAAAGAAGCTATTTTTAGGGGTTTTAGACATAATTTAGGCTGATTTAAACTAGTTTTGACATGTTCCGAGCCATTTCAGTTTTTTCAGACCATTTGCAGATGTTTCAGACAATTTTTTTATGTTTCAGGCCAGTTTTGGCCTGGTCATCGCTTAAGCGCCTTGATGGACACAAAGCAGTATGGTTGTGCCTTTAGGCTGGGCGTCTAGTCGAGCGCCTTTTGCGTGTTTTATAAAATAGCATTAACAGAATAGGGTCTCTTGGTGTATTAGGCTTAATTTATTTAGTTCATTATTTAGGTTCAGTTATATGTATAAAAAGATGAGTTGCCCTCACATGAAATATCTAGCTGTACTCATTTGGTCAAATAGCAATAACACTCAGCCCAAATTGACATGGTTTCAAAGAAATGAGTTGAAATTACCCAATCTAGTTCAATGTCAAACAAGAACACAAGGAATAGATCAACATTGGTGTATTTATGTAACATATCATATCAATTATGCTCCTGCAATGCAGTGAAAATATGAAGTTAACAAACAGAAACTTACTGAATAATCTCTATAGTATCGAAGAGAACATGGGAACCATTTTGGAAAACGGGAAGTTTGGCCGTTGGATTCATCCTAAAAAATGAAGGATCCATGTTTTTGCCTGTAACGGGATTCACATGGTATGAGGTGTAATCAATGTTTCTCTCTTCCAAAGCCAGCCTGACCTTTTGGCTCTCTAATGAATATGGGTGATGATACAGCTGCATCGGGCTTCCGGGTCAAACACCAAAAGGCAAAATCTGAAAATAGTCCATGGGAAATATGAGGTAATCTATGCTTTATGTAGTGAAACAATCACCATTATCCACAAGCGGAGTTCAGCTTTCAAAGTAAGCTGCTAGAAACATTCATTCCATAGATTCATACAGTGAACCCAGAAAGTAAATAACCAAAAATCTGATCAATTTTTCGAATTTAGCATATTACTAGAAAGATTACATGATACAAGTATTTGAATTCAATCACTTTCTTGCTGGAGAATAACTTTTCGACTTAGCTTTTGAAAATTGTAGATTAACCACATAGAAAATGGAAGCAGATAGAAATATTCTGTTCTTCGCCCACCCAATTATATTCGATTGAATACGAGCACAGAAAAGCCTAAATGAAGAGAAACTTGGAACAGTCAACTTCTCAAGCCTCAACAATCAATAAATAGTCAACGAACACCCGATAACCAAATCAAAATTCAACAAATAGCAAAAATCATGCCTATATACGAAAGCAGGATCTCAAATTGCAAAAAAACTGGTGATCCAACGATGAATGTGATCATTACCTGGGGGTTTTCAGTGACACTTTGAAAGTTGAAAAGTGGGTTTATCGTTAACATGAGGGAAAACCGAAAGGGGGCGTGTAAAAGCCGAAAGAGACCCCGAGAATGTGGAATCCTAGCGAAGAAAGGGTGGAAAGGGCATGAAACTTCAACGTACAACCAGTGCTGCGTCTAGTACAAGTTAGTAGCAATCAAATAGTGGTTTTTCAACAAGAAAAGATGCAACATCCATTGTCCTATACTCTTGTATTATTTCGATTTTAATTAACTATTTTCATATACAAATCAATATCTATATCTCTATAGCGTATAACAAAATTAAAATTTTCAGAAATATACGTTATCATTTTAACATATCGAAAATTTTGTTTTTTTTCGCATCTTTCTTTTATTAAATACCAAAATCACATAAACAGTTAATTTAACTTTTCTTTTTTACTAAACTTTGTAAAATAAACATTTTTAAATATATATATATATATATATATATATATATATTTCTTTAGTATCAATATCCATTGTTTTGATATTTTAAAATTTAAAACTATGTATTTTATTTTTTTAAAATGATATTATTTAGTGTTTAAATATCTTTAATTTTACTATTTTTGTATTTAAACACTACATTTAATTTTACTATTTTTGTATTTAAACACTTAATTAATTATATTTATGTTAAAAGAGTAACCAGTCGGGCTGACCAATTCACTGGACACAAATCTCTTACTAGATATTTAGAAGAGTTAAGTGCTTTTTGCCTCCTCGTGGTTTGATAAAAATTGCCATTTGAGTCCAAATATTTAAATTTTGCTTAATGCATATTGTGGTTTCAAAAAAAATTCCATTTGACTCCAACTAATTAATGTCGTTATCTAATTGTTAATCTCGTTTACATGAGGGGAATATTTGTAATTTGTGTGAGGGGTATATTTGTCATAGTTCCTGATTTAATTTCAAAAGACACATCTTCTTTTCCCCAAAACCTAATTGCTAACTATTTTGGTACCATTGATTCTCAATGATGTTTGAACAACCCTGATTTATTCATGGCCCTAATGATGATTTCGATCCAAACGAGTTATACGGTAAGTTTGTTCTTCGCCTCCTACATGTTTAATCTTGATCACAAATATGGGTTAGGGTTGCCAAATGATTTAGTCTGCATCGCAGACAACAATTCTTCACTTAGAAACATTATTCTATTGGGTTATTTGTTCAAGTTGATAACAATATTGATTTAATCAATGTAATATATTGATTCAAGCATCAATTGCGACGAAATTCTTGACGATAATAATATACATTTATAGAAATTTAATTGTTTTCAGTTAGACCTCCATTCTGCTCCAAGTGATTTAATATTAGTTTATTTTATTGATACAAACACTTATAGTTTAGCACATTGGTTCAGATGATTCAACTGATTTAATAACAATTTTAGTACATGGTTTATTAATGATTTTTCTTGCAACACTAATTGAATATGTGATAAGTCTAACATATTCTCAATCATGTTTTTCCATGGAGGTGAATTCACAAGGTTGCCAGGTAAGAGATATGTGAATGGTAAAATAAACTTCGTTCATATGGTTGATTCCGATGAATTTTCGGTAAATGAGATTAATGATATGGTTGAGAAGATAGGTTACTCGAAAGAAGATATAACCTACTGCCATTTTAGAGTTCCAGGGCATGATTTAGATCTCGGTTTAAAAGCTCTTCTAAACGATACTAATGTTCTCAATTTGTTGAAATATGTTGAACATAAAATGATTATTGAGATATATACTGAGCAAAAGTTAAATAATAATTCTTTTGATGATATAGTTGCACTTGATAACAATGTCTTTGATGATAAAGTTGCACCTGATAACAATGTTGTTGATAATGAATTCACACTTGTTAACAATGGAAGTGATAACAATGATTTCGAGTCCGAGGGTTTTGATTTTTTAATTGATGAAGACAACATGGTTGAGGATGTTAAAGTTGACATGGAGTCGCTTAGAGCATCAGTTGAGATGAACTTGGAGGTAGATGGAGATATTAATTATATTGTAGATGAAGAACTTGAGTTTGATGACTTTGATAGTCTAAGTGATGAAGAGAATGAACCCCCTCTGAAAAAAGCTTTGAAAAAACTTAGGAAACACAAGAAGAAACACAAGAATGATAATGTGGTAGTTCTTTTTTATGTTGGCCAAGCATTTAACAATAGGAATGAAGTAAAGGATTTGGTAAAAAGGCATGGTGTTGATAGTCGAAGACAACTTTGCATAGTCAAAATGATAAATCAAGATTTCATGTTGTTTGTTATGGCAAGATTCTAGTTTTTCAGGGAGGTGGGTCCCAAGAGGGTACGAGTGTAACCTCATAAGAGGGTAGGTCAAACACTTTAACAAAAAGCCAAGGTTTCCAAAGTCCACTTGCCTTTGGACATTACACATATCAAAGCAATTAAATGATGATTCACGGGTTGTGAAAACATTCAAGGATGAGCATCATTGTCTTCATAGTAGAGAGGTACAGCTATGCAATATTAATTTTCTTGTCAAGGAAGTTCAACCAATTCTTCAACTTAACCCTGCCATACCATTAAAATCCTTACAAGAACAATTACTGGAAAAAGTTTCAGATTCACGTATAAAAAAAAACTTTTTAGAGCAAAGATGTTGACAAATCAAAACATTTAAAGAGATTACAAAGGACAATACGCACTTCTAAGGGATTATTGTGATGAGCTTATTAGATCTAACCCATGTACAACTGTTAAGATTGATATGGAGAGGGAGCCTAACCCTATAAGTTTAACTAGACAGTTTAGGAGGATCTATATATGTCTTGGTGCTATGAAGGTTGGATTCAAGCTGTGCGGTAGGGATATAATTGGTTTAGATGGATGTTTTATCAAAGGCCCGTACCCTGGACAGGTTCTAACCGCTATGGGGGTGGATTCAAACAATGGTATCTGCCTAGTTGCATATGCTATAGTCGAAGCCGAAAGTTGTGCTTCTTGGACATGGATCTTGGAGTGTATACACACGATATTGTTCTATCTTCCAACTCCAGTTTCACTTTTAGTGACAAACAAAAGGTATTTTTAATTAATTACTTTGTTATATCATAGTCCATATCTAGTCTTGGTTTTTAATCTATATCTTTAATGTTGTTAGTAAGATATACAAAAACTGTAATAACCTTGATGAGAATTTTGGTAAGAAAAATGAATATTAAACTAAAACTATTATTATTATAATAATCCAACTGTGATTCAAAGCATTTGAATTTTGGTAAGAAAAATGAATATTAAACTATCACAATTCAACTGTCGTTCCTTTATATATATTCATTTTCTTGTATTTTTTTGCTCCCTTGATCTTTTTTTCTTAGTTTGTTTAGTTGGACATTACCTAAATAATTCATATTTATTGTTTTTAATCGATTAATTTGTTATATCATATTCTATCATTATATACTAAAGGTTGTTTTTCATGTTAGGGTATAATTCCTGCTATAATTAAGGTGTTTCCAAGTGCTGAATATTGGTATTGTTTGAGGCACATTGTTAGGATTCCTATAAGTCTGATGTAGCCAAAACATCTAAAGTCTCTCTGCATGCCTGCACTGAAGAACAGAAGTAGAAATTCTTCGGAAGTTTTACACCATGCACTAGAAATATTCTGAGTGTAAAATCTTCCGAAGCTAAGACCAACATCTTCCGAAGCCAAAAGTGAAGTCTTCCGAAGCTTCAAAGACAAAGTCTTCCGAAGCCAAAAAGTGAAGACAGATTTCTTCCGAAGACTTTTAGAGATATGTCTTTATCTGATGTACTTTACCATAAAGCTGAACCACCTTTCCGCTGCAACTCTGTAAAGTCACCAACTTACATGAGTTAGTGAAAGGTCCATGCTTTTGGTAACTGTATATTGAGGTATTGAGTCCATGCTTTCTACTTTATGTACTTTTATTCTTTTTATAATATATTAGGATGTGAGTTATGGCATGTCATAATCACTAGTCAAAAGGCAAATCTGCCTTTTGACTCTACATTTGATTTTATAGTTGTTTAGTCAATTGTATCCAGCTGGCCTTCAAAGTATGGCCGGCTGTAGGATGTAGTATATGTATCTCAATTACTTGTAACTTTTATCGTATGCTTTGTAACACTTGTAATAGAACTTGAGAAGCAATATACAGCATTCTTGAAAACTAATTACTTGTGTTGTTTGCCATCTTGTTCTGTCTCATATTTACTTGTGTTCTTAGCATCTTTTATTAACAAGTTAACCAATTCCCTATTTGATCTGTTAAGTGTTCTAAGCAACTCTCCTCATTGTGTTGTTGTGTTGTAAGTGCATACCCTTCACCGGTCCTGCATTTGGTATCAGAGCATTTCAGGCTCTTAATATAAGATCTCACCATCTTAAGATCCCTCACACACACAAAATACTTAACAACTCAAATGGCAACTATTACCAAAGCTGATAGGGAAACTGGAACTATGACAAAGTCTCCACTAATCACTCCTGAAGATTTTGATACTTGGTGTCAAAGAATGGAAGGCTTCATCAAGTCTCAAGACTCCAGGATGTGGGACTTTGTTGTTGAAGGACCTTACATACCAAGCACCACTTCTGCTACTGGTGGTGGTATGATTCCTAAGGCTCTGGCTGATTACTCTGAAGCAGATAGGAAGAGAATAGAGATTGATCAGAGAGCCATGACAGCCCTTCAAACTGCTCTTCCTAACTCCATCTACAGAGGCTTTAAGAAGTGCAAAACTGCCAAGCGACTATGGGAAGCACTGAAGCTGATGTATGAGGGGTCTACTGAAGTAAAGGAGAACAAGAAGAATCTCCTGAAGCAGCAGTTTGAAAACTTCACCTTCAAGGTAGGTGAAACCATGACTCAACAATACTTCAGGTATGTTGAGATTGTGGATACTCTAATGGATGTTGGAGTAACTCTTGAGAACAGGGACATTGTAAGGAAGTTTGTGTCCTCTCTTCCTAGACAATGGACACATTATTGTGTTGTTATCAAGAGGACTGAGAACCTTGAGACTCTTACTCTTACAGAGTGGTATGGTATTCTTAGTGGCTACCAGATGGAGATGAACATGCAAAACTCATCAGGTAACTCCAACAATCAACTGAGTTTAGCCCTCATGTAGTTGAAAGGGAAAGCATTGAACCACAACATCATCTTATATGATTCCCTAACAACTTACAAAAGGGCCCTTTCATCACTTTCCCAGAGATTCCAAGGGAAAGCTACACTCAAGGAAGTCCTTTCCAAGAGACAAGTTCTTCTCATGCCTTTTTCTCTGCTGATGAAACCTCAGGCAACTTTCTCCTCACTCTTGAAGATTTGGACTGTATCCATCCAGATGATCTGGAGTATGTGGGGATAGTCCAGTAAATTGCTCTTCTCACTCATAGAGCCAAGAAGTTCTACAAGAGGACATGGAGAAAGTTTCCAAGCAATGCAGCCAGTGGAAAGCTTGGGCTGGATAAAAGCAAAGTAAAGTGTTACATCTGTAACCAGATAAGACACTTTGCAAGAGAGTGTAAGGCACCAAGGACAAATGGTGGCAAAGCATAAACCAGACCAAACTACACTGAGAAAGCCCCCCAGAATGAGAATCCAAAGCAGCAAGCTGCAGTTGCTATTGAAGAAGGAGGCTTTGACTGGAGCTTTTAGGTGGAAGATGCATCTTCAAACCAAGCACTCATGGCAGACCACGATGAAGCCAAGGTATTGGAACATCTTTGTACTTCTGAATGCATTGCTAAATTCAATAGATACAGGTCCTATAATTTAGAAATGAGATCTGATCTTGAGTCCTTAAATATCTTAAAAGCTGATTTTAAAAGAGCTGAAAATGATTATAAACTAAGGATAGAGGACTTAGAGAAAACCATTTCAACTCTTAAACATGAGCATACAAATTACAGGACTCGGATCAAAGACCTCATTACTAAATTAACTGAATGCCAAACTGAGCTTGTGATCAGCAAAGCCAAGGCAGAAAAATGTGTTGTTGAAGAAGAGACCTTCAAGAACATAATATCCTCATCCTTGCATGCAAAAGTTTGTTATCAAAATAAGCAGGGACTAGGATCTTGTGAGATAGCTCCTCCACACACAATCTTGTCTGTAAGATCTCCTAGGTGTGGAACTTGTGAAGATGAGCTTTCCCTCATAGATCCTGTGACTAAAGAGGATGAAGAGGAGATAGTGGTGAATGGCTCTGAGAAGAGTGAAGAAGAGCATTTTAAGAAGGGTCACCATCCCTCTGAGGAGAGCAAAGCTGTTGTGATGACCAAGTCAAGAAGAAAGAACTTGATCAGGAAGGCCAAAAGAAAGTCCAAAAAGGCTCAAGAGATCAAGGCCACCTTCAATTCTGCACAGAAACAAGTCTTCATCTCTGCAGGATTTGAAGTGGTAAAGGCTGAAGACACCAACTTGAACTCCATCAACAAGAGTTCTGGTTCATGTCTAAATCATCCCATCATCAAGAAGAAGGCTGATCAGTTGTGCATCACTACTGTACAACCTGAACTATCCAACTCCATAGGTAGTTCTATCCCCACAAGAACTGCCACAGCATCTGCAAAGATGAAGATGGAGAAGGAAAGGATCAAGTTCAGCCTTGTTCACAAAGGAAAACTCCTAGAAGGAAGAAAATGGACTGTGTTAAGTGTGGGAATACTTCTTATCATGCTAAGGATTGTGTTTACAATCCAAAGAGTACTCTCCACATGACTAAGAAAGAAACTTCTAAGAGTTTGGAAAAGAAGAAGCAAGCTTCGGAAGGAAAATCTGTTTCCTTCAGAAGCTCCAAAATGAAGAAGAAGACAAGTGGAAACTTGCCTTCGGAAGAAAATTTGGTCTCGGAAGAAAGGAATACTTCCAAAGCACTGAAGCCTGCTGCAGTGAAAGCAAGATCTTCCGAAGGTCCAGTCATCAAAACTTTCGAAGTCATCAAAACTTCCGAAGTATTGAAGGTCAAGTCTAAGCTTCCAAAGGTGGTGTGAAAGTCAAATAAAGACCAAGTGGTTGAAAGTTCTTCAGCAACATCAGCAAATGATCCATCTAGCATGACGATAGGATCAATTACTGTTGCATTGTCTTCAACTTCTTTTGATGAGCCCTAGACTAATGAGGCTTGGGTTTCCAAATGTAACTAATGATCTCTTTTGTGCAGGAACAACTCAAGACAAACAGAAATGTATGGATCATTGATAGTGGCTGTTCCAGGCACATGACAGGCAATAGGTCACTACTCCAAAAGTTTGAAAGAATTAATGGAGGACCAGTTGCTTTTGGAGGAGATGCAGGAAGTTACATTACTGGAAGAGGCAATGTCACAAATGGTAAGCTCAATATTGAGAAGGTAAACTTTGTCAAGAAGCTTGGGTACAATCTTCTGAGTGTATCCCAATTTTGTGATCAGAGTCATAACATGCTCTTCACTGAGCATGAGTGCATTGTTCTAAGGCCCGTGGTGATCATTCCTCATAAGCACATCCTCCTTAGAGCCTCCAAGAAAGGGAACATGTACAAGATGGACTTGCAAGAAATATCTCCCTCAAGAGAAGTTTCATGCTTTCTGTCTAAACAAATAATGATGAATCTTTCCTCTGGCATAAAAGAATGTGCCATGTAAACTTCAAAAACATGAATAAATTAATTAATAATTATTTGGTAACTGGAATACCAAAAAAAAAGTTTACAAGTGATGACCATTGTGTTGCATGCCTTAAGGGGAAGCAACACAAGGTATCTTACAAGCCAAAGGAAAGAAATTCCATCATTAATCCCCTACACTTATTACATATGGATCTCTTTGGCCCCACCAGTGTAATGAGTCTAGGAAGGACCTCTTATTGTTTGGTGATCACAGATGATTTTACAAGATTCACTTGGGTCTCTTTCTTAGAACTAAGGATAAGACCCCTAAGATTCTAAAGAATTTCATCTTAAATATTGAGAATCAATGTGATCACAAGGTCAAAACCATAAGATGTGATCAAGGAACTGAATTCAAGAATCAAATCCTTGATACATTTTATGATGAAAAGGGTATTACAAGACATTATAGTGCTCCCAGGACTCCTCAGCAAAATGGTGTTGCTGAGAGGAGAAACAGGACACTAATTGAAGCTGCAAGAACAATGTTGTCTGACTCTAAACTGCCAATCACCTTCTGGGCAGAGGTAGTGAACACTGCTTGCTATGTGCAAAATATATTTTTAGTGATTAAGACACATGGTAAGACTCCTTATGAACTTTGGCACAAGAGAAAACCTTTCATTGGTTTTCTTAGGTCATTTGGATGTCCTTGCACCATCTTGAATACCAAAGATCAAATTGCCAAGTTTGCTGAGAAGTCAGATGATGGACACTTTATTGGATACTCTTCTCAAGCTAAAGCTTATAGAGTATACAATCTCAGAACTAGAGTAGTTGAGGAGTCAGCCAATGTGACTTTCAATAAGCACACTCCCAGTGTGAAAGGTTTTGGTCCGGATTGGCTATTTGATCTTGATTTAGTTACCAACTGTTTTAACAAATCTTGTGAGAATATTTCAGGATCTACAGATATACTACCTACAGGTGATCCTGGTCGAAGATTTGAGCTAAGAAGACCTTCTAGTTACACATCTTCAGCTCCAGTGGTAACTATTCCTGCAAATAAAGCTTCTACCAGCACATCAATGACAAATCCTGGTCAAATTCCAGCTTAGAGGCATAAAACTCAGAGGAATGAGCTTCAAATGTTGGAGAAAATGATGGTGGTGAAAGTGATCAGGAATTTATTGATGCTGATAACCACTCCATTGAAGACAACATTAATGATGTCACACACTTTTTCAAATTTAGATCTGTCTAAGAAACTTGTTGTGATCCCTCTGCTAAGGATCGACAAGTCTCATCCTACCACAAACATCATTGGAGATGTTGATTCAGGGGTGAGAACAAGAGGTCAAACCTATGAAGCAAATGTTTGTCTTCACTCTTGTATCTTGTCCCAGATAGAGCTAAAGAAAATTGATGAGGCACTAAAGGATGGAAGTTGGGTTAAAGCTATGCAAAAGGAGCTCCTTCAATTCAAAAGGAAAAAGGTTTGGAACCTATATCCTCTTCCTCAATGGAAGACTATCATAGGAACCAAATGGGTTTTTAGAAACAAGAAAGATGATAGAGGACTTGTCATCAAGAACAAGGCAAGACTAGATGTTCAAGGGTATACTCAAGAAGAAGGAATTGACTACACAGATGTTTTTGCTCTTGTAGAAAGACTTGAAGCTGTTAGGAACAAACAGGTTAAGGTCATGGTATTTTATCCACAATCTGGATTTTTATCTGCACAATCACAGTTCTCACTTCACAATCACTGCATATTTCTTAATAATTCATTTCTTATCTTCATATCAGTGTAGTTTGGAAGACATTCTTTGGTAAATTTCTATTTTTGTATAGTTTTATAAACAAAAAATAAAAAATAAATATAAAAATAAAATAAAAAAGAAATAGGTTTTCAAAAATAAAAATTTAGGGGAGAGTATAATAAAATTAAAAATACAAAGAGAACTAAGAACTTGATTTGAGATGATTGAAAAATGATTGTATATCATCTTGAAATACTTATTATTGCATGACTTGCGTTTTAAAATGAGAAATGATAGTAACTGATACTGTTATTTGATTCACATTTTATCTTTTAGTTGCACATAAAAGAAAAACAAGCAGTTTCTTTAATGATATGCTCGGTAGACTCAGCCTGAAGAATAAAATACACAACAACATAATG
Source organism: Flaveria ramosissima (assembly GCA_025215565.1). NCBI lineage: Eukaryota > Viridiplantae > Streptophyta > Magnoliopsida > Asterales > Asteraceae > Flaveria > Flaveria ramosissima. The sequence goes on along the minus strand of JACVEC010000338.1, from coordinate 25,688 downwards.
ATTTAAATTAAAATATATGCTTAAGGATGTCTGGATTTACACAATCATTTTGGTCTGCACGAAAACTAAGTCCCGACAAAAATTGGATTGAGAATTGATCTTTCACTCATCATGATACAAATCATATAAGACATACCTTTGAGCCATGTTTGGTGTATTTATGTGTCTTGTGTTTGTGCTAATCTCCTCTGCTGTACGGAAGTACTGACTTGGAGTTATGATCTCCTTTGCTGTACGATAGTACTGACCTGGAGCTCTCATCGGCACATGCTAAATAGTCATCTCCTCTGCTGTATGTGAATACTGACCTAGAGCTCTCACTATTTTGGCCTAAGTTGTGTTAAATCATCTAACGATGAATTCGTCACATAATGTAATATTCTGATGATAATCACTTACACACTAATGCACAAGCCTTGCTCTATAAAGATCGTAACAAAATTCAAGAAAGCCTGAGGTTGGGTGAGGGTTTTTTCCAAATGATTGTGGGGTCCTAGCATTCTAAAGTATTTAATCAAACCTTAACAAATCATCTGTTGCTTGTTGAAAAAGATAGGGCATGGGTTTAAATGAACAAACATATCAGCAATCGTTATTGATCTATTTGAGAATTTCAAAATCTTTCAAAGACTGTGATTATATTTAGTTATCAGTATGATCTCATTAGTTGTCAATGTTTAAATTCATCTTTGTGCTAAAGAATATCTTGAGGATGTGATCTCATGATCGATTTAGTTCTCGGTAATTAAAAAAATATATACAAATAAAAAATATATAAAATAAAAAGAATATTATAATAAATATATATAATAAAAATAAAAAATTATAATAAATTTTCATTTCCAAATTCTTTTAGGTCTTCCATATTATGTTGTTACAAATTTATCATTTTTCATGCATTTCACAGAAATTGCGCACAAACGAACACGGGTTCGCTAGTTTCACACATAGATAAACACGGGTTTATTTTGTTAAAATGAAATGATCTAATTAGAAATGTCGAGATTGTGTTTGTGATTGTGTTTCAGATTTTTATTGAAAGTGATGGCCGATCATTAGTTGAGCAGTGTACATGATCAGAGAACCTGTTCCTCAAGTTTGCAGAAGATACCAAGCTAGGAATCCTCCTACTACATTTTCTGAAGCACTCAAGATTAGAGATTTGAGAAAGTTGTTCCAATATCCTCACAAAGGATGCACTCGAAAAGGGGGAGCATATAAATAGGGGAAGCTTATGAGATGAATAATCTTTCTCATCAAATTCAGAAAGCTTGAATTTGAAGATCTTTCTATAGTTGAATTCTCGGTGCTAAATTTATTTAAAAACGTTGATAATGATAGATTAAGGGGGAAAACTGTTGGAGCTGTACAAGATAGTCTATATTATCAACATACTCAAAGTCAACAAAAGTCAATGTCTCAGTCAAAGTCAACAAAAGTCAAATGTCGAGTTCGAGACGAAGAACCGAGTGGAGATATTGAAGATATATTGTGTTTGAGACTTTATTGTATTAAATATATTTTGTGTGAACAAAATATATTTTATCTTGTTTTAGTCAAGTTTAATAGTCTAGGAGGCAAAATGTAAATAGTGAAAGTTTGTCTAGACTATAAATAGGTTAATTGTAATTAGTTAATGGTTGAATGACCAATTGATTGAGGGATGAGGGATTTACTTGTAAACAATATTATTAGCAATCAATAGAGATCAAAGGGGTTTTAATTGTGTTTATTATATTTTGATCTATAATCTTCATGATTTGATTCAAGTGTGTTCAACCTGGGCTAACAGGTTGAGTCAGAGCATCCTGAGAAAGTGCAACAAGAGGTAGCTCAACCAACTCCAATGCAAGTAGCTCCTCTTGCATTAAGAAGACCCATCTTGTCCTGGACCTTCACTACTAATTCAAAAAGATGGTATGTCAATAGAGATCAAGGTGGTCAAGATGTCTACACATGGCAGGACATGTTTAACCTACCTCTGCATGATCTCTTTTAAATGAGAAGATACTTAGAAAGTCTGAGTGATCTTGACCATCTGATGAAGAAGGGTATGGTTATCATCATGATGAGGACTGTCAATATCTCAAGTCTTCATTGTTATGGTAGCATCAGCCTAGGGGGAGTTTGTAAGGTTTATTGAAAGGTTGATGCACCCAAAACAACCCAAGTCTCTCTTGCATGCATGCACTTAGTGCAAAGTAGAAGTTGCTTCGGAATTTTCATACTCTATACCAGAAAATATTTTAAGTATGAAATCTTCCGAAGCCAAGACAAATATCTTCCTAAGCCAAAAGTGAAGTCTTCCGAAGCTTCAAAAACAAAGTCTTCTGAAGCCAATGAAGTGAAGACAGATTTCTTCCGAAGACTTTTAATACATGCTTTTTCTGATGTATTTTTCCATAAAGCTGGATCACTTTCCGCTGCAACTCTGAAGACTCACCAACTTATACAAGTTGGTGAAAAGATTCATGTTTTTGATAACTGTATATTCAGGTCTTGTATCTGTAACTTTCTACTTTATGTACTTTTATCCTTTTTGTAATATATTAGGATGTGAGCTATGGCATGTCATAGTCACTTGTCAAAAGGCAATTTGCCTTTTGACTCTACATTGATTTTGTTGTCTAGATTAATGTTTCCAACTAGCCTTCAAAGTATGGTCGGCTGTAGGATGTAGTATAAAGTATCTCAAGTCCTTGTAACTTATCAGATATGCTTTTAAACACTTGTAATAGAACTTGAGAAGCAATATACTGCAATCTTGAAAACCAAACTGTATTGTTGTTCTTAAGTTTCTGTCTCTAGTTTACTTGTGTGTTCTTAGCATCACAAACAAAGTCCCTAAAAAGGTAGGGTAGAATCGCCGACTCGTCTAGCACCCTCAACTCCACAATCACAATCATTTGTGAATAAAAAAGATGGTTTGCTGCTGCCCCCAGCATTGGAAAGACCTGACGAAGAATCCTTCTATTGGGATATGTGCTAATATGGAGGTTTTTTTATGATTGTTGACATGCTGACTCATGCTCAGGATCCGCTTATGGTGGTTCGACTTGCCTCTCTGTTGGAATTTTCTAGACCCAAGACCGACTAATATTATAATACTGCATGCAGAATGGATAGCACAAGTCGGAAGGGAAGAAGAAGGGAAGAGTACAATGGAAGGGGCCTAGGAAGATGTTCAACAACCATCTCCTTTCCGTCCAGAATGTAGTGTAGAAAAGCAAAGAATCTTTCCTGCTTCAAAGTTAATAGGATAGGTATTCTATTTGAAATAAGGGGCTACCCTAAGGTGGGATAGTGTGTCAGTAAACACGCAATGGTTAAGGGCATAGACCTCTAGACAAGACAGAATCAATTGTGGGTTCCACCCGCTTCCAGTCGAGTTTTATAGATTCCAATAGAGTCACCGCTCGCTTTTGCTTTTGACTAGATGCCCTAGTCCTTTTGGTAAGTGTAAGCATTTCGTAAGCAGAAAAAACTAGATATTAAACTCCTGGTATCAGTTACAATGCTCACTAGTACCAATCCCACGACGACAGCTCCCGCTGAAGCAATTGTTGCTGCGGAGGTAGCTAAATTACCTATCCGCTATAGACGGAAAAGGCATGCTGCGGCGGACTTAAATAAACAAAAAATCATTTTTTATTGGTGTACCAGAAAGAAATGATTGACCTTGATATAACCCTTTTTATACCAGAGTAAATGAAGACTCCTAGAATAGCACGCGCGAAGAAGCCTACTCAGAGTAGGAATCCCGCGCAACCGGTTTTCTATTTGATCTGTTAAGTGTTCGAAGTACTCTTCTCATTGTGAGACTAAGTGTATTGACCATCCCTTTAACAGTCCTACAATGTCTCTCTGTTTTTCTTGTAGAAGCCGAAATATTTCCTATATTTTACCCTTCCTTAACTAATTACAGCAATGCCACATGTCAGCACCATAAACCTTCTTAGCCTTTTTAGATTTAACGAACTTTGTATTTGAACCCAATCCAATTTTTTTACTTCTTTTATTTATAGATTTGTTGTTGTTTTGCTTAACACTATTTTTACGTATTTTGTATATCGTTTGAATAAATTTTACATAAACCTAAGCCAACGTAATTCGAATGTAATCCACTTGTTAAAAAAATATTTAATTAACTTAATGCTTGACTTGTACCTTTATGGTTTAATAACCCGTGAAAGTTGCTTGAAGACTACGTATGATAAAGTGGATGAATTAAATTGTTAATATAATACTTTTGAAGTTTTAATATAATCCTAATTAATTAATTGTAAATACTAAACATAACATTCATACTCGTAACAAAATTACATTCATACTCATAACAAAATTTAACTAGAACCAGTTTGAGACATTAAAGTCCCTTAGCTTGCTGAGATGTCTTTCCATGTCCTTTCTGTCCTTGTCCCATTCTTCCCTATGAACTACAGTCGTCGGATCATCTCTCTCCTCCTAAACAACACAAACATGTGTTTGGTTACACAAGTAGTCAAATCTAATTATAGAATGAGTAAATTACAAATTTTGTCCTTTATAATAAGCTAAATTAAGAAATGGGTTCTTTTTAAAAACAAATTGCACTCTTTATACTTTTTGTGAATGGTTATTACGGATTACGTTCTTTTCACTAACAGACATTAACTTTTTATGTTCAATCACATCATGTGCAATGTGCATGATGACATTTAGTCTTTTTTTACCTTTAAAGGACAATTCTTGTATTATTATTGTTATTATTTCAAAAAAAAAAAAAAACCCAAATCTTGAATTTGCACCATCACCCTCATCTTCCCATCTTGTTCATCATCTCCAATTGATATTTTTCTCATCAGTTCCAATTGGATTAGCATAACGAACCACCATCACCATAACATCATCACGAGAAAAGCTTTGATTTTTAGATCTGATGATGTTGTGGGGTGCAGTGGCGGGAGATCCTAATCTCTTTCACTGAAGCTTAGCCCTTTTTTGAGGCGTAAAAAAAATTCAATTGAGAGTGCAAACGATGGTGGTGGTGGTGGAGGAGGTTGCTGGTTGTGGTATTCAATTTGGATCAGAGGGGTTCGATTTGGATGTGGGGTGGTAGTGGTATTTGATTTGGGTGTTCGATTTCGACTCAAGGGAAAGGCGATGGTGTGGAGTGGTATGGTGGTGGTGTGGCGATGTTGATGGTGGTGCTACGGTGGGAGAGATGTCGGCTATGGTGATGATGGTGGTTAAGCTTTGGTGATGGTGGTGCTATAGTGGGAGGTGTAGTGTAAATGATGGTGGTGGTTAGGCTTTGGTGATGGTGGTGCTATGGAGAAATTAATGTTATGATGGGTTTTCAATTGTAAACAAGAATATGACTAGATGGGGGTGGTGATGGTGGTGGTGAAGTGGTGGTGGTGGTGGTGATGTCAAGCTGGCATGATGTTGATAATGGGTTTTGTTGATAATGATGGCGGTGGTAAACAATAATAATATGGGTGAAATGACTAAAATACGCTCATGTGGAGTTAACTGAAAAAGTTAACGTCCATTAGTACAAAGGGTGATATCCGTAAGAAGTTTCACATAAAGGATAAACAGTATAATTTTTAAAAGAAATGACCCAATCCATAATTTGGTCTATTATTAAGGACAAAATTTGTAATTACTCTTATAGAATAAATCAAAAGGGCAATTGCCTAGTGTTATGCGGAGGTATCCCCAGCCAGATGACAGGGGATTCTAGCCTCACTTGAGGCATCGATTGTATGGAGTAAATTTAGTGCATTCAACAAAAAAATATAAATTAAAGTTAAAACTACTGACCGAGGGGATTATTTTGAATGATGTTGCATTATCCCGAATAACCAGAAAATCATTCTTTCGATTCCTATTTCTTCCTTCGGGGACGGTGACCTGTAATACATCATACAAGGAATAGGGAGATCTCATTAGTGATAACTATGACTTCAATCTATTTTGCTAAAAGAAAATGAGATGAAAGTTAATCAAAGTGTCCTCTAAAAGTATACAAGAAGTCAACAACAAATTATAGTTAAGGCTAGTCCGGTATACACAGTGATATTGTTTTCTAACATGGATATACTACATAATATATACACACACTAGCACATGGCCGGTTCCAGGTTCCAAACCACAAACTGGCCAAATGTCTACGCTTTAAACTATATATTTCAAACTGCTCAAACCGGCCAACACGCCTTCATTCGGCTGGTTTGGACAGTTTAAGAACAACTCTACTATAGTATTTGATAACATTATTCTTTATGGAATTTCAGAAAGTCAATTTATTGCAATTATATCTCTAACAAATGAATTGCGACTGCTCCTACTGTATGATTCGAAGTCTCATTTGTATTTTGTAGCAAACAAAGAATTCAAATTAAGATATAGATCAAAGCACTATTTGTACTAACCAAAACTTTGGCCCGGGTTATTGACTTTGTTTTTGAATCAATAACATAGATCTCTTCAAAGTCAAGAACAAAGTCAGGATCATCCAACCGTCGGTTCCTGTAGTGCTTTGTCAAAAACACCTTCAACATGAAAAAAATTATTATACTGCAACACAAGGATGAAATGAAAAAAGTACACATTAAACGTAAATTCTCACAATATATAGTAATAACCCATACATAATGCATAAATTATATTAAAAAATTAAAAAATGACAAAGCACATGTATGGCCATCCCAACCCAGTCCATATGGACCCATTACGTCATCCATTTAGCCACCTCTAGACATAAGCTTTAAATGACCTTACGTATAACCAACGAAAAATGAGAGAGGGGTTCAGTAATCTTCCATAACAAAATCTTTAAAAATCCTAGCAATATATTTTAAATCATGTCAGACATGAAATTCATTGATGCTGAAAATCACAACATAATTCATAAAAGAATACTATAATTAGTCTTTTACAATCAATGGTGATCATTTAAAGGACTTCTGTATAATCCACAGAACATGATGAATTTATTAATACATAACATGATCACCTCATCACTAACAAATCTATTGTTGCATGTAAGACATATGACAGTCAGATATACCAATAGAGTCATGAATGCATGTCCATTGAGGTTTCGAAATGGCTCGGGCAGGTAGCAAGAGGCAAGATTATTTTGTTGGCCACAATATCTTACTAAGGTAGAAAGTTGAGGTGAAAAAATGAGTCAATCCAGGCTAGGCAACAAGTCAAAATAGTGACTTTTTGTATCAGTAATAAGGTGATTGGCTTGATTTGGTTGACCACAAACACTCCCCGGTGAAAATATTTAACTTTTACAGATTATGGGTGTGTCAAATATGATAACAAAAAAGTATACTATTCTAATAAGAATGTAATTTTTTTGAGTATAGAAGGTTTTATGTATTAAGAGGAAACATTGGCAGATTTAACCCGTTAATTTAACCCTACATTTTATTTCTATTTAACCCCTCTGACCTGTTAGGCTGTTACACATAACCCTAACCAAATCATTGACAAGTATATAATTCAGAAAAGCCATCAATGTTGCTACGATCTATGCACAAAGCAAATTTAGCAAAACTATGTCAACAAGATATGTTGATTTGTGAGTTCTGCATCCAAGTTTTGAACTTTAATAAATACATCAGCAAGATAAATTATGGGTCCCTCACCTTCATAACCTCCCACTCTGATTTGTACATGGGATCCCGAAGTGCATCAATTGGTGGTTCAGTGACGTTATATGTACCCCAATCACTCTTTGCACATCTAATATACTGCAATTGAAATGATCATCATTGACTCAATTATCTAAAAGCTGGTAGATAGTAATTTTGAATATTAAACATGATTCATATACACGCATAAAAACTAAAAAGTATGAAAATTAACCTTCTCAGGCATGGGTGCGAGAACTCTTGGAATCGCATAGATATCAGTATCTGGTTCCGTCACATACATCTGCACACCAAACCAAAATGTTGTGTAAACTTTAAATGCATAATATTATAGAGAAGTGAGACAACTCTGACAACCTATAATTCTCCTACACTTTGTTGTTTGTTAAGAAAAATGTATGTTGACAGTTCACCTTATGGAGGCTAAAAGAAACCATGATATATTTCCATGATCAATTTTACACCAGCCCTTGTCTATGATTACCAACCCAGAAGTTATCATATATTAATTAACTTGCATCAACATTATTGAAGTCAAACTTGGTCAACTGGCCCTCAGAAGTCGATATACATCAAAATTGAACGTTCTGGCAATCAATATACCCTTCTTTAAAGAATCAAAATTGGACATTATGCAACAGAATGACCTCCAATTTTGGGATGGAATCAAACAATCTAGCAAAGAAAGTAATAATATAGGCACCACCGACAAGTATCAAGTATTTAGTATTGAAAAAGTGAAATATGAGATAGATGAAGAATTACCTCTCGGAAATCGTAGACATCATTATCAGGATCAGGGGGCTTACGGATGAAGAAATCACAGTCCATCAAACTGATTTTGTGAAACTCATCCTCGTTAATTCTATAATCCACGACGACCTCGGAGTTCCAGCCCTGAGTGGAAACGAAGCTCTTACTGTGCACCATGGTAATCCCATCATCAGCGGCGCCTCGTGAGGCAGCCACAAGGGCCTCGTACTCGACGTCGTAATCTCGCTTGTTATCGCCCTCGTCGGCCTCTTCTTCGTCGATGTCGTCGTGATCTGCGTCTCCGACGGCGTCGGGGTCTCCGTCTCCAGCAGCGTCGGCGTCACCGGCGGCGTCTCCGTCGTCGGAGAAGACCCTGAGGTCTGGTCTCCGGGTGGGGGGGTTATGGTTATAAGAGGTGGTTTGAGGGAGAGAGAGGGGAAGGGGGGAGTGCAGATGGAGGGGGAAACAATTGGAGTTGGGAAACTGCGGAGGTGTGGTGACAGGAAGAAGAGGCTGGTGCTGCTCATGCTCATACTCATACTCATGGCTGTTGGACTTGAAGGTTTTAGATAAGGTTGTTGGGTTGGGGGGGTTTTAGGTTCCGCCGGAGGTGAAACCGTAAATACCTCTTTTCTTTTTCTATTTCTTTTTCTTTTCTTTTCCTTTTCTTTTTTTCTCCTTTCCTCCCCGACTTTGAGTACATTTGTAACTATTTACTGCTGTTAGAAAGAGTTGTTTGATAATAATTGGTAATTGTTGGCCTTAATTGTGTGATACAAGTCTAGATAAAAGTTACGAGTCATTAATTATAATCAATTTAAAGTAAAAGTTTGTGTTTCTATCGTGTAAATGTACTTAGAAGAGAGGATTGAGGTGTTAATCCTCAAACATAGAAACTATATTTGGGTGAGAACGAATGCGACATTTACATTGCACCCATGCATTCCAGCATATCTATACATAAAGCTATTCTAGGATCAAAGTAAGTCAAACTTGATCAATTGACCACAACTTGATTTCATTATGTGCTAAAACATATTACAATTATATAAAATCATGATCAATAATTGTTTATGCAAAAGATGGGTCAAGACATCCATTATGGTATATCAAAAATTCACCTAATAAAGCTATTGTAGTTGTTGAAGCAGCAACGGTTAATCGTATTGGTGCAACAAATCAGCAAGAAACCAAACTTGTGGTAAACTGGTTATGGTGAATCCAACTTACCATTAAAGAATACTCAAGTAGGGTTGATCGACATTAATTATACAAGCCATTTAATTGTAAACTAGGAATAAATACCCCGCGCGTTGCCGCGGGGTCTATTTGTAGAGTCGTGGAAACTATATTAGCACAAAAAGTAAGAAATTAACATGTTTTGAGTATTGAATTGGTATAATAATTTTAAAATAAGAATACATTGGCTTCAGATACCGAACAAAGAGTAGACAAAAAGATGAGTTCGATTATAGAGATAGATATAGATATATATATATATAGATATATATATAGAGATAGACATAGAGATAGAGAGATACAGATAGATGAGAGAGATAGAGAGAGAGAGAGAGAGAGAGAGAGAGAGAGGAGAGAGTAGAGAGAGAGAGAGATAGATAGAGAGAGAGAGAGAGAGAGAGAGAGAGAGAGAGAGAGAGAGAGAAGAGAGAGGAGAGAGAGATAGAGAGATCTGAGATAGAGAGAGACTAGATCGAGATACTAGAGAGATCTAGAGAGAGATAGATAGAGAGAGAGACTATATATAATATATATATATATCTATATCTATATATATACATATCTTATATATATATATATATATATATATATATAAACTATTTGATATACCAACACCAGTTGTAGTAAATGATACAGATAAACTTTCATAAAATTAATAGTAGTTTGTTTAACTTTGGAATCTAAAAAAAATTATTTGAAAAATGTTTTTTTTTCAAAAATAGATAACAAAAGGTCAACTTATACTAAGTTTATTCAATAAAATATTTAAACAAATAAGTTTACTAATTATTATAACTAACCCTTTAGAAACATTATAATTATAAATGACTAACAGAAATTTTAAAAAATCACATTTAATATGATGTCATTTTAAACTTTAAAGATTAATTTAACTATAATAATATTTTACTACATCAGTCTTATTGTAATATTTAAATGTATTGAATTTTTTTGAAGTCCACAATTCAACCATCACTTTTCATCCGTCTCAAGTTTCATATACATACTTTCTCTCTCTCTCTGTCTCTCTCTCTCTCTCTCTCAGTCTACAACCAGCCACTGTTGTTGTCTATCTCTGTTCGACTTAACCATTGCCACCCACCACCACAACAAACAGAAATCTCCACTTATCTTACAGTCACCGATCCAAACCCATGAAAGAACCACTGTAAACCCGACATAGAGCCATCGCATATTTGCAAACCTCCCATTCGTTATTTTTATTTCAATACATAACCACAGCACCACCACCACTAAATGCTTGTTCCAAACTTAGTCGTCCCTCTATTAAAAGCTGGAGGAAAAATAGATATTATGTATGGTCTGCATAACTTACTTGTATAAAAAAAATTTTGTCTTGTAAAGACCATTTTGGAGAATGCTAAAGTTTAGTGGTCAACTTATAAACATCTAGAGGAGGCGGTGTTTTTTATCGGAGATCTGGTGAAAGGCGTGATCCGTTTACGACGACGTTGGAGATTCGTGGCGGTTTAGGTGACCTGTTCTTTGATCTTCTGATTACGGCGTTGTCCCTCACGTCGGAAAACAATCTAAGAGTCTGCTGCACTCTTCTCTATCTAAATGGCTAATCTAAGAACAATCTAAGAGTCTTCTGCACTCTTCTCTCTCTAAATGGCTAATCTAAGAAAGTAAGGATCATTGTGCAAAAATTAAAATTTAGTAGCCACTATATGAAACCTATAAGTACACTGTATGCACCGACATACAACTTTAATAATATATATAATATATTGTGTTTCTGTCATCATATGTAATCAACATTCAAATTAGTTAATTCTAGTATTTTCTTTTATTTTAGGATTTAAAGTGGCACCAAGTAACTATTACCTTTTACTAAATCGGTTTGGTAATAGGTACATTATCAGGTATCATTATAAATTGGTCATACTTGAATTATGCTCTCTCTTATAGGACTATAAATGAATCGAACAAACACGAACAAAGTCTTATTCTTGTTCATTCATTAAGAGAAAGAGTTAAGTTTGGTTTTGCTACATGAGATTTGATAAGAATAACCATTTTCATGTAAAAGACTATAAACATTAATTTACCTTCAAAAGTTTCATAACTTGTTTCAATTTCAATCCAAAAGTTTCATTAGTTGTTTCAACTTAAGTCCAAAATTATGAAACTTTTGGATTGAAATCGAAACAATTTATGAAACTTTTGAAGGTAAATTGATGTTTATAATCTTTTGAAGGAAAATATTACTTTTGTTAACCTAAAGGAGCAAAATAGAAATTAACTCTTAAGTAAATAACTTGTTCATGAATTGTTGACAAACACTTACTAAACGAGGTTCTTGTTCGTGTTCGTTTATTAAGGAAATGAAATTGTTCATGAATAGTTCAAGAACATAAACAAACGCAAGCAAAGGCAAGAGAGCGCACACAAATTTTCATAAACATTAATTAATACAAACGAAATTTCCTAAAAACAAACTGCAGGACCGTTTAAGGGCTTTAACACAATTACAACACAACAACACAATGAGAAGATTAACTAAACTTTAATCAAACAGTGAACTGGGTTAACCAAAGTGATACAAAGAACACAAGTAAAGCAAGAGACAGAACAAGAGAGTTGGGTTTCAAGGAGGCAGTATATTGCTTTCTCAAGTTCTTTTACAAGTGTTACAAAGCATAAAGAAAGATACAAGAACTTGGAATACTTATACTACAACCTACAGCCGGCTATACTTTGAAAGCCAGCTGGATACAATTGACTAGACACTAACAAAATCAATTGTAGGATCAAAAGGCATATCTGCCTTTTGACCTTGTGACTATGACATGCCATAGCTCACATCCTTATACAATACAAAAAGGATAAAGTACATAAAGTGGAAAGTTACAGACTCAAGACCTCAATGTACAGTTACCAAAAGCATGGACCTTTTCACCAACTCATGTAAGTTGGTGACTTTACAGAGATGCAGCGGAAAAGGTGCTTTATGGAACAGTACATCAGATAAAGCATGTGTACTAAAAGTCTTCAGAAGAAATCTGTCTTCATAGGTTGAAGCTTCGGAAGACTTTGTCTCTGAGGCTTCGGAAGACTTCATGTTTGGCTTCGGAAGATATTGGTCTTGGCTTCGGAAGATTTTACACTTAGAGTATTTTCTAATGCATTGTGTAAAACTTCCGAAGCATTCTTCACTTCAGTACTTAGTGCATGTTGCTGAGACACTTTGGATGTTTTGGGTTGCATCAGACTTAAGGAATCCTTACAAACTCCCCCTAGGCTGATGCTACCAAAACACTTAGAAGATCTTCAGATGTTGGTAGTCTTCAGTACAATCAAGACCATTCCTTTCTTCATTAGATGGTCAGGATCATCAAGACTCTCATAGTATCTTCTCATTCAAAGAGATCATGCAGAGGTAAGTTGATTATGTCTTGCCAGGAGTAGACATTCTCAACACCTTGATCTCTGATAACATGCCATCTTTCTGGATTGGTAGAGTAAGTCCAGGACAAGATGGGTGTCTCAGTTGTTAGAGGAGCCACTTGCATAGGAGTTGATTGGGCTGCCTCATCATGCACTTCCTCAGGTTGATCTGATTCAGCCTGAGGTGTAGAGGTAGATGACTTTGCTTCTTCTTCTTAGTCTTTGGTTTAGAAGCCATTCTCTTCTTCCTCTTAGATGACTTTAACTGAGAAGACTGGTCTGCAGCACCATGTTGATCATCAGTGTCTTTCTCAGTTGGGTGTTCCTCCCTCACAGGTTCAGAAGGAGAGGGAGTTTGACCCTGCCTTGGATCAGAAGATGAAGCTTGCTGAGGCTCAGCTGGAGGTTCTGGTTGAGGTGTCTCAGGTTGTTCAAACTTGACCTCCACTTCAGGTGGGACTTGACTTGGAAGAGAGTGCAAGTCAATAAGTTCTCCACTTTTAATCTTCTGCTTGATCACCCTTATATGCTCATCCATTGTGGATAGAGACATGGGCCAAGTCTCCTTCCGGAGAATCCATATAGCTTCAAGAAGCTCACCATTCTTTGTCTGTCAGCAGACTTCTTTGCATTCTTTTGAATGATGGCTCTTGACTTTGCAGCTTCTTCCCTTAGCTTCCTTTTGGTTGTTTTTCTTTCTTTGACTAGCTCAAGCTCAAGTTGCTTTAGGTACTCGAACTCAATGAAGTCATAGGACAGGGGAAGAAGTGCATCTGCCTGATAGAAGCCTGTGGCACTCAGGTAGTTGATCATCTTGATCCTATCTTCTTCTTTATCTACCTGAGGTTCTTGTGGAGCCACATCTTCCTGTGCAGGACTTTCTTGAACTGGAGAGAGAGTGGGAGCATGCTTGTAAAGTCTTTTCTGTCTCTTCTCCTCTTTGAATTGGAGAAGTAACCTTGCATCCTCTTTCTCCTTCATCTCTCTTGACACTTCCATGTCAGCCAGTTCATTTAACTCTTCTAAGGGGAGGGAGATGATTTCATCAATATCATAGTTCCTGGTCTGTAAGTAGGTAATCCTGACTGCCCTTAACTCATCATCTTGAGTATTTGGTCTGGGGCAGCCCTGATTGCAGCTTGCATGAAGCTAGATGACCCAGTGAACTTTCTCCCCTTAGTCTCCTTTTCCTCTCTCTCTCTTCCTCCTCAATTTCCTCAGGAGTCATTATCCTTTTCCCTTTGTCACCAACAGACCTTTGTGACTCAGGGTGGATTGAGGCTTGGCCTTCATTGCTTGGTGTAGCTTCCATGCTCTGGCCAGAGAGAGGCTGAGAAACACCTTCACCAGCAGGTGTCTCAGATGGAGTTTGGACCTCTGCAGCAGTTGTTGATGATGAGACAGGGGTCTCAGGTTCTGTCACTGGGCCTTCAGTCAAGGTTTCCCCTATGAAACTAATCTTAGGGTCCACCTCAACATCCAGTTGACCGATGACATTGCCTGATTGCCTAAGTCTCCTTCTTAGAGAGAACTCTGCAAGGATCCTGTCTTGGATTCTTTGAGCCAACCTGTCAGCTTGTCTTGAATTGCTTGGATTGACAAGTGGCATGTTGACTAAATCCAGTCTTTCATAGAAGCTCAGGCTTTGAAATGAAAAACTTCTTGTTGGCCTTGAACTCTGTGAAGTATAAGGGCTCTTCTGTCATCATCATACCTCCACCTTATGATGTAGTTGCCAGTTCCTTGTGGTGGAGATGAGACAGCCCTTGGTATACCTTCCTCAAAGAGACTCCTGATGATTGAGTCTATAGAGTCCACATTAATGTGAACTTGAGGAAGTTGCTGAGAATGCACAACAGCAAGTGAGGATGGTGAGTCCTCTATGTCCATTCTCTGTGAAGAACTCCCAGGTTCTGTGGTTGTAATAACTTTCTCCCCCTTTTTGGTAGCATCACCCACTTGCATAGGTGAGCTGGAGGATAAGTCAATCACTTCCACAGGTTCTTGTGTTCCTGGTTGAGCTCTCCTTAAAGGTCTCCCAGCTAGTTTTTCCTTTAGATATGAAATCTGAAGTTGCTGATCATTGACCCTGTTTTGTAAGGTAGTCACCTGAGATTCCAAGTGACTAACCTTAGAGACTAAATAGGTGCATGTTTTTGACAATTTCTGCACCTTTAGTCTCAAATTCCCCTCATCTTCATCAGAAGAATCATTGGGGGATGAGATGATTGGACCAAAGTCCTCTCTCTCACCACCAGCTTGAGTTTCTTGGCTGCTGGTTTTCCTCTGCTCACTGGCAGCCTCAGTTGAGATGCCAGTGGGCTGAGTTGCCATGGTTGAGGTCTTAATGATGTAATCACTTTCAAAAGTGAGAGCCTCTTCCATATGGACATCCTGAACAGGTTCAGAAGTGTCCACCTCAGTAGGTGACTGATGTGGGATAGACTGAGGAGAGTCAGAGGTACTCATCTCTCTTTGAGTAGGGGAGGAGAAGAGAGACTCATGGTACTCACTGAATCCTAAGTCTTCATCAGTGTAGAAGGATAGGTTGGGATTGGTTGGTTGAGATCTAAAGGCTGGGGATGGTAGCTGTCCCCTGAAGGTTGTTCACTTGAGTGTTGAGACTCAGAGTGAAGGCTTAAGGCTGTTGGGCTAGTGAGCTCATCAGGGTGAGCATGAGGAACCTCAGCCCTGATAGGTGAAGAATGGGAGTGGTTTGCTCCTCAGGAGAGTGGGAGCTCTAGTGTCCACTTCTTCCTGTAAGGTTGAGTATATGGGGGCCTGCACAGACTCAATAGCCTGAGCAGGGGTTCGTTTGGATTTTCTTTGGTAGGTGAGGGTGATTTCTGGTCTTTTTAGTGGTAAGGATAAAAGAGGTGTGGGTTCAACACTAGCTTGTGTTGCTAGGTTGTCACCTTGAGCAATGAGCTCTAACATTTTTGGGACTAGGGCTGTTTCTACCCTGAGAAGCCTACAGTTGGCTTCTTCATTATTTTAAAGATGCCGGGCTTCATCTGTCCCAATTTAAGAATATTACTTGTTTCCCTCAACTGTGAGCCCAGTTCACAGTTGAGAATGTGTTGAACATATCTAGGAAACATGTAATACTCTAAGGAGTCTAAGTTTGCAAGTAAATTAGTATAAACAAATTGTGAATACCTGAACTTGACCCCCTGAACCATTCCATGAACTATAAAGGAGAGATCCTCAGGAATCTGGTCCCATCCACCATGCTTGTTTGATAAGCTGTGGATAACCACATGGAGCAGGTATTTCCACTGGGATGAGACCTTCCTTTCCTGAAGGTCTTTACAGAGAAATCTCCCTCATAGCCCATCTGCTCAAAGGAATGATTAACAGCTTCTTTGGGAAGGACACCTCACCTTCTTCATCATCCAGCTGCAAATGTTGGTTAATGATGGCCGGAGTGATGAAGATTGTCCTCCCTTGCACTGTGGCAGACAGTGCCTTCTCCCCATCCATAATGACCTCTTGGCAGGTCTTCCAGAATTCAAGCAAGTGATCCTCATATAGAGTAGGATCAATGGTCAGGGAGGTGAAATAGTTGGATAGAGTCAAGAATTGGCAAATCTCTGAGAAACTTGCATCTTTCTCAGAGCTTAACAGAGCAACTTGATTATGTTGCCTGTGAAGTTGCATGGAGAAATCTGGGTTGTTTCTGCGGTTAAGGTTGGCCATTTCAGAAGCTTAAGGGTGAAGAAAGGTAGAAAGCAAAGGCGGTTTAGAGAATTAGGTTAGAGGAATAGTAGAATTGAGGAAGATAGTGGGAAAGAGGGGGAACCGTTGGGTATTTATGTGAAAAGGGATTTGAACCAAAGTTAATGAAAGAGGATAAACTTTGAAATCCGGAAGTCGGTCCCACCTCTGAAAAAGTAGTTTACTTTTGCTCAAAAAGTAGTTTTCTTGGAATTCGAAAAGCTTCCGAAGGTATTTGTCTTCGGAAGTTTTGATGAAAAAGCTTCCGAAGCTAAAATGGCTTCGGAAGATTTTCCTGAGAGTCTTGAAAATTTATGCTTCGGAAGAGAAATAAACCCTGGATGCTTTGTATGAATAAACAAAGCTTCCGAAGGTTAATTTTGCTTCGGAAGGAAAAAGTCCTTAAAAATAAATAAGTGTCTGAGATAAGAATTTTAAGCTTCGGAAGATGAATTTTGACTTCTTCCGAAGGTAAAATCTCTTAGACAGTTATTTATTTTGAAGACATGATTTTCTTCCGAAGATAAAATTTATCTTCCGAAGTATCAGAAAAATTTCAAGAATCTAAGGAAAGTCTTCAAAAAGAATTTTACATCCAAAGAAAACATGAGCTTATGAAAGTGATGAACTAGACAACTTAGGACACACATATTTTAAGAAGAAATAATTAGAATTAGTTTTAAGAAAAAGTCTACTCAAAGTTAATCATCCCAATAGCTGATATCAGATACTTAAATCTCTGTTCATCAAAAGCTTTTGTGAACAGATCAGCATATTGTTCATCTGTATGAACTTTGACTAGTTTAATTAATCCTTTTCATAGTTATCTCTTATTAAATGATACCTGATGTTGATGTGTTTGGTCCTTGAGTGCTGCACAGGGTTCTCAGTGATAGAGATAGCACTATTGTTGTCTATGTGGATAGGAGTCTCTTTGAAGTTAAATCCATAGTCCAGCATCTGATTTTGAATCCAAAGCACTTGAGCACAGCAGCTTGCAGCAGCAATGTATTCAGCCTCAGCAGTTGATGCAGACACACAGGATTGTTTCTTGCATTGCCATGAGACAACCCTTCCACCAAGGAATTGACATCCCCCAGATGTAGACTTTGCAGTCATGTTGCAACCACCATAATCACTATCTGTATAGGCATACAGATTGAAATTAGGATTCTTTGGATACCATAGACCAAGTGTTGAAGCACCTTTGAGGTATCTTAAATCCTTTTCACAGTGATTAAGTGAGACATCTTAGGGTTGGCTTGATATCTTGCACAAATACATGTAGCAAACATGATATCAGGCCTGCTAGCTGTAAGATACATAAGAGACCCAATCATAGCCCTGTATAAGTGTTCATCTACACACTCCCCCTCAAGATCAGGTCCAAGGGAGTGGTTTCTGGCTATGGGTGTCTTAGCAATCTTACAATCAGTCATGTTGAACCTCTTGAGTGTCTTGAACATACTTTGACTGACTTATGAAGATGCCATCTTCAACCTGCTTCACTTGAATTCCCAGAAAGAAATTGAGTTCTCCCATTGAACTCATTTCAAATCTGTCTTTCATCAGCTTCTCAAAGTCTTTGCAGAGCTTTGGATTAGTTGAACCAAAGATGATGTCATCTACATATACTTGAACTAGCAATAAGTCATTTCCCTGTCCTTTGATGAAGAGAGTTCCATCTATAGTACCTCTTCTGTATCCATGTTTACAAAGATACTCAGATAGTGTCAGGATGATCAGGGTCTACAAAACCAGGTGGCTGTTTGACATAAACCTCTTCATCAATCACTCCATATAAGAAAGCACACTTTACATCAAGTTGATAGACCTTGAAGTTCTTGGATGCAGCAAATGCCAGGAATATCCTAACAGCTTCTAGTCTTGCTACAGGAGCAAAGACATCAGTGTAGTCAATCCCTTCTTCTTGTGTGTATCCTTGAACAACTAGTCTTGCCTTGTTCTTGATGATGATTCCTCTATCATCCTTCTTATTCCTAAAAACCCATTTGGTTCCAATGGTAGTCTTCCCATGAGGAAGAGGACAAAGGTTCCAAACTTTCTGCCTTTTGAATTGAAGCAGCTCTTGTTGCATAGCTTCAACCCAACTTCCATCCTTTAGAGCTTCATCAACTTTCTTTGGCTCTATCTGAGATAAGAAACAAGAGTGAAGACAAACATTTGCTTCATGGGTTTGTCCTCTTGTTCTTACCCCTGTGACAACATCTCCAATGATGTTTGTGGTGGGGTGAGACTTGTGGATCCTTAGCTGAGGGATCACAGCAAGTTGTTGAGAAAGATCCAAATTTGAGAAATTTAGATCTGGCCTGGAAGATTCACCCTCCACATTATCACACTTATCAAGATTAACTTGATCCAATGAGTGTGTGACATCATTGATGTTGTCATCTATGGTATGGTTATTAGCATCAAGAAATTCCTGATCACTATCACCATCACCATTGTTGTCTTCTACAATTGAGGTGTCTTTATCTGGTTGAGAGGCCTCTGAGCTGGAATTTGAAGGCATACCAGATGTATCAGCTGAATTTGTCATTGTTGTGCTGATAGAAACCTCATTTGCTGAAGTAGTTCCAACTGGAGCTGAAGATGTATGAGTTGAGGGTCTTCCTAGCTCAAATCTTGGATCAGGATCACCTGTATTTAAATTTTCTGCAGATCCTGAAACATGCTCACAAGATTTGTTAAAACAGTTGGTAACTAAATCAAGATCAAACAGCCAATCCGGACCAGAACCAGCCACACAGGGTGTGTGCTCATTGAAAGTCACATTGGCTGACTCCTCAACAATTCTAGTTCTGAGATTGTATACTCTATAAGCTTTAGCTTGGGAAGAGTATCCAATGAAGTGTCCATCATCTGATTTCTCAGCAAACTTGGCAATTTGATCTTTGGTATTCAAGATGGTGCAGGGACATCCAAATGACCTGAGAAAACCAATGAAAGGTTTCCTCTTGTGCCAAAGTTCATAAGGAGTCTTACCATGTGTCTTAACTACTAAAACTCTGTTTTGCACATAGCAAGCAGTATTAACTGCCTCTGCCCAGAAGGTGATGGGCAGTTTAGAGTCAGACAACATAGTTCTTGCAGCTTCAATAAGTGTCCTGTTTCTCCTCTCAGCAACTCCGTTTTGCTGAGGAGTCCTGGGAGCACTATATTGTCTTGTAATACCTTTTTCATCACAAAATGTATCAAGGATTTGGTTCTTGAATTCAGTTCCTTGATCACATCTTATGGTTTTGACCTTGTGATCACATTGATTCTCAACTTTTAAGATGAAATTCTTCAGAATCTCAGGGTTTCATCCTTAGTTCTAAGGAAGAAGACCCAAGTTTTGTAAATGTTAATCAAAGACATATAACCATAACATGTAAAACGCAGCGGATTTTCAGTTCAAAAAAAGGTTTATGTATCATATACATATAAAGCCAAAACCCAAAACAAGGATCTTATTATATGGAATAACACACTATCACAACATACATATCAACATATATATACTACCTTTAGAAACGTGGAATGGAGGCTAGGAGATGATGTTGAATGTCAAGACTTCAAAGTAGAAATCCTCAAGAGATGATACCCCAAGCTTCCTCCAAACACCCACTTGCTAGGTCTTGCAACACCAACCTCAAAGACACTCTTGAAGATCGATTTTTTCAGCCAAACAAACACTTGTTTGAAGCTGGAAATTGCTTCTATTTTAGCTCTAAGATCCGAATTTTAGAGAGAGTTTTAGAGAGAAATTCTTGCTATGTGTGTGTGAGAGAAGTGTATTCTTGGAAGAGTGTTGAAATGAATAAATATTGCAAGGACCAAGGTGATTCATCAAAGGCTTGCAAGCCCCAAGGGCGGCCGAAAAATGGACCTTGGGGTCCCTCTCATTTTGAATTTTTATCAAAAAAATCACCCTTGCACTCTATTGATTTTATAAGATTAAACCCTTTTTATCTTATAAAATTAATACACTTTTGTTTAATATTATTTAACCAACTTAAATAATAGAAACAAGTAATTTCTCATGAACAATTATCCATATAATGTTGTTCATTATCAAAAGCAATGGTTTAGAAAACCCGGTTTCTTTGTTGGTGCTTATATTTATTGTGTTGATCTATCAACGAATAAATATTATCGGTGTTGGTTGTGCTTTTATTGGGTATGACCCGACTTGGATCATATCACACTAGCCCACATCAATTTAGTATGTATCTTGGGCAGATCAAATCCTTCAATCTCCCACTTGCACAAGATTCATAGAGAATTGATGCAAGTAGCAAATAACGCCTAGCAACGGTTTGCTACCCCTAATGTATATGACTAAGTGCCATTCAATAACATCATCCCTTTCAAGTACCCTACTTGAATATGATTTAGGTGAATAAATCATTTATCCTTTGTTACAGATGTCATGTTAAACCTAGAGACATAGAATTGTCATTCTCCGTTGATTTAACTTTAACAGGCCTTAGACATCTAACTCTCAACGAATAAGAGGAACAAATTCCTTCTTGACTACATACGTCTCTCACAATCACCTATATTATACCGAACTCAGCCTTATGTACTGCCAATATTTCAGAACAGCAAAGAACTAACTCAAAGTACAATACTTGGTGAATATCAAGACCCAATATGTATCTCAGGTATGAGGATACAATGATATTCGCCTTTACTCATATCTCTTATGACTAATCACAAAGATTCCATGCAGAAATAATTGAGAGCGGGTCAGTCCAATATCCATATCCCATAGATATCAATGAACCTTGGTAGCAACGTCTTGCTCTATATTCATACTTAGTGAATATCAACCAATCCAAGTTCATATAGTCTTATTCATAGTTGTTCCCACAAGTACGATCGACTACGGACGTTTTAGAATAACTTACTTATTCACGGATTTAAACATGTTAAATAGAAGAACAAATGAAAATTATAACATATAATTAAGTCAAATTACATAAGTTCCAATATCCAAATACAAAATTTGATCAAGTCCAAGTTACAGATTATCGAAAGTCCTAAGGCGCAAAAGTATGACTTTCATGCTTTGACCTGTCAAGGAGCTTCGTGAATGGATCCGCAATGTTTTGATCGGTGTGAACTTTGCGAATACATATCTTTCCCTTTTCAACTTCATCCCTAATGTAGTTGAATCTCCGTTCAATGTGCCGGGTCTTTGATGAGCACGAGGTTCCTTGATTTGAGCAATCGCGCCCTCGTTGTCACAAAAGATCTCTAGGGGGTCTTGAATGGTAGCAACGACCCTAGATCAGCAATGAACTTCCTAAGCCACGCAGCTTCTTGAGCTGCCAGTGAAGCGGCGATGTATTCAGATTCTGTTGTAGATAATGCCACTACATCTTGCTTTGAGCTCTTCCAAGAGACCGCTCCTCCATTCATAATGAAGACATATCCGACTGTGATCGAGAATCATCTCGATCAGTTTGGAAACTTGCATCTGTGTAACCCTTTACCACAAGCTCCTCCTCACCAGATCCATATATTAAGAACATGTCCTAGTGTTCCTAAGGTATTTCAAAATATTTTAACAGCCATCCAATGACTATTACCAGGATTCTGCTGATATCTGCTTGTCATACTTAGAGCATATGACACGTCCGGCCTAGTACATATCATTGCATACATGATGGATCCTATAGCAGACGCATATGGGACTCCACTCATTCTTTCTTGTTCAACCTTTGAACTAGGGCATTGAGATGAGCTCAATATAGTCCCCTTTTGAATAGGTACCAGACCTTTCTTAGAATTCTCCATCTTGAACTTTTCAAGATCTTATCAATGTATGCACTTTGGTTTAAACCTATCAGTCGTCTTGATCTATCCCTATAGATCTTTATACCAAAATATAGGTGACTTCACCAAGATCTTTAATGGAAAAACAGCTTCCAAGCCAGGCTTTTACACCATCCAAGGTTGGAATGTCGTTTCCAAATAGTAAAATGTCATCAACATATAATACAAGGAAGGTGATAGTGCTCCCACTAGCTTTCTTATATACACAGGCTTCATCAGCGTTTTTGATGAAGCCAAATTTCTTTACTTCATCATCAAAACGGTGATTCCAGCTTCTTGATGCTTGTTTCAATCCATAGATTGACTTCTTTAACTTGCATACCTTTTCAGGATGTTTTGGATCGACAAAACCTTCAGGTTGTTTCATATGGACATCTTCCTCAAGATATCCATTAAGGAAAGCGGTTTTGACGTCCATTTGCCATATCTCATAGTCATAATATGCTGCTATGGCAAATAATATCCTAATAGACTTTAGCATTGCCACAGGTGAAAAGGTTTCATCATAATCAACCCCTTGAGTTTGAGTGAAACCTTTTGCTACAAGTCTAGCTTTATAGGTATCCAAGTTTCCATGCATATCGGTTTTCTTCTTGAAAACCCACTTACTCCCAACTATCTTGGACTTAAGAGGTGTGTAACCAATTCCCAGACTTGGTTATCATACATGGACTGCATCTCAACGTTCATGGCTTCTTGCCATTTGTCACAATCAGGTTTGACATTGCATCTTGGTATGTGGTTGGTTCATCTGAATCTACCACATAGCATCCATCCATGAAAAAATCCATATCTCTCAGGAGGAACACTAATTCTACCAGATCTGCGAACGTTTTGTGTATTTTGATCATCCATATGATCATTCTCACATCCTCATGTTGATTGCTAGTATTAACCAATTGTGTATCTTCTTGTGAATCATGGACCTCTTCAAGTCCACTGTTCTTCCGCTAGTTTCTTCCAAAAGAAACTTAGTTTCCAAGAACTCTGCTTTCGAGCAATAAACACTTTCTGCTCTGTCGGATCATAGAAATAATATCCAATACAATCTCTAGGATATCCGATGAAGATACACTTCGTGGATCGCCCTTCCAGTTTGTTCTGAGTGTATTGCTTAGGATAAGCTTCACACCCCCAAACTTTCAAATATGATAATGATGGAACCCTTCCATGCCATACTTCGAAAGGTGTCCTTTCCACTTTCTTGGTTGGGCCATATTTAAAATACGGGCCGCGGAGAGCAACGCGAAACCCCAAAATGACAGAGGTAGTGTTACTTCTAGCCATCATAGATCGAACCAATCCAATAGAGTTCGATTCCTCCTCTCAGATACACCATTATGTTGTGGTGTTCCAGGTGGAGTAAGTTGTGAGACAATCCCACAACTTCTAAGATACTCTTGAAATTCACTACTTAGGTATTCACCTCCTCTATCTGTGCGAAGAATCTTGACCGTTTTGTTGAGTTGATTTTCAACTTCATTCTTGAATATTTTGAACATTTCAAAAGATTCATGTTTGTGTCTTAACAAGTACCATACCCATAACGACTATAAATCAATCGGTAAAGGTAATGAAGTATCTTCACCATTCCTAGTCATTGGTTTAAAAGGTCCACATAATCCGAATGATCCCTAATAAATCTTCGCCCTTTCATTAGTCCCATTAAAAGGGGCCTTGTCATTTTACCTTGTAAGCAAGACTCGCACACATCGAATGAATCATTTTCATTTTTTCAAAAGACATTCTTTTGAAGTTTATGCATACGATTTTTATTTATGTGTCCAAGGCGACAATGCCAAAGATAGGAACCATTCAAATCTAATTTGAGCCTTTTGGTGGTTGCTTGGACATTGAGCTATCTATGTGTGGTATCATGAACCAATTCATAAATACCATTACAAGGAATAGCCTTAAAATAAAACACATGATTCAAAGTAACATGAATATCATTGTCAACAAATTTGAAATCATAATCATATTGTCTTAAACGGGGGAAACAGAAATGATGTTCCTAGTCAAACTAGGAGCATACAAGATATTTTTAAAATAACTTCCAAACCACTTGGAAGCTTCAAAACATAGTCTCCTTGGGCTTCCACATGAACCTTTGCACCATTGCCCATGAAGAGACTAACTTCCCCTTTTGAATATGCTTACTTTTTGAACCCCTGCAACAAATTGCAAAATGAGTTCCACATCCGGTATCTAATACCATGTGTTAGAAGAAATTACATTTAGCTCAACATGTATCATAAAGATGTACCTGAGGTTTGCCCGTCCCTCTTCGACCTCAACGCTTTGAGATAGACCGGACAATTGCGTTTCCAATGGCCTACCTCACCACACTCAAAACAAGGGTCATCTTGAGCAACCTTTTGCTTCTTTTCTTTTGGTTTGGGGGTTCATTTTTGCCTTTCCCTTTCCCTGACGTGCCCCTCCCTTTGGCAACGCTTGCCTTAGGGTTGGGGAGGTGTCTTGCATTTCCTTCCTCCTTCATTGATCGTAAGGACCGGCAGAACCTTTCTACCCATGCCCGCCTCGGCCGTTTTTAGCATTGAATGAAGCTCACCAATGCTCTTGTCCCAACCATTCATGTTATAGTTCATAACAAAACTATCAAACTTCTTGATAGAGAGTTGAGGATCAAATCCGTTGCCAATCGTTGGACACACGACAGTTAAGCCTTTCGAGGCGATCAATGTGGCTCTTCATCTTAAGAACGTAGGATGACACCGATGGGTCTCGTCCATCCGACATGCATGGAGCGCTCGAACCGTTTCGAAGCGCTCCACCCTTGATTGTTGTTGGAACATTTCCTTCAACTGGGTGATCATGTCAAAGGCATTGTGGTTTTCAAAGTCCTTTTGCAAGTCGGGAATCATACTCGCTAGCATGAGACATGAGACTTGCACGGAATCCTCGGTGTACTTGACCACTCGGCAAAGGCCTCAACGTCACTCTCATCGGGTTGATCGGGAATGGGATCGTTAACACATAGGACTTCTTTTCTTGCTTGAGAACTATTCTCAAGTTTCGATACCATCCCGAAGTTCCCATGGTTTA
>JACVEC010000337.1:130000-152435 GCA_025215565.1 Flaveria ramosissima | reverse complement strand
AATGAGGATTGATTGAATGAGAGAGAAACATCATCATTTCTTTGCTGTGAAGCATCATTAACATTGCCTGTTCCTTCAAAAATGCTCTTTCATCAGCTTGGTGTTGTGCAGGATCACCTGAGGAACTTGAAGATCATCATGTGATCCCTTGTTGAAGTTCCACTATTTCTTGAAATGGTTATACTGTCAGATCTTTCAATAGTAGGAACTTGATTTGTTGTTCTTGGAGAACTTGGACAGGTCTGGGAAGCTCAAATAGTTGATCTTCATCAGAATAGCCTTGAGCAGCCTGTTCCAGCTGAAAACATTCTCACAAGATGGTTTAGAATATTTTGGAAACAATTCTAAATCAAAAATATGATCAGGGCCATTCCCCCCTAACACAAGGAGTGTTTTTCATTAACTACAATGTTGGAGGATTCCTCAAATTGTTGGTTTTTAATGTTATAAACCCTGTAAGCTTTAGAATGGAGGAATATCCAACAAAGATGGCATCATCTGACTTTCAGCAAATTTTTGCTAAATTGTGTCTTTTGTGTAAAGTATGGGTACACCTGCTGCCAAAGGACCTTAGAAAGCCAATGAAACGGTGGCCTCTTGTTCCATAGCTCATAAGGGGTCTTTCCATGTGGCTTTACTACAAGAACTCTGTTCTGCCCATAGCATGCAGTGCTGACTGCCTCTGCCCAGAATGTTAGAGGCAGCTTTGAATCAGCTAACATAGTCCGAGCAGCCTCAATAAGTGCCTATTTCTCCTCTCATCAACACCATTTTGTTGAGGATTTCTAGGAGCACTGTATTGTCTGGCAATCCCTTTTGAGTTACAGAATGAGTCAAGAACAAAGTTCTTAAACTCAGTCCCTTGATTCACTTCTAATTATTTTAACCTTGTGATCAACTTGATTTTCTATTTTAAGAATAAAAGATTTTAAAGTTTCAGCAGTTTCATCATTAGTTCTTAAAAAGAATACCCATGTAATCTAGTAAAATCATCAACTATCACAAAGGCATATGATTTCCTTCCAATGCTCTTATACTTGTGGGACCAAATAGATCCATGTGCAATAATGTATGGAGTAGTGATAGAGTTAACAACTTTGGATTTATGAGAAGACCTTGTTGTTGTCCCTTTCAGGCAAGCAACACTTACTCTTTGCAGAAAAATTCCTTTTTTAGGCAAACCATGTATCAAGTTATTTTTAGCCAATTTATTCATTGTCTTAAAATTGACATGACACATTCGTTTATACCACATGCCACATGTTACTCATCACTATCAGCTTTGGAAAGAAAGCATGATACTTCTCCCATTGGGGGAAGCATTGTTCATATCAAAGCTTGTTACATATCCCCTCTCTGGAGATCTAAGAAGCACCAATTCCTGAGGAATTGTCATCCCAGGTTTGAGGATGATGCACTCATGTTCTGTGAAAAGCATTTGATGCTTTTGATCACAAAACTGAGAAACACTTAACAGGTTGTGTTCAAGCTGTTTGACAAAGTTTAACTTTGTCAACTTTTAATTTTCCGTTGGATATAATACTTCTTCCTCTGCCAGAATATATCCCCGGCCTCACCTCCAACTGGACAGACCTCCATCATAATGTTGAAATTGTTGAAGGAGAGATCTGTTCCCTGTCATGTGCCTGAGCATCCACTATCTACTATCCAATGTTGTTATGATTCTTGTCATATGGATGTCCCTGCACATAAGGTGAGATAATTAGTTTTGATTGGAAACCCAAGCCTTTTTGGTCTTGGGTTCTTCAATGAAGTGACATGATGGACCAGTTTATGCATGGCGTTCAATGGATGTCTTTGAAGAAGAGGTTTGGGCTACAGCATCTTCCTTGATCTTCCATTCCATCCCTTGGTTGATCATAGAAGATGAGCTTGATGAAGCTTTGTAGCTTGGCATTCTTCCGAAGCTTCTTTCTTTTCGGAAGAGACCTTCACCACCTTTTCTTCCGAATCAGTCTTCTTCTGGGATGGTTTCAAGGGGACTCTTTTGTGAGTCTTTGCAGCTTTCACTTCCGAAGCCTTTTTCCTCTCGGAAGAAGAGTTTTCTTTTCCGAGACAAGCCTTGCTTCGGAAACAAGCTTTCCCTTTTTCAACACTTGAACCATCTGATATGGTCCAAATGTGAAACCTTCCCTGACTCCTTCTCTTTTAACATTATTTGCATAATGTGTGCTAGCAGGATTGTAATAACAATCTTTAGCCATGTGATTTTGCAAACCACACATTATGCATGCAATGTTAATTTTCTGGGAATTGGAGGGTTGCTGTTTCTTGTTCTTTTTCTCCTCATCAGCAACCTTTCCCTTTAACTTCTGATCCTTTGGTAGGACAGGAGTACTGGTATTATACTCCTTTCCTGAATCAGAAGGTCCAACCACCTGGAATCCTGCTGATATGAATACACCCTTTTGCTTTGGGTCTATCTTCAGCTTGGATTCAGCCACCTTCTTGGCAGTTTTTCTGGCTGCTTTAGCCTTGCTTCTTCTGGCTTTGGTGGTCAGGGATTGATCATCATTGGTCTGGGAGGGCTCAATTACCTGTTCCTTCCCTGTGATGGTCATGGTCTCCACAGTTGCATCACTCTTTGACTCTTTACAAGGTGGGTCAACAGATGGAACCTCTTGCTCTTCAGTACCACATCTTGGTTGTCTTACAGACTCATAAGAGTGTGGTGGAGCAATTTCATTGGTTCCCAACCCATTTTTGTTTTGATAACAAAGTTTGGAGTGAGAGGATGATGCAAGTATGGCTTGGAAGTTTTGCTCAGCAATAGCATACTTCCTGGCTTGAGCCTCAGCTGTGACAAGCTGGGCTTGAGCCTCAGTCAATTTGGATATTAAATCCTTGATTTGAGTCTTGTAGTTGGTGTGTTCATGTTTTAAAAGAGATACAGTTTTCTCTAACTCCTCAATTTTCTTTTGGTAGTCAGATTCAGCTCTTTTAAAGTCAGATTTTAGCACATTTAAAGACTCAATATCGGATTTAATTTCCATATTGTAGTCCTGGTACAACTTAACCTTAGCAATACAAGCAGGGGTACAGAGATGTTCATATACCTTATTTTCATCTGTTCCTGCCATGAGTGCTTGAGCAGGAGTCACATCTTGAACCATAAAGCTCCAGTCAACTTCTTGAGCCATAGCTGCAGTTTCAGTTGACTTCCATTGGGCTTTGGTGTAGAAGGATGTGTGGAGGCCTGTGAGGTTCCCGGGTTGGACTTGGGAGCCTTGCATTCCCTTGCAAAGTGGCCAAGCTGGTTACAGTTGTAACACTTAGCCTTGCTCTTGTCAAATCCAAACTTGCTAGTGATTGGGTTTTGAGGGAATTGCCTTCCAGTTCTCTTAAAGAACTTCTTCGCTCTGTAGGTAAGGAGAGCCATTTGCTGGACAATGTCCACATACTCTATGTCATCTGGACTGAAGCACTCAAGATCATCAAAGCAAAACTGATGATCATTGGAGTGTCCACTCCCTGAGACAAACGCACAGCCCTCCTGAAAGGAGCTTTGCTGAGCTTGATGAGACCTTGGAGTCTCAGGGAATGTGATGTAAGGCCCAGATGAACAAGATGGCTGCTGGGTGTATGACAGGTACTGCTGAGACTGAGAGATACCTGAGCCTTCAGCAACCATTAAAGCGTTGCTAGCAGGAAGGCTCAAGGGTCTGCTTGCTTGGTGACCCTTCTTGCTTTCCATTTCCAAACGGTATCCATCAAGGATCCCATAGAGGTCGGTCATGGTGAGAGTGTTTAAATTCTCTGTTCTCTTAATGGAGACACAGTAGAAAGTCCACTCATTGGGTAGAGCACTCATGAACTTTCTGTAAGGTCTCTAAGTTCTTGAGTGATTCCCACAGATTGGAGGGAGGAGATAAGATCCATATACCTGAAGTATTGCTGGCTAAAAGTTTCCCAGCAATATAGGTGAAGTTCTCGAACTGCTGCTTCAGTGAGTCCTTCTTTGAATCATTAGAGCTCGAGTACATTTGAGCAAGTGCATCAAAGAGTTCTTTGGCTGACTTGCAATGCTCAAACCCCACCATGATGGAGTTTGGGATTGCAGTCATGAGAACAGTCATAGCATTGCTGTCAATGTCGAGCTTCTTCCTGTCTTCATCGGAGTAGTCTTCGACAGCCTTCTCGATCATGGCACCGTTTCCACCAGCAACTTTTGGCTTGTACGGGCCATTCACGATGGACTGCCACATCTTGCTATCCTGGTATCTGATGAAGCCTTCCATTCTTCTGCTCCAAGACCTGAAGTTTTCAGGATCGATGATGGGAGCTTTGGTCATCGTTCCCATTTCCACTTCAGATTTGATGAGGGCCATTTTTGAGTGAGGTATAAGGAGGAGTGAAAAACTTGGTTGATTAGGATGGTAAGATCTCACAATCAAGAGCCTAAAAAGCTCTGATACCAATTGCAGGATCGGGTTTTGTCACTAAACACTTGTATTTCTCTCAAACTCACTTATAATAGTCACTCAAACAAGATGAAGCAATGTCTTTGACAAGAGTTGATAATAATATAATAAGTAATCAAAGCAACAAGCAGAAATATT
The DNA here is from genome assembly GCA_025215565.1 of Flaveria ramosissima. Taxonomy (NCBI): domain Eukaryota; kingdom Viridiplantae; phylum Streptophyta; class Magnoliopsida; order Asterales; family Asteraceae; genus Flaveria; species Flaveria ramosissima. Next base: position 147,855 of record JACVEC010000337.1, on the reverse strand, counting down.
TTCAAGGTACTTGTATATATTACTTCTCAACTCAAGATTACAAGACTCTTACAAGCATAGAACATGAGTTACAATGAGAAACTATATATACTAGATCCTACAGCCGGTTATACTTGATACCAGCTGGAAACCTAAGACTAAAGCATATACTACAATGCTATAGTTAAGGTATCTTAGATAAAGTATTATCTAAGATATGGTAGTCATGACATGTCCATGACTTACCTTTTGTCACCAACTAAAGATGGCAACTGTACTTAACATAAAAGGTAAACAGTAGATTAAAGTATGGTCAACTACATGGCTTTTGAGAAAACGCCATGCAGTATCTCAGAGATTTGCAGCGGACTGTCAGACAGACCATACTTATGTCTACTGGATAATAGAAGTGTCTTCCGAAGGTTAACTGGCTTCGGAAGAACAAGTTCTTCCGAAGCCACTTATACTTCGGAAGATGCTTCTATGCTTCCGAGGCTTTAAGGACTTCTTTATTCTTCGGAAGTTGACTTCAGATCTTTGTCTTCAAGTCTTGAACCTTCGGAAGTAGCTTCTTTACCTTCGGAAGTTGGAGTTCTCCTTCGGAAGTGTATTTTACACTTAGACTTCGGAAGAACTCTTTCTTCCTTCGGAAGTCCCACACTTGGCTTCGGAAGTCCTTTGTATGTAGTACTCAAAATCTTCTAAGTGATATGGTTTTGGTTGCAACAGCCTCTTATGATCCAACACATATTCTCAATTAAGCTTACAAACACAAAAATACACCGATGATGTCACATTATAATGACATTTAACACTGTTTGACTACCTTGTTAGCTACATTAGTTGCATCTTTCGTTTAACGTCGACTTTAGAATATCAATAACAACAAACAGTAACACCTTTTATCATTTAAAAATAAACTCAACTTTTAGTTGCAACTGATAATTACCTCGATAAGGTGCGTTAATTAGTTACATTCTTCTTCCTCTTCCGTTCGGTCTTATCTTTAGTTGCTAAGGCTCTTCAGTGTCATTTTTGTTATCGGTTGCAACTGACCTTTAGTGGCAATTTCTGGTCTAAGAGCACTTCAAAGAAAACTTGTAGTGATGTTTTGTATTATGAGTTTCATACCCAACATATAGTATTGTATGATAGGGTGTGGTTCTAATGAGAACCCAAGTTTTTTGTGAGAACTCTTTAACTCAATACCAACCATGGATTAAAAAATCAATGGATTAGATTTTTCTATTATTTTTTTAATACATAGGGGCAAAATAATCATTTTATCCACTAATCAAAAATCAGCTTTTGACAAGAATGTGACACACGTCCCCATTTATTTCCCCCTAATTCTTTTTTTTTCTATTTAAAAATTTTACCCCTTTTGTTTTTATAACCTTTATAACTTTTTCATACATTGTTAAATTTTTTTAAAAATAACATTATTAAACTCGTCTCATTATTCTTTTTAATTCTAATATAGTCTCGATATTTTTTTAAAAAAAATTTCTGGACGTTACATATTACAATGAATTACATCATTTTCGTATGCAAAACCTAAACGACATTAAACCATGAATTACATCGTGATTTTAACAACCAAACAACATTAAACCCATGTTACAAGTTACAACGTTAATTCTCATGTAATGTTGCAAACGACATTAGATCATATAATCTTGCATTACTCTACCAAACATTTACACCCGATATTGCACCACTCCAACTAACAATAACATCCTCATTACAATAATCTAAAAACCAAACAATATTACACCATGTAACTACAACATTGTAATTAATTTAAACATTGTAACAAAACCAAAATAACAAAAGTACACCACTGAAACGAAGTTAGACCGAAGTAAATTAATGTACCATGGTAATACACTAATGCAATAATGTGTTACGCCATGGTAATACACTAATGTAATACTGTGTTACACCATAAAAAAATAACAATGTAAACCAATGTAAACTAATGTAAACCAGTATTAACCAATGTAAATCACTCTGTAAAACAAATGTAAAACAAACGAATCGTCATAACACCCGATATTACATCACTCAAACTTTCAGTAATATCATCATTATAACAACCTTAAAACCAAAACTACATTTCATCATGTAACTATGTCATTGTAACAAAATTTCAAAACTATAAAAAAAATAAATAAATAAAATTACACCACTGTAACAAAATTAACTTAATGTAAACCAATGTTACACCATCTAAAACCATATGTTACACCACTATAATAAGAATACACCACTGTAATCACACGAAAATAACAAAAATACACCATTTAAAGCCATATATTACACTATTTTACCATATGTTGCACCATATTTACCATATGTTACATCTTTTACCATATGTTACAGTGTTACACTAGCAAAACTACAATGAAAAATAATATATAAACCAATAAAAACTAATGTAAACCAAATGTGAAATATACAATATTAAACGATGTAATTACATCAACGTGATTTTAATAACATAACAACCAAACGACATTAAACCACGTAACTACACCAAACGACATTAAACCAATGTAAACCATACTTAAGAAAACAACAAAAATAAAAGCTTATAAAATGGGTTCAAATCCTTTTGCAAATGCAAATCCAAACTTGAAATAAATTTTGACGTGATGCATCATCGTTACGATCAATTATACTATGTTTATTTGAATGAAAATCCTAATATTTACAGTAAATTACATCATACTTTAATTGTTTACATTGAATTACATTAAAGCTGGATAACGTTCTACTAGAACTTGCATTTTGGTGACCACCCAAAAGAAATTCTTTTTGCACATTTCAAGTGCCAAATCAAAGCCATCACCAAAGAGCCCAACAATTTATATTAATGAAACATAGTGTATTGACAACAAGAAACCATGAATTAAAAGTTCATGTAACGAAAACACTTAGTTACAATGAATTACATCATGTTTATTTGAATTCAAATCATGACACGTATAGTAAATTACATCATATTGTACTTACTTATAGTGAACTACATCGAATAAACACATATAAAAATCAACAAAATAAAACATGTATCAATAACAATTATCTGTTAGAAAATTGAAAAAAATTAGAACTAGAATTAAACAAACAAGAAACGAGTACACGTGCAAATAAACCTGTCGTTTCTTCTTCATTTTAAAAAACCCACAATCTCAATTGTTATTCTTTTTTGGTTTATAATTAAATCAAAACATACCTGCTTTTTAATTTCCGATCTTCAATAAACAACCACCAGATCTGAAACAAACCATCTTGAACTGGATAGAATCAAATATGTAAAGCACATAAGACGAAATCCTATTGATTTAGCTCTAGATCTGGAACAAACAACCCAAATGTGCACTATCTCACCTCGTGACATACAATCGTACAGATGTGGAGGCATCAGATGCTTTCGAGGGGCAATAACAATGATGTGAAGGGGGCCTTGATACAAACAACACCAATCATGGTCGAACATGGGGAAAGAAACACAAAGTGGGGTTGTGATGTAAGCTTGTTTTTCGTTGTCTTTTTTAAAGGCTGTGATGAAAGCTTGCAAGATATTAGGGCAAACCGATGTCTGGTAGATCAATAGATCTGTTGATGGTTACCTTGTTCTTCGTCGTCTTTTATCAAGGTTGAGGAATGGAGGGGTTGAGGGTTGAGAAAGGAAGATGAAGAAGATGGAGGTAGATGGTGTAGTAAAGTGATGGATAGTGACAAAAAGAAAAGGTCAACTTTGAAGATTACTCTTTTACCCTTGATTTAATGTTCACCACTCAAATGAAATATTCCATTTTAATGCTAAATGAAAGGTTAATAGTAGGGTTAAAGAGTTCTTACAAAAAGAATGAGTTTTCAAATGAACTCAATCCTTGTATGATAATATAGTAAAAGCTAACTACAAAATAAAATTACAAGAAAACAATTATCATCTCTGATTAAACTATTATTAATAGTAAAATAGACGTGCTCAAGGGGGCATCTATAGACCTTCTGTCTAAAGTAACAATAGCATGTCATGTCACTTTATAATAATACTCTCAAGTTCATGGCATGCATGGTACCATCGAGTTTCATACACTCATTACTATTTTATGTATCAAAAGCAATAGGCTGCCTTTTTATTTATGTATACACATGCTTATTACTTTTGACATTTTAGGGTTCAAGTGGTACTAACATGGTACCAACATGGACCGGTCTATGTATAAGCTAAGGCCGGGAAAGTTCCCTATTAGCTCGTAAAATTCAGTGGGTCGGATGTATTGAATGAACATTTCATTTTATGTTTGTGATTGAATGAATTAAATTATACGGTAAAAAACTTACTAAAGAAAAAAATTATACGAGGTTATCAACTGTTTTCCTATATTTCGATCCAACCCGTTTTGACCAAGTGGATCATCACCAGATACCATAGGCGCCCTAATGATTACAGATTGTGAGTTTAACGTAGTCAAAGACGTGTTATATTGCCACGAGTCAAATGCATCGTTTACAGTAAATTTATTATATAAAAATGTTAATAACAGAAATGTGTATCTTACACTTACACATCATTTTATGCGTATAATCTTTAGATTATATTATTACTAGTAAAATGTGATGCCGGTGACGCCGACATTAATATTGTTCATTACCAGTCCCATGATAGTTTGTAATTTGCTATTATTTTTTTTGCTTATCATCTCCCCCTCTCCCGTTTGTTATAAATAAATTCGCATCATCTTCGTCTCTATGGTTTTCTATAAATAAAATAGATTGTAAAAACATAAAACTAGCTTATTGGTCCAATTAGTTTGTGTGTGCTTTGGTGAAGCAAGAGAGAGTCTCTTCGACCCTGCCACACCCCACCGGCTGTTTATAAACTTTGTTTTTGAAGTTGTTTCTATTCATCTTTCATTTGTTTTTTCATTAAATCTTTAAAATATAATATTGTGTATTTTCAATTACTTTCATGTTATAGTGAATAGTAAAAGGTTTAAGTATTGAAAAGAATATATTTTTATATATATTTGAAGCACTTTTTAAATGGAATTTAGGATATAATTATTTCTTTTATAGAATATGGATTTTTTGGTTACCTATTTATTTGTTTCTTCATTTTCTTTTTTATTTCTTGTTTTCTAATTTTCATTTTCTTTTCACTGCCTTTTTTTATCTCCTTTGTTTTAGGTTTAGTGGCTTGTGATCAGATGAACATGTAAGAAATAGGTTCACTTTTATATTAAAAAATAATAATTCTAACGATACTCCCGTTAGCCATGAAAAATATTTTAGTATAATACGTTTATAAATACGACAAAAAAATAAATATAAACAATATTTATGTACCAAACTTGATTCGAACAAACGTCTTTAGTATATACTCCAACGAGTCTTCATATAAAATTCTTGACACGAGTTTTCATCACGTTTGAATCTTCAACTATACCCCTTGACTACAACAAATAACAGACAAAAGATTGACGGTTGTGGCCGATGATCGTGTTAGACACGGGTCCCTTAAAGCAGATTCCGCATCTCTACTCAAGACAACGCATCTGTCTCCCAGGGTACAACAGCCAAAGCAGTATGTACTGCCGGAGAGTGCCTCGGCCCAAGAGATCACTGGGTAAAGTATATGTGTTATGAAGTTATATGGAACAAGATTAAAGATGATGGTGTAGGAAAAACAATTTAAATAGTACTCCTCTCTAAATTTTTATAAAACTTGTTGACACTCAAGAAATTAAATTTCTTCTTTCTACTTTCATCATCATGAGTTTGTTTATATACTCATGCTAATAAGTTCATATTAATGTGAGTTTTATGATTCACAACCAAAACTCTCATTTTATTTATGAAATATTTTATGAGACTAAATTAAAACTCTTATTTTATTCATGACAAGTTTAATACCAATTTTAATAAAAATTATGATCCATAATAGAAATTCATAATATTTATTAAAAGACTTGGTCAACATAAAACATCCATGTTAATCAATACATGACTTTATTAGCATTATGCAAGAAATTACAAAATTTCCTACAATAATCACCCAAGTTTTACTTTTTTCATTTTGACCACTCAACTTCGAGCATCGATATCTAATTCATCATAACTTCAGTTTGGACACGGTTAGTTCGTTACAAAACGAGAACTTAAACTAATAAATAAATAACTATTTATATAAAAAACATATAAATATAATTATTTTGTGTCCAAAATTCCAACAAGGACATTCCTTGTTTATTTTTGTTTAACATTAACTTTCATGTTCTTTGACTCTTATTTTTACAGAAACATATTGTTCTTAAGAATGTAAACATATGTTGTTACGTGTTTATTCTTTTACCTATATTTTCGTATAATTTAATCTACCTGTTGCAGAAAATGACTAATGACCCGTTAATTCATGATATTTTTTGTCCAATATATGTTTAAATATATTTTAAATAACGGCAGCTTAACATATTTTAAAATTTAAATACCCCAATTCCTCTCTCTTGTTTGATTAATTACTAATTAGCCGATTTTCACGCACTCTGTTCTCCCTGATTTATAGCCAATTATGTGACATGAAAAACATATGAATATTTCCTGTCATAATAGTATTATGAGTTACAAATATTATTTATTGTAATTGTAATGTAATGACCTACGATAAACAACAAAACAATATATATGGAGATCCTATGGGACCTCTGTAACACCCCAACCCGATTAGGGCTGACGTGTTACATCATAGTAATCATAACATAAGACATAATTCCATGATTTGAAACATTAGGAGTACATCATCAAAACATCGTTAAGAGCTCTAGGGTAAAGTATTCGTTACATATTATTTAATCAGCCAAAACTAGATAACTAGCACATGCTACAAAAATGGCTATCTTTCACTGTTCAAAAATCCTAGAGCTTAATTTATCTCTCTTCACACCCCGCCCGGAGTAACCTGTGAACCTGTGGAAACAATAATTTACGGAATGAGCCGAATGCCCAGTACGGATAAAGGCACAAGTAATACTAATAAAGACTGCAATAACATCGAAAGATAAAGTAACATAAAATGATACGATGCAACGTAAGACAAATCAATAAAGTAAATCGTATCATATGGATGTACCCATTGAGCCGAATAACTTATATCAGAACAGACATGCACATAGAGCTGCAGACTCTATGTACCGAACGTGAAAGGAGTGTGGGCATACACAACAACCATCCACCATAATCATATGCATATATCCTAGGACCAGTCCATACGCCTCCTCAACATAATGTGGCCAATGTACCTCGCATGTACCGAAGGAGACGCCGTGATCTCTGCTCACCGTCACGGTTGGTGCCACGTCATCGATGCCGCAATGACATGCTTGTGGTCACCCCCACAAGTAGGAACATGCTCGGGTAACAGAATACAACAAACTAAGATAGTGCAACAATGATATATCTCAAATATGTTTTCTTTAAACATCAGGCGAATCCATAATCATGTCATAATATAAGAACATGCGATAATGAGTTCAATTCAATAATTTTTTTTTTAATCGCATGTGAAATAATGCTAACTCCAAAATAGCATGATAAAATAATAATGAATCATGATATCAATAGACGTACGATCAAATGAAACAAATTTAGAGTCAAAGATGATAAGGAATTTCAACGAAATGTGAAAGTCAAAGGGGTTTTAACAATCAAGTGGACTACATAACGACGAAGGGTGGGGTAAGAATCCGTACCTTTAACTGATGCTTTACAATGACGTCAGATTCATTTCTTTTTTCGGGGGTCGTGATAACCTACAATTTATTTTAAATTTCATGAGATTATTATTATTATCATTATCATCATCATTATTATTATTATTATTATCATTATTATTATTATTATTATTATTATTATTATTATTATTATTATTATTATTATTATTAAGTAGATATGTGTATTTTTTTTTTGTAAATGTAATGTTTCGTAAATAACCTATTGTTTAACATAATTCTATAACTTGTTATAACCATATATAAGATATTTAACATTAATTTTGTCTAGCTTCCTAAATTCTTTTAGATATTATAGTGTACATCAAACCTTATTTACACATAATACAATAAATTTCATATTTTAAAGTTCATAAAAATTTACACTCATAATAATAGTTTGAGTTTCTTTCTTTGTTTAAAAATTAAAGTTAAAAATGCTATCAATTGTATATATGTATGTATGTCTGCATATATATAAAGTTATAATATGTAAAAAAAATTATAATCCAATAAATAATAATACAATGAAAAAGGTTGCTATGGATGGGTTTTCAACTTAAGAGCCTAAATAAAATATGAGATCCTTCAAATAGTTTTTATAATGAATAATTATTTACTTATTATCTTTATTTTCTTTCTTCTTCTCTTGAACTTGTAACTCATCTCCTTTATTTGTTCAAAACACACAACAGTGGCCGGAGTCAAGCATACAAGTTCCGTATCAACCAAAACACATATTACTACTACTATATATGTGTAAAAAAAATAAGCTTGGTTTTAGACTTTGTTTACCTCGTCACTAGTAGTACAAGGTCTAGAAATCGTGTGTCGTCGGAGAAGCTGCTACGTTCGCCGGAAAATGTTTGTCGCGACGGCTACATGTCTCGTGATGTTTCCGGTGGTCGGAGGAGGTAGCATCGGTTGGAGACAAACCGACGTCGCTTTTGATTTGTGTATGGTGTTCGAAAGAGAGGTGGTCGGAGGTAGCAAGGAGGTGACCGGAGATGCCGAATGAGAGGTAAAATACAGGGAGATGAGAGTTGTGAGTCTAGGATGAAACAAATCTTTGTTTTTAAAACCAAAGGTTTCATAAGATTGGTCAACTCGTGTATGAGAGGTCACTTCGATTCTGATCGGTACAAAGGGAGAGGGTGGCGTGGTTATGAGGCGGTTCCCATTTTATTTTATTATTTTTGCCGATTTGGTGGAGCTAAAGAGCAACGTTCGTTTAATTAAAGAAAAGAGAAGGATGCATATGGTCAAAAGTGGTGGTCAAAGATTGTGATATATCAACATAGTCCACTGTGTATATATGTATGTTACAACATTATGATTACGTTTAATTTCTTTTTTCTTTTTCTTTTTTTTTTTTTTTTGACAAACTTTAAATGTTTTATACTTATTTTTATTATTACAACGTTACATATAATACTATTATATATATGCATAATAATTATTCATATTTCAATATTGTGTGCATTCATATGTGAACGATGTATGTGTATATATTTATTCATAACTAATTTTTTTCTTTTGCCACATAGTTACTATTTTATTTTATTTTATTTTATTTAGATAAGCTTAACTATACATATATATTTATAAAATATTACGGTTATTTCAACCTCGTTTCTTCGTTTTGTATATTATCTACAAGGATAAAAGCATAAGAAAATCTGAACTAATTACATTCTTTACACCCTTAAAATATTTTATTCTATATATTAAACAATATTTATTTTTAAAAGTAAAAAGGCTAATCAATCATAATTACAACAATTTGATTACCCCACCACACACACAAATATGAGTTACTTTGTTAAAAACTAGTAGTTAATAAACAATTCCACTCAATTTATTTACAAATAGTATTGTAGACTACATGCCGTTATAGGTTATGAAGTAGGATCTAATATATTGTCGCATTTATATCATAATTATGTCACATAATAAAATCATACATATGAGACTGAAAAATTGGATAACATATTCTGGTTGTAGTTTTATATGTCAATTATAGGTATTTTCTAGTAGATTGTTTCACAAATACTATGATTTACAATTACTTTATGATTATTTTTTAAAACACTTACGTTTACATATTGTAGTTTATTAATCTTTTATATTAAGTTACATGCGTTTTATAAAACAAAAAATAGTATACTATATGGCAAAAGCATCTTGTTAAATCTCTGCATAGTTTACTTATAATTAAGCTCGTATGTGAATCCAACATTGAACAAACTCTGCAAGAAGTTAATTTATCTAATGAATGAATGAATATAAACAAAAAGAATTTACTCATATAATTAATAGATCGAACATAAACACTGGTCTACTTCGTTTATTAACGCTCATGAAAGGTCTCGTTCGTTTATTTTCATTCACGAAGGTTCATTAATTTTTGTTCAATTATATTTGATTAGAAAGGTTTGTTTATGTTCAACTTTATTATTCATTCAAAGAAGTTGTCTCCACCCCCAACCTAGTTTTACATTAAAAATGTCATTATTTATTTATGTTTTGGATGTTCTTGTTTACTTTCACTTGATATCCCTTTGTGTTCATTTATATTTGTGTGTATTCTTTTCTGTTCAATTACGTTAATTCATTTATAATATTAGCTAATGGATATGAACAAACACAAACTTGATATTTTCATTACAAACGAACATCAACAAGAAATGATTTTGTTGTTTTCTTTTAAAGTTACATGAACAAACATAACCAAACTTCCATTGGTATTCTTCATTTAATAAACTACATAATAATATATTAACACTTTAGAATGTAAATAAACTATTAGAACCTTATATATTTCAAAGGGAATTATATATAGTAAAATCACTAATTAAATTTGCGTTAATTAGGGGAGGGGGCGTTGTGTGTGATCAAAATTCAACCCTTGTGATTATGATACTTTGATCATGTAATTTCAACTTCCCTTTAGACAAGGGCACATGCTCTCCTCAATGATCAAAACATTTATGGGCCCATATAACCACCATTTTGCTCTCAATTTTCTTTATATGGTAAAATTCATAACAAAATTTTTTAAGAAACTTTAATGTATTTAGACATCGGCACAACTTCTCATGAGCAACATTTAACGATGGTAACATGTCGTTAATCAGGACTTATAGTTATCACTTGCTATTGTTGGCAAGACACCAAGCCCTCGGGGACATGTGTGATGACCACCACCCCTAAAATGCATGTTCCCCAAGCCGAACCCGCCTTCCACCCAATTATTAATCAAGATAATGTTATCCATTGATTGTGGATATGGGTATGAACCGTAATTGTTGATGGTATCACAAGATGGTCGATTTTAGTCATACTGGTCTAAGCTGACTATATTCATTCTTCAGCCATCATGTGGTCGCTACCGGTCAATATAAGCTCTTAATGTGATAGATGACATAGATAATTTAAAAGGTGCACATCGTTTTCCAATTGGGCATTAATTTTGGTAAAAGGGTTTTAGCCATGTTAGTTGATGGGTTAAGATGGGAGTTTTTAGATGGTGACTAGTGATTATGACATGGCAATATTATACACGTGTCAACAATATGTAGACTGTAGTGCCACATGGCAGTCACTCTCCACCAATAATCATTCTTCAATTGCACATGGCATACATTGATATCTTCACATCATACACTTAATTTAAAGACGCTCACATTTGACAATATCAAGATATTCAACATGAAATTCTCCTCATTTGATTGCATAATTTGGGGCAGATTTAGGTTGCTTCCATCATCCAGGAATGTGATAGTTACTTGTCGTGTGAATTTTTGACACAAACGCAAACCAAAGATTAAATTTGTGAGTTGTGTTTACTTTATACAATTTTATGTTCATTGTAGGTGGAATTCACAAATATATTTAGTTAAACAGTAGATTTTAGATCAATCAGGTCTGCGAGATTACCTGTTTTATTTCACAAGTTTTGAATGGACAATTTTTTGTTGGACTAATCTTGTAATTACACAATAGTTAAAAGGATATGATATAATTATGTAGTAAATTAACTAGTAATTATCATTTTGTTAGTAGTAGATAATTACTAGTATATTTAAATGAAATACGTATTAGATTAGGATTTAGTTTGTTTGATTATTCTATTATTTAGATAGTGTTTGAGCTTGATTAGTATTGATATTTATTTAGTATATATAGGAGTTATAGTTTAGGATTTATATACCTTTAATTTCATTCAAAAAGTTTTTCTTGTTAAATATATTGTTTAATTAAGTAGAAAAAGGTCTGATTTCCTATCTTTTTATCTTAAAACTTTAAGTGCTTATTATACTATGTCAAAATTTAAAAGTAGAAAGTAAAAGAAAAACTTTAATTTCAATCAAGAAGTTTTTTTTAGTTTCAAACAAATCGTATTCAAGTTCATATGAAATTTCCGCATCGTATGCCAACCATGAAAGTAAACCTCTGTCGGGTGGTGTTTAAATTGAGGAGTGAAAATCAAACTACAAGTCAAATTGAAAATAGTTATTTGAAATATTTTATATGTACATTATATTGTTCAACTCCAATTCGAAGTTCAAAGAAAAAGTGGTTAATTCATTTGCATAAATTAAGAGAATTACTTGTAAGCCTAATTCTTGGTTGAATTTTGTTGTATTGATTGTATATTTTAATAAAAAAGTTGAATGTCCAATGGCTAGTTTCTTTTGCGTGTGGTTTTAAATTTGAATTTAAGAAACACTATTCACTATACTATTTGTTTTTATCACATATTTACTTGTTTTAGAACCTAAAAATGAACACATAATACAAAAACATAAACATGAAAACAAAAACAAATGTTTCAGTCTTTGATGATATAAACATCACGACACATGTCAATAAGTTCGGAATTAATTTGTAAACAAAACCCAACAAGTGGTTGCCATACACTAGCGGTTGTCAATGTTATAGTATTTGTTCTCAAGTTTACTCTCTTTTAAATCGCTTTGTGTTACATTAACAACACCAAACCAGATAATCTCTAAACCTAAACCCCTCGGCTATCCGTCTCTATGTGGGAAACATATTATATTAGTAGCTTTCATAAGTAACTACATTGTTCCTATGTAAGTTGTCAAAATAGTTAAACCAAATATGGGGAATTAGATGGATTTGAAGATTTTAGTACGGACAAAATAAGCACGGTTTGTATGATTGGTATTGTTTAAGGGTTTAAGAATAATATAGTGTTTGCACATTTATAGTTGGCGCATATATAGATGATTATACACAAAGGGTGTACATTATAATGTTATGTGAAAGTTTTATCTAGAGATCTAAGCAGTCAATCGGTTATGATGCATCAATTCTGTTAATAACCAAAAAAATGTATTAGTTTGTAAAATTGTATTCATTTTAGTGAATCTATCTTCTTTGTTTTTAAACTATTAAAAAGTATATATAAATGAATTTATTTTATTCATTATAAAAAATTAATATCCTTAACCCAGTTTTACCTGGTTCTTTTACCCTACCCAACCTGGCCCAGAACCAGAAACGTACATGCCTCTTGCCCGGTTCCTATCCTACCCGATTTAGTAATATCTGGTTCTACACCTGGAACCAGTTCCAAAAAACCTAAAATTGTGCAAGCCCTTAGAAGAAAACATTTACCAGACATCATAATACTATTACCCCGCAAGCGCTTTAGTATGCATTGTTTAAGTAATATTCTCTAAATCCAATCATGGATTCATGATATTAAAGAATGAAGATAGAGGAATAGTGGTACGAATCAAAATGATGCACAAGGGAAGTTTTAGAGAAAACATGACAATTTATTAGTAAATCACTTTTCCTATGAAAAAAAACTAATTTTGCCTGGTCCTATCAAATCTCGGCCTAATATAAATATTAACTCTGAATAAGCTCATGAATGTCCACCATCAGATGTTGAGTTTAAGTTTCGCTTTAATACATGAAGTACTTTAAATTAAAGTAAACTAACAGCAAAATGAAACCGTCCAAAAGAATAAATAAATAAACAAACTCATGAATTAATGAAATCTAATTTACGATTAACGTCGTAGGTTCAATTAAAGTAACAACATTAAGAAAATCGTCAAAGTCAAAATCAGATATTCAAATTATGGAGTTTGGGTTTGAAATTGGGGCAAGTGGGCAACAACTAATATATGTCAATTTAAAAGTTGGACCTGTTTTTTTTAGCTCACTTCCTTTCAAATTTTAATATATTTGAGTATTTATTATTATTATTATTTTAAACATATCACTGACGATTTACTGACCCACCTGATCATGTTCATCAGATACATATCAAAAAGACTCTGAACCCCTCTCCTTGGTGTTCATTTTGTAAGTGTGTTGTTTACATGCAAAAATACTTTTAAAGTCTCTCTATAAACACTTTTATTTCTTACATGATAATTATAGATAGAAATTATAAGAATAAATGGATCTCCTCCTTACAATTACCATTTAGGTTGGTAGTCTAATGATAAGAGTTAAAAACTTTTGAGAAAAAAAAAACTATGGTTCAAATCATAACACGGGGTACATTAATAATTGGTATAGTTTAGCAGTAGTACTAGATAGATGTTAAAGCAGCGGTCCTAAAAATTGTTGCTCCTTCCAATATGTTCATTATTTTAGGTTGTAGCTTCAGATGTTGTTTCCTTAAAATTCCTTATGTATAGCTGGATTTCTTAAAATCCATGCATGTGGATCATCTTTTCCATAATTATAAAGATGCTTAAATTGTCGTAAATGGTTCCTTGTCAAAATCTTAAAAAGTCTTATAAAAATCTTTTAGAGCATTCACAGTAGGTTTCTTATTTTTAATAACAATGTATCACACCCAAATGGGCAAATGGTTTAAGAAACTATTTATACACATAATAAGTTAGATTTGTTCTTGTTTATTAGAAATAAATTTTTACATGAGGATAAATGTAATTTTCTAGTTGAAACTTATATAAGTTTATTTTTCTTGAAATCCTAAAATCATATTCATGCATGCATGGTCGTAAAAATTTGGTACTTGTCAAACGAGTTTAATATGTATTACATTGTGATGTTTGGCTGATGATAATTCGATTTGGTTGGAAGTTTGTTTATTTTGTCCTTGCTGTATGTAATTATGATTTTAATCCTAGCATCTTATTTATTTTTAGATGTAAACCTATTAATTTAAAACTCTATTTTTATTTTAAAAATATAACAATAATGAAGATTGCCACCAAGTCGATGAATAATTTAAAAGGATATTATACAACCAAGTTGAATTTTTAACATTACCATCATTTAGATGAGAGCTTTAAGAATATCATAAACAATCAAATCCAAAAATAAAAATAAATAAAATAATAAAATAAAAAGTTGAACATCAAATCTAGAAAGTGCGTAAGAAAATTTCAATTTGTTGAGTTAATTATTTACATGAATTAAATTTATTTGTTTACAACTATTAATATTGGATGTTAGATGATCGAACTTGGGCCTGGACTAGGTTTGTAGTATGGATTGGGCTTTGTATCAGTTTAGTGTTGTTGGGCCCTTTTGCAATCAAACCAATTAACCAAATAGACAAATCCACAAATACCATCTGTATTGTATTTGACATTATACTTCAAATATGATATGCATAGGACTGATCTACTGATATTATATTGTGGCTGTTCATGAGTCGAGCCGAGCTACTTTGGTTTGTTAACAAACCAATTAGGGGTGAGTTTTTTCAAGCTTCAATCGAGCGACATACAAAAAACGAGTCATTTGAACATCTTCTGACTTAGTATTGGCAAGTTGACATCAATTAGTTGGATCAGGTTCAAAACAATATTACTTTCATCGTGTGAATTGAAGAAGTAATTTTGGATAATAAATCATTATGAATAAACGGTTAAGATAAAATGATGACAAAATAGTGATTAGTGATTACTACTAATGAAAACCTTAATTTGTGCTAAAATGGGTTACACACGTCAATAGTGTCAAAACATGTACACAGATGTTTAAAAATCATTTCTAAATACTTGTATTATTGTTCTAGTATGGTTCTATGATGATAAATTATACATAAACAATTCCAAACATAAGCATATAAAATTCTTTTCATATTTACAAGCTGCTTTGTGTATTTTTTTTTCAGTGGTAATACATCGTTTGATAAGTTGTTATCAATGAGCATGACAACAGAATTAACTACTGAATTAAGAGAGGCCGTGCAAGCACAGGCCTCCACTGCCACAAATTATGACGTAGGCTCGACCACTTGGGTCTACCTTAAGCGTGCACTCCTTCTAAGTGCAATGAAGGTTACCAACCTAGGTCATGACCTTTTTTTATCATCCATTGACCCCGTCCATGTAAGCAAGTATTCCATTGCTTTCTCTCTTTTTTATAACACATATTTGCACTATTGTTTCACCAAATGTTTTGAAGGTCGGATCGGACCGGCTGGTCCGACCGGAGATCGAATGGTGTATCGAACCAAGCACCATTAGATCGTTTCACAACGCAAGAACCGGCTGGTTTATCCCGAGTTTGCGGTTGGACCGGTAATCGTCGAATTTCCTGTTGGATCAACTGTGGTATCTTCTCCAAATCTGCAGCTCTCTTCGTCTCCTCCGGTCATCCCTCCCGACTTCTCCGGCAAAATCTGCCTCATCTGGTCCTCCCTCCGACCATCTCTACTTCTCTAGACGCTATATTTTCTTTGATTTGATTGTTTTTCTTTGCTTTGATTTTTGTTCTTTGCTTTGATTATTTTTCTTTGCACTATTTTTTGAGATAAAGAATAAAGAAGAAGATTATTATTACAGAGAGAAGAAGGGAGAGAAGAAAAGAGAAAGAAGTAAAATAGTTAAAGAACAAAATATTAGAAAGTTAATTTTATCTTTTTGTGTCTTGAAAATGAAAAAAGTTGTAATAACATAAGTTAATTACACGATTGGTCCCTATGGTATGCCCATATTACAGGATTGGTCCTAACTTTTGAAAAATTACATAATTGGTCTAGGGCTGTACACAAGCCAAACTGAACCGAACACAACTCCGCTCGAATTCGGTTCGGTTTCAAACCGAGCGGCTCGATTTGGTTCGAATTTACATATTCGAGCGCAAACTTCATACTCGAACACGGTTCAGTTTTAAACGAGGGCTCGGTTTTGCTCGGTTTCGTGTTACAATTTAAAACAAAAGTAATAATTCATTCAAGTTTCAACATTCAAGTTCCAACCCTAAGTCAACAAAGTAACAAATAAAACATACAAAACAAGTTCAACAAAATAGAAATCCAACTATCCAAGACACATAAAGTTTTTACTCAAACTCTAATCAATCACCATATACTACAATCATTTTGATGTACACCGTATCAGGTTTTATTCTTTGATCATCGGCATCCAACAAGCTTATCTTTACGCTAATCAACCTAATTCGAAGTTTAAAGAAACATGAAGTTAATTCAAAAGATAAACAAACATCAATTTGCAAAGGCCATAAACAAAACAAACAACTTTATTTTTTGACAATAATTAATATTAGAATAATATTTTAGTAATTTTTCTCAAGAGGCATTTGTTCATATATTAGTACACATTAAAAAACTATTAATATGTAAATATAGAAATACCTTCTTCTTTTGTTAGTTGTTGTCATGCTCGTTAGGAACCAACATATCAATTTCTAAATTTTTTTCTTCTTTTATAGATTGCTACACATAAAAAAATTATACATGTTAGAACATAAAGTGTAAACATTACAAAAGAACTAAAAATATAAATATTAACTTACTTCCAATGTTTTTATGGTTTTTTTGAGATGGATCTTAATCAATCACCTCCACAAACGAGGAGTTTCACCATATCCTTTGATAGAGAGCTTTGATAATCGTCTAATATACGTCCACCGGCGCTAAAGGCTGATTTGGAAGCCACTGTTGTGATTGGAATGCCAAAAATATCCTTTTCCATCTTACTTAAAACAGGAAACTTAGTTGAATATTGACTCCACCATGTCAACAAATCAAACGGGGACTCTAAACAAGTATAATTAGGCTCTTCTAAGTACACCTCAAGTTTAGTTTTTTATACATTCTCAATG
>JACVEC010000337.1:0-125000 GCA_025215565.1 Flaveria ramosissima | reverse complement strand
ATCCATTTGTGATCAAAGGAATTGAAGCCGAAGAATTTAAACTCGAATAAGTTATTGACCCAATATCATTATTATTATTAAAACCAATATCCTACTCTTGGAATTTTTTTAAAATAATTACCAATAAAAACTTATTTTTTCATCTTTCAAATCCATTTTATATCAAATAACACAATAAGATTACAAATCACACTTAGAAATAACACAATTTAAATACCTAATTTCAATATCAAATCTCTAGTTCATCTTTCAAATCCCTAGTTTATATACCTAATTGCATAAACAATAAATATTAGAAATTGAATCAAATAACCATTAATTTTTATAAAAAATAACACTTAAATAAGCCTTAAATATTAGAAACTGAACAACATAAACCCTAAATCTCCAATTTCATAGTATAATAGATTAAAAAACTAAAAATGTTACCTTGAAGTAGGGGTGTCATTTTTACCCGAACCCGAATACCTAACCCGATTATACTCTACCCGAACCGGTTTAAGGCATAACCCGAAAAAACCGAACCCGATTACAATCAAACCCGATTACAATCAAACCCGAATATGAAATTCTTATTTAAGTTGGTCTTTGGGTTGTGTTTTGGCCATTCGGGTTGACCCGAATAACCCGAATACCATATCATCATAATTGACAATCCATATTTCGTATTTTAAGATTTCAATATACGTCATCTGTTTTTAACTTTTTATGAACTCGATCAATCCTTCCATAACTCTATTTTCAATCGATGACACAAATTTTAAATTCGATCATTCCATCAGTCCATCTTTCATAATAAATCATTTAAACCGATTACAAACAAGGTATAGTAATTTCATATTTGACCATTATCATATATTTGTTTTAAATATATGTTTGTTACTCCTTGTACGTCCGAGCTTAATAATATAAAGGAAACACGTTGTATAGCCTAGTAACGTTATATTGTTTTACCTTTGTTCGAGCAATAACAGTTATGGTGATTGGTTGTGTTAAGCGTATGTTCGAGCAATATGTGGATTTAGAGGTTGATTTTGTTTTTTTTTTTCAACTATGACTACCAAACTTGTTTGTGAAGAGATGTCAAATTCAATTACCAAACCGAAAGACTTTAAAGTTTAAAGTATGTTGCCTTTGATTTTTAAATTTACAAGTGGACCAACCCGATTACCGATTAACCCGACCCGAATAAACCCGAAAACCAAAAACCGAATACCGATTAAATATAGTTTATTTGGTTCCGTCTTCGGGTTGATTTTCTACATCTAAAAACCCGAGGAACCCGACCCGAAGAACCCGAAACCCGATTAAAACACCCGAATGACACCCCTACCTTGAAGTGGGCAGTAAATTGGTGAAAGATCACATGTAGGCGGTAGTAAGGGCCGCCGCCGCAGCAGGCGGCTGTTCGGCGGTGGTCGGCCGAACGGCCGGCGGTGGTGGGGACGTTGGGTGATCGTCGGTGTGGGTGGATGGTGGTTGACTAGTTGTGGCTTATGGGAAGGGATGACGGGTCGATGGGGGCATGGGGCGATGAATGGTGTTTTTTTTATTTTAAGTTTTATGTTTGATTGATTATGAGTATTTGGGCTAATTAGTTAGGTTTTTTTAGTTGTTTAATCTTTTTGGGCTTATTTTTATTTTGGGCTTGTTAATTAGTTTTGTATTGGACTATTAGGTATTTTAGGCTTATTAGTTATTTATGTTTTTATAAAATATAATGTTTTTTTCTAAAATGTAAGATTATATTTTATAAAATTATAAACTTTTTATGAAGTGTTGAGTTTAAAAAATTTAGGGGTAACGTAATATTTTTTTAGGGGTAACGTAGAACTGTAAATTCTTCTTTTTTAACATAAAACCGAAAATAAAATTTTCCCACAACCCGTAAAAAGTTGAGGGGTAGCCTAATGTAAGTCTGCCCCTGCCAGTGAACAAGGTTTTTAGAGACTGATAGGTTGGAGGTTGTTTTGAACCTACTTCAACTCTAAACCTGCATAATCCTATAATGAATAAAAGCAAGTTAGTAAAAATTAATCAAATTGCCACCAAATTAAAAATAATAAGCAATTAAAACCATATAACACTGGTTACAAGTAAAAATTTAATCAATCCAGAATAGAAATAATAATTTTTTTGAAAGAAGAAGAAGATAAAGGCATAACCATGGGGTTTCTTTAATTCTCCTAGATCAAATTAAAACAGATAACAATAACAAGTTTAAAAAGAAATCCAACTCCCAAATCAAAACAAAGATAAAAGGCATAAACATTAGGGATATGAGTTCTCATATCAACAAACTGAACAAAAGGTTGTTTCGATGTCATTGAACATGCGCTTGACTACACATAATTTTTGCAAACAAAAGAAAAATATTAAAAGCCAAAAAAATGGTAATAAGAACAAATAATGATATGATCAAAAGTTAAAAGCATAACTTACCATATTCATTGGAGTTTTTCAGCACAACAAGTTGGAGATTCTAAGACTCTGCTTGGTGTTTCTTCGTATCACATGAAAGAAGCGTTACATATTTACATGTGAAAAACATCAAAATCACAACCAAATTATATTATAATAATAAATGTTGGAAGCTAAAAGCACTAAAGATTAATTTGTAAAGCAACGTACAACAAACATCTTCCTATCAGTGGAATAAATAAAGCAAGAACATAATACTAACCAAATATTAATTAAAACCCCCCAAAAACAACTTACTAACAGAAGTACGAAGAATTCAAAATTTTCTTGATTCAATACTACATAACTCTCAAACCCCTAATTGCAACTTAGGTTAAAGAGTATTAAAATTTACAGACCCAAAGATTCCATGTTGCTTTGTTTAACTGCATCAATGGAAACATGAGTTGAAATGAAATGGAACACATTAAAAGAAATAGTTCAATGTACAGACCCTATTATGCGATAAATATGGTAGAAGGATAGAACTAATCAAAACCCTAAACCCACCAGGATTATGCGATAAAAAGTATAGACCCTATTATGCGATAAATATGGTAGGAGGATAAAAATGTACAGACCCTATTATGCGATAAATAGTTCAATGTCTCCCTCTATATCACTCTTCTCCTCAAAAACAATGGCGAACTCTAGGACGATCAAGAGCACTTAGAAGACCAGGAGTACAATGCAGCCATTCCTTTTCCACGAAGAGGATTCAAGTGTATGATTACATCTAGAAGTTAAACAAAATTCTAAACGATTAGTTACAGTTTAGCTTAGAAGGTCAAAAATCATCGTGATGGCTGTATTTTTGAATCTCACCTCGGAGATCAATCTGTCTAAGGAGGAAAGAGGAACCTTAACCATATGTGGATCTTCGAGTTGGCTGTTACGACAAAATTAGTAACGATGGGCTTTGGCCGCTCCCCCCCCCCCCCTCTCTCTAAATCATTGCTTCGATCGTTTGTAGTTGTCATGGAGAAAATGGTAATCTTGAATAGAGGGTGAAGGTGATGGTATCTAGGTTATCTCAAAAGGGTTACATTCTGGCGATGATCCTTTAATAGCTTCATTGGGTTGTAACTTATGTAGTATATGTTGTATAACTCTTAAAATTAAGATTTTTGTTAAATGACCATCTTACTCCTTCAATAAGTATATTATATAGTGTGTGTGTGTGTGTATTATAACACATTCACAAAAGTTTGTCTATTTTTTTACATTTTTATTTAATCTCGGCTTTTATGTTATATAATGTAGTATTTACATGACTAGGTTTAGTGGTTAAGGTGTTTATCTTTTAAGTAATTGGTCATGGGTTCAACTCGCGATTCCCCTTTAACTCACCTTTTTAATATTTGTTCCAACTCACGTGTCCCTTTGCATGGCCTCTATCCCATCCTAAGCTAAATTGTTTGTTACATTTTTTATGTTTTTGTTTTATTTTAGTTCTTTCAATATACATTACGTATTCTTAATTACTATTGGTTTTTTCCTTTTTCTTTTTTATTTTATAGTTCTTTCATTTTATATTTGTTTTAGTCCTTTCAAAGTATTAAATGTTATAGATACTCCAATCATTACAATTTTTTTATCGCGTCGACCTGGTACAAAAGGGTCATCTTATAGAATCCGAAAGGTCGACTATGACAAAAATAGTTGTAAGGATTCCTGAAGTCTGATGCAACCCAAAACAGCTTAAGTGTCTCAGCAACATGCACTAAGTACTGAAGTGAAGAATGCTTCGGAAGTTTTACACAAAGCATTAGAAAATACTCTAAGTGTAAAATCTTCCGAAGCCAAGACCAATATCTTCCGAAGCCAAACATGAAGTCTTCCGAAGCTTCAGAGACAAAGTCTTCCGAAGCCTCATCCTATGAAGACAGATTTCTTCCGAAGACTTTTAGTACACATGCTTTATCTGATGTACTGTTCCATAAAGCACCTTTTCCGCTGCATCTCTGTAAAGTCACCAACTTACATGAGTTGGTGAAAAGGGTCATGCTTTTGGTAACTGTACATTGAGGTCTTGAGTCTGTAACTTTCCACTTTATGTACTTTATCCTTTTTGTATTGTAAAAGGATGTGAGCTATGGCATGTCATAGTCACAAGGTCAAAAGGCAGATATGCCTTTTGATCCTACAATTGATTTTGTTAGTGTCTAGTCAATTGTATCCAGCTGGCCTTCAAAGTATGGCCGGCTGTAGGTTGTAGTATAAGTATTTCAAGTTCTTGTATCTTTTCTTAATGCTTTGTAACACTTGTAAGAGAACTTGAGAAAGCAATATACTGCCTCCTTGAAACCCAACTCTCTTGTTCTGTCTCTTTACTTACTTGTGTTCTTAGCTTCACCTTGGTTACCCAGTTCACTGTTTGATTAGAGATTAGTTATTCTCCTCATTGTGTGATTGTGTTGTAATTGTGGTTTAAGCCCTTAAACGGTCCTGCAATTGGTATCAGAGCATTCCAGGCTCTTGATATAAGATCTAACCATCTTAAGATCCCTCACAACACACAAAGCTAAACTTCTTCAAATGGCTGCCATCTCTAAGACTGATATGGAGACTGGAACCATGAACCAAATCCCCACTGATCACTCTGATGATTTGACACCTGGTGCATGAGGATGGAAGGCTTCATCAGGTCTCTTGATTCAAGAATGTGGGAATCTGTTGAGAATGGACTTTCATACCCGCACCCCCTCTGCTACTGGTGCTGGTATGATTCCTAAAGATGTGGCCAACTACTAGATGAAGATAGAAAAAGAGTAGAATTGATAGGAAGGCCATGACTGCTCTTCAGACTGCTCTCCCAAACTCTGTATACAGAAGAGGCTTCAAGAAGTGCAAGACAGCCAAACAGCTGTGGGATGCACTGAAGCTGATGTATGAAGGCTCCTCTGAAGCCAAGGAGAACAAGAAAGATCTTTTGAAGCAGCAGTTTGAAATTCACCTTCAAGGCAGGTGAGACCATGATCAACAATACTTCAGGTATGTTGAGATTGTGGATACCCTAGTGGATGGGAGGAGTTCCTCTTGAGAACAGGGACATTGTAAGGAAGTTCATGTCATCACTTCCTAGGCAATGGACACACTATTGTGTGGTGATCAAGAGGACTGAGAACCTTAAGACTCTTACTCTTACAGAGTTGTATGGGATTCTCAGTGGATACCAGATGGAGATGAACATGCAAGGTTCATCTGGCAACTCCAACAATCAAATGGGTTCAGCCCTTCATGTGGTTGAAAGGGACAGCATAGAACCTCAGCATCATCTCTTATGCTCCACCCTGCATAACTACAAAAGGGTCCTTTCATCACCTTCCCGGAGACACCAAGGAGAACTTTACAAGGAAGCCCCTTCCAAGAGACAAGTTCTTCTCAAGCCTTCTGTGTCTGCAGATGAAAGCTGGGAATTATCTCTTCACTCTTGAAGACTGGACTGTATCCATCCAGATGACCTGGAATACATGGAGATAGTTCAGCAGATGGCTCTCCTCACTCACAGAGCCAAGAAGTTCTACAAGAGGACAGGAAGAAGATTCCCAAGCAATGCTACCAGCAGCAAGTTTGGGCTGATGGATAAAAGCAAAGTTAAGTGTTACAACGTAACCTTATGGGTCACTTTGCCAGGGAGTGTTAAGGCACCTAAAACAAATGGGGGCCAAACACAACCCAGACAAACTTTGGCTGACAAAGCTCCTCAAGCTGAGAAGACAAAGCAACATGCTGCTGTTGCTGTTGAAGAAGGAGGCTTTGACTGAGTTTTCAGGTGGAGGATGCTTCTCCAAACCAGCACTGATGGCTGACCATGATGAAGCCAAGGTATTGGAACATCTTTGCTCCCCTGAATGCATTGCTAAAGTAAATAGATACAGGTCCTATAACCTAGAGATGAGATCTGATCTTGAGTCATTAAACTATTAAAATCTGATTTTAGAAAGTCTGAAAATGATACACAGTTAAAGATAGAAGACTTGGAGAAAACCATTTCAGTACTAACACATGAACATACAGATTTCAGAACTCAGATCCAAGATCTCATCACTAAGTAACTGAGTGCCAGGCTGCTGTTGTGATCAGCAAAGCCAAGGCAGAGAAAAGTGTTCTTGAAGAAGAGACCTTCAAGAACATGATATCCTCATCCCTGCACAACAAAGTGTGTTATCAAAACAGACAGGGGACTAGGATCAAATGAGATAGCTCCTCCACACACAATCTTGTCTGTAAGATCTCCTAGGTGTGGAACTTGTGAAGATGAGCTTCCTCTCATAGATCCTGTAAGTGAGATGATGATGAAGAAGTGATAGTGAAGAATTCCTCTGAGAAGAGTGAAGAAGAGGATTCTCCAAGGGCCACTATCCTTCTGAGGAGAAGAATCAACTGTGATGACCAAGTCCAAAAGAAAGAACTGATCAGAAGAGCAAAAAAGAAAGGCAAAGAAGGCTCAAGAAATCAAGGCTACTTTTGATGCTAAGCAGAAACAAGTTTTTATCTCTGCAGGTTCAAAGTAGTAAGGACTGAAGACATCAACAAGACTCCTAGCTAAGAGTCATGGTTCTTGTCCAAATCATCAGTACAAGAAGAAGACTGATTGCTGTGTACACTGCTGCACAGCCGGGACCAGAAACTCCAAGAACAGTCACAGCCAAAGGGAAATTCTCAGCATATTACCAAGATGAAGATGGAGAGGGGATGTGACCAAGTCAGTCTTGTTATCAAAGGGAGACTTCTTGAAGAAGAAAATGTTATGTGTCATGTGTGAAAGTACTTCTCACATTGCTAAGGATTGCCCATACAATCCTAAGTACTCCACATGACTAAAACAAAGACTTCAAAGAGTCTCAAGAATTCTCAAGCTTCGGAAGGAAAGTCTGTTTCCTTCGGAAGCTCCAAATCAAAGCAGGAGGTAAGTGGAAAATTACCTTCGGAAGCAAAGTTGGTCTCGGAAGAAGGAATTCTTCCGAAGCACTAAAGTCGCTGCAGTGACTGTAGACTCTTCCGAAGGATCAGTCATCAAAACTATGAAGTTCTAAAAGCTTCTAAGTTTTGAAGGTCAAGTCCAAGACTCCAAAGGTGGTAGGAAGTCTAAGAAAGACCCAAATGACTGAGGTTCTCCATCAACAACAAGCGGAAGATCCCTATAGTACAACCATAGGATCTATTACTGTTGCATTACCTTCTTTTACTGTTAATGAGCCCAAGACAAGTAAGGCTTGGGTTTCCAAATGTAACTAATCATCTTCTTGTGCAGGAACAGCTCAGACCAACAGGAATGTTTGGATAATTGACAGTGGCTGTTTCAGGCACATGTGGCAATAGGTCTCTACTCCATAATTTTGAGAGGATTGATGGAGGACCAGTTGCTTTTGGAGGAGATGAAGGTGGTTACATTTCTGGAAGGGGCAAGGTCACAAATGGTAAGCTCAGCATTGAGAGGTAAACTTTGTCAAGGAGCTGGGTACAATCTTCTGAGTGTATCCCAATTTTGTGATCAGAGTCATAAATGCTCTTTACTGAGCATGAGTGCATTGTTCTCAAACCTGGTGTGGTCATTCCTCATGAGCATATCCTGCTCAGAGCCCCCAGGAAAGGGAACATGTACAAGATGGATTTGCAAGAAACATCTCCCTCAGGAGAAGTTTCATGCTTTCTCTAAAGCAAATAGTGATGAGTCTTTCCTATGGCATAAAAGAATGTGCCATGTAAACTTTAAGAACATGAATAAAATTAATTAAACATGATTGGTAACTGGAATGCCAAAGAAAGAGTTACTAGTGATGATCATTGTGTGGCATGCCTGAAAGGGAAGCAACACAAAGTATCTCACAAGCCTAAGGAAAAGAACTCCATCACTACTCCCCTACACTTGTTACATATGGATCTTTGGCCCCACCAGTGTAATGAGTTTAGGAAGGACCCTTACTGTCTGGTGATCACAGATGATTTTACAAGATTCACTTGGGTCTTCTTCCTTAGAAACTAAGGATGAAACCCCTGAGATTCTGAAGAATTTCATCTTAAAGTTGAGAATCAATGTGATCACAGGTCAAAAACATAAGATGTGATCAAGGAACTGAATTCAAGAACCAAATCCTTGATGCATTTGTGATGAAAAAGGGATTACAAGACAATATAGTGCTCCCAGGACTCCTCAGCAAAACGGAGTTGCTGAAAGGAGAAACAGGACACTTTTGAAGCTGCAAGAACTATGTTGTCTGACTCTAAACTGCCTATCACCTTCTGGGCAGAGGCAGTTAATACTGCTTGCTATGTGCAAAACAGAGTTTTAGTAGTTAAGACACATGGTAAGACTCCTTATGAACTTTGGCACAAGAGGAAACCTTTCATTGGTTTTCTCAGGTCATTTGGATGTCCTGCACCATCTTGAATACCAAAGATCAAATTGCCAAGTTTGCTGAGAAATCAGATGATGGACATTCATTGGATACTCTTCTCAAGCTAAAGCTTATAGAGTATACAATCTCAGAACTAGAATTGTTGAGGAGTCAGCCAATGTGACTTTCAATGAGCACACTCCCTGTGTGGCTGGTTCTGGTCCGGATTGGCTTGTTGATCTTGATTTAGTTACCAAACTGTTTTAACAAATCTTGTGAGCATGTTTCAGGATCTGCAAAAAGTAAATACAGGTGATCCTGATCCAAGATTTGAGCTAGGAAGACCTTCAACTCATACATCTTCAGCTCCAGTTGGAACTACTTCAGCAAATGAGGTTTCTATCAGCACAACAATGACAATTCAGCTGATACATCTGGCATGCCTTCAAATTCCAGCTCAGAGGCCTCTCAACCAGATAAAGAAACCTCACTTGTAGAAGACAACAATGGTGATGGTGATAGTGATCAGGAATTCCTTGATGCTAATAACCATACCATAGATGACAACATCAATGATGTTTCACATCATTGGATCAGTTAATCTTGATAAGTGTGATAATGTGGAGGGTGAATCTTCAGGACCAGATTTAAATTTCTCAAATTTAGATCTTCCAACAACTTGCTGTGATCCCTCAGCTAAGGATCCACAAGTCTCACCCACCACAAACATCATTGGAGATGTTGTCACAGGGGTAAGAACAAGAGGACAAACCCATGAAGCAAATGTTTGTCTTCACTCTTGTTTCTTATCTCAGATAGAGCCAAGAAAGTTGATGAAGCTCTAAAGGATGGAAGTTGGGTTGAAGCTATGCAACAAGAGCTGCTTCAATTCAAAAGGCAGAAAGTTTGGAACCTTTGTCCTCTTCCTCATGGGAAGACTACCATTGGAACCAAATGGGTTTTTAGAAACAAGAGGATGATAGGGAATCATCATCAAGAACAAGGCAAGACTAGTTGTTCAAGGATACACACAAGAAGAAGGGATTGACTACTGATGTCTTTGCTCCTGTAGCAAGACTAGAAGCTGTTAGGATATTCCTGGCATTGCTGCATCCAAGAACTTCAAGGTCTACCAACTTGATGTAAAGTGTGCTTTCTTATATGGAGTGATTGATGAGGAGGTTTATGTCAAACAGCCACCTGGTTTGTAGACCCTGATCATCCTGATTATGTCTGCAAGCTTGACAAAGCTCTTTATGGGCTGCATCAGGCACCAGGAAGTGGTATGAGACACTATCTAAGTATCTCTGTAAGCATGGATACAGAGAAGGTACTATAGATGGAACCCTCTTCATCAAAGGACAGGGAAATGACTTATTGCTGGTTCAAGTATATGTTGATGACATCATCTTTGGTTCAACTAATCCAAAGCTCTGCAAAGACTTTGAGAAGCTGATGAAGGACAGATTTGAGATGAGTTCAATGGGAGAACTCAACTTCTTTCTGGGAATTCAAGTGAAGCAGGTTGAAGATGGCATCTTCATAAGTCAGTCAAAGTATGTTCAAGACATACTCAAGAGGTTCAATATGACTGATTGTAAGATTGCTAAGACACCCATAGCCAGAACCACTCCCTTGGTCCAGATCTTGAGGGGGAGTGTGTAGATGAGCACTTATACAGGGCTATGATTGGGTCTCTTATGTATCTTACAGCTAGCAGGCCTGATATCATGTTTGCTACATGTATTTGTGCAAGATATCAAGCCAACCCTAAGATGTCTCACTTAATCACTGTGAAAAGGATTTTAAGATACCTCAAAGGTGCTTCAACACTTGGTCTATGGTATCCAAAGAATCCAAATTTCAATCTGTATGCCTATACAGATAGTGATTATGGTGGTTGCAATATGACTGCAAAGTCTACATCTGGGGGATGTCAATTCCTTGGTGGAAGGGTGGTCTCATGGCAATGCAAGAAACAATCCTGTGTGTCTGCATCAACTGCTGAGGCTGAATACATTGCTGCTGCAAGCTGCTGTGCTCAAGTGCTTTGGATTCAAAATCAGATGCTGGACTATGGATTTAACTTCAAGAGACTCCTATCCACATAGACAACAATAGTGCTATCTCTATCACTGAGAACCCTGTGCAGCACTCAAGGACCAAACACATCAACATCAGGTATCATTTAATAAGAGATAACTATGAAAAAGGATTAATTAAACTAGTCAAGTTCATACAGATGAACAATATGCTGATCTGTTCACAAAGCTTTTGATGAACAGAGATTTAAGTATCTGATATCAGCTATTGGATGATTAACTTTGAGTAGATTTTTTTATTAAAAACTAATTCTAATTATTTCTTCTTAAAATATGTGTGTCCTAAGTGTCTAGTTCATCACTTCATAAGCTCATGTTTTCTTTGGATGTAAAATTCTTTTGAAGACTTTCCTTAGATTCTTGAAAATTTCTGATACTTCGGAAGAAAGATTTTATCTTCGGAAGAAAAACATGTCTTTAAATAAATAACTGTCTAAGAGATTTTACCTTCGGAAGAAGTAAAATTCATCTTCCGAAGCTTAAAATTCTTATCTCAGACACTTATCTATTTTCAAGAACCTTTTCCTTCCGAAGCAAAATTAACCTTCGGAAGCTTTGTTTTTCATACAAAGCATTCAAAGGTTTATTTCTCTTCCGAAGCATAAATTATCAAGACTCTCAGGAAAATCTTCCGAAGCCATTTTAGCTTCGGAAGCTTTTAAATCAAAACTTCCGAAGACAAATAAACTTCGGAAGCTTTTCGAATTCCAAGAAAAACTACTTTTGAGCAAAAGTAAACTACCTTTTCAGAGGTGGACCGACTTTCGGATTTCAAAGTTTATCCTCTTTCATTAACTTTGGTTCAAATCCCTTTTCATATAAATACCCAACGGTTCCCCCTCTTTCCCACTATCTTCCTCAATTCTACTGTTTCTCTAACCTAATTCTCTAAACCGCCTTTGCTTTCTACCTTTCTTCACCCTTAAGCTTCTAAAATGGCAACCTTAACCGCAGAAACAACCCTGATTTCTCCATGCAACTACACAGGCAACATAATCAAGTTGCTCTGTTAAGCTCTGAGAAAGATGCAAGTTTCTCAGAGATTTGCCAATTCTTGACTCTGTCAAACTATTTCACCTCCCTGACCATTGATCCTCCTCTATATGAGGATCAGTTGCTTGAATTCTGGAAGACCTGCCAAGAGGTCATTATGGATGGGGAGAAGGCACTGTCTGCCACAGTGCAGGGAAGGACAATCTTCATCACTCCGGCATCATTAACCAACATCTACAGCTGGATGATGAAGAAGGTGAGGTGAGGTGTCCTTCCAAAAGAAGCTGTAAATCATTCTTTGAGCAGATGGGCTATGAGGGAGATTTCTCTGTAAAGACCTTTAGGAAAGGGAAGGTCTCATCCCAATGGAAATTCCTGCTCCATGTGGTTATCCACAGCTTGTCAAACAAGCATGGTGGATGGGACCAGATTCCTGAGGATCTCTCCTTCATAGTTCATGGAATGGTTCAAGGGGTCAAGTTCAGGTATTCACAATTTGTTATATACTAATTTACTTGCAAACTTAGACTCCTTAGAGTATTACATGTTCCTAGATATGTTCAACACATTCTCACTGTGAACTGGGCTCACAGTTGAGGGAAACAGGTAATATTCTTAAATTGGGACAGATGAAGCCCGGCATCTTTAAAATAATGAAGAAGCCAACTGTAGGCTTCTCTGGGGTAGAAACAGCCCTAGTCCCAAAAATGTTAGAGCTCATTGCTCAAGGTGACACCTAGCAACACAAGCTAGTGTTGAACCCACACCTCTTTGTCCCTACCATAAAAAGACCAGAAATCACCCTCACCTACCAAAGAAAATCCAAACGAACCCCTGCTCAGACTATTGAGTCTGTGCAGGCCCCCAAATACTCAACCTTACAGGAAGAAGTGGACACTAGAGCTCCCACTTCTCCTGAGGAGCAAACCACTCCCATTACTTCACCTATCAGGGCTGAGGTTCCTCAAGCTCACCCTGATGAGCTCAATAGCCCAACAACCTTAAGCCTTCACTCTGAGTCTCAACACTCAAGTGGACAACCTTCAGGGGACAGCTACCATCCCCAGCCTTTGGATCTCAACCAACCAATTCCCAACCTATCCTTTTACACTGATGAAGACTTAGGATTCAGTGAGTACCATGAGTCTCTCTTCTCCTCCCCTACTCAAA
The DNA here is from genome assembly GCA_025215565.1 of Flaveria ramosissima. Lineage (NCBI taxonomy): Eukaryota > Viridiplantae > Streptophyta > Magnoliopsida > Asterales > Asteraceae > Flaveria > Flaveria ramosissima. The sequence goes on along the minus strand of JACVEC010000337.1, from coordinate 111,934 downwards.
GAGAGATGAGTACCTCTGACTCTCCTCAGTCTATCCCCATCAGTCACCTGTTACTGAGGTGGACACTTCTGAACCTGTTCAGGATGTCCATATGGAAGAGGCTCTCACTTTTGAAAGTGATTACATTATAAGACCTCAACCATGGCAACTCAGCCCATTGGCATCTCAACTGAGGCTGCCAGTGAGCAGAGGAAAACCAGCAGCCAAGAAACTCAAGCTGGTGGTGAGAGAGAGGACTTTGGTCCAATCATCTCATCCCCCAATGAATCTTCTGATGAAGATGAGGGGGATTTGAGGCTAAAGGTGCAAAAACTGTCAAAAACATGCACCTATTTAGTCTCTAAGGTTAGTCACTTGGAATCTCAGGTGACTACCTTACAAAACAGGGTCAATGATCAGCAACTACAGATTTCATATCTGCAGGAAAAACTAGCTGGGAGACCTTTAAGGAGAGCTCAACCAGGAACACAAGAACCTGTGGAAGTGATTGACTTATCCTCCAGCTCACCTATGCAAGTGGGTGATGCTACCAAAAAGGGGAGAAAGTTGTTACAACCACAGAACCTGGGAGTTCTTCAGAGAGAATGGACATAGAGGACTCACCATCCTCCTTGCTGTTGTGCATTCTCAGCAACTTCCTCAAGTTCACATTAATGTGGACTCTATAGACTCTCTCATCAGGAGTCTTTTGAGGAAGGCATACCAAGGGCTGTCTCATCTCCACCACTGGGAACTAGCAATCAAATCATAAGGTGGAGGTATGATGATGACAGAAGAGCCCTATACTTCAAAGAGTTCAAGGCCAACAAGAAGTTTTTTCAATTCCAAAGCCTGAGCTTTTGAAAGACTGGATTTAGTCAACCCACTTGTCAACCAAGCAATTCAAGACAAGCTGATAGGCTGGCTCAAAGAATCCAAGACAGGATCATGGCAGAGTCTCTCTAAGAAGGAGACTTAGGGAATCAGGCAATGTCATCGGTCAACTGGATGTTGAGGTGGACCCTAAGATTAGTTTCATAGGGGAAACCTTGACTGAAGGCCCAGTGACAGAACCTGAGACCCCTGTCTCATCATCAACAACTGCTGCTGAGGTCCAAACTCCATCTGAGACACCTGCTGGTGAAGGTGTTTCTCAGCCTCTCTCTGGCCAGAGCATGGAAGCTACTCCAAGCAATGAAGGCCAAGCCTCAATCCTCCCTGAGTCACAAAGGTCTGTTGGTGACAAAGGGAAAAGGATAATGACTCCTGAGAGGAAATTGAGGAGGAGAGAGAGAGAGAGAGGAAAAGGAGACTAAGGGGAGAAAGTTCCACTGGGGTCATCTAGCTTCATTGCAAGCTTGCAATCAGGGCTGCTCCCAGACCAAATACTCAGGATGATGAGTTAGGGCAGTCAGGATAACTTACTTACAGACCAGGAACTATGACATTGATGAAATCATCTCCCTCCCCTTAGAAGAACTGAATGAACTGGCTGACAGAGAAGTGTCAAGAGAGTTGAAGGAGAAAGAGGATGCAATGATACTCTCCAACTCAAAGAGAGAAGAAGAGACAGAAAAGACTTTACAAGCATGCTCCTACTCTCTCACCAGTTCAAGAAAGTCCTGCACATAGGAAGCTGTGGCTCAAAGAACCTCAGGTAGATAAAGAAGAAGATAGGATCAACAATTGATAAACTACCTGAGTGCCACAGGCTTCTATCAGGCAGATGGCACTTCTCCCTTTGTCCTATGACTTCATTGAGTTCGAGTATCTAAAGCAACTTGAGCTTGAGTTAGTCAAGGAAAGAAAGACAACTAAAAGGAAACTAAGGGAAGAAGCTGCAAAGTCAAGGGCCATCATTCAAAAGAATGCAAAGAAGTCTGCTGACAGACAAAGAATGGTGAGCTTCTTGAAGCTGTATGGATTCTCCGGAAGGAGACTTGGCCCCATGTCTCTATCCACCATGGATGAGCATATTAGGGTGATCAAGCAGAAGATTAAAAGTGGAGAACTCATTGACTTGCACTCTCTTCCAAGTCAAGTCCCACCTGAAGTGGAGGTCAAGTTTGAACAACTAGAGACACCTCAACCAGCACCTCAACCAGCACCTCCAGCTGAGCCTCAGCAAGCTTCATCTTCTGATCCTAGGCAGGGTCAAACTCCCTCTCCTTCTGAACCTGTGAGGGAGGAACACCCAACTGAGAAAGACACTGATGATCAACATGGTGCTGCAGACCAGTCTTCTCAGTTAAAGACATCCAAGAGGAAGAAGAGGATGGCTTCTAAACCAAAGACTAAGAAGAAGAAGCCAAAGTCATCTACCTCTGCACCTCAGGCTGAATCAGATCAACCTGAGGAAGTGCATGATGAGGCAGCCCCAATCAACTCCTATTCAAGTGGCTCCTCTAACTAGTGAGACACCCATCTTGTCCTGGACTTACTCTACCAATCCAGAGAGATGGACTGTTATCAGAGATCAAGGTGTTAAGAATGTCTACTCATGGCAAGACATAATCAACTTACCTCTGCATGATCTCTTTGAGATGAGAAGATACTATGAAAGTCTTGATGATCCTGACCATCTCATGAAGAAAGGAATGGTCCTGATTGTACTGAAGACTACCAACATTTGAAGATCTTCTAAGTGTTTTGGTAGCATCAGCCTAGGGGGTTTGTAAGGATTCCTGAAGTCTGATGCAACCCAAAACAGCCTAAGTGTCTCAGCAACATGCACTAAGTACTGAAGTGAAGAATGCTTCGGAAGTTTTACACAAAGCATTAGAAATACTCTAAGTGTAAAATCTTCCGAAGCCAAGACCAATATCTTCCGAAGCCAAACATGAAGTCTTCCGAAGCTTCAGAGACAAAGTCTTCCGAAGCTTCAACCTATGAAGACAGATTTCTTCCGAAGACTTTTAGTACACATGCTTTATCTGATGTACTATTCCATAAAGCACCTTTCCGCTGCATCTCTGTAAAGTCACCAACTTACATGAGTTGGTGAAAAGGGCCTTGCTTTTGGTAACTGTACATTGAGGTCTTGAGTCTTTAACTTTCCACTTTATGTACTTTATCCTTTTTGTATTGTATAAGGATGTGAGCTATGGCATGTCATAGTCACAAGGTCAAAAGGCAGATATGCCTTTTGATCCTACAATTGATTTTGTTAGTGTCTAGTCAATTGTATCCAGCTGACTTTCAAAGTATAGCCCGGCTGTAGGTTGTAGTATAAGTATTTCAAGTTCTTGTATCTTTTCTTTATGCTTTGTAACACTTGTAAAAGAACTTGAGAAAGCAATATACTGCCTCCTTGAAACCCATATTCTCTTGTTCTGTCTCTTGTTTTACTTGTGTTCTTTGTATCACCTTTGGTTACCCAGTTCACTGTTTGATTAGAGCTTAGTTAATCTCCTCATTGTGTTTTGGTGTTGTAATTGTGCTTAAGCCCTTAAACGGTCCTGCATTATCCTTCAAAAAAAATCAATAAGAACTTAAACAAGGATGTTATGCCATTAAAGAGTTTTAGAAAGAGAAATATGCTTTTAATCTATTTGTCATTTATAAGGTGGTAAGGGGAAATTTGCGAATTATGAAGTTTTAGTAAAATTAAGGGTAAATTAGGTGTAATTATAAATAGTTATTATAAAACACTTTGTAATTTTAATGAAAATAGTAATTTTGCTAACTATAAGGTTTTGTAAGGGGATACATGCATTTAAAATTTTTGTTTGGTATATATGCAATTAAAGAGTTTTAGAAGGAAATATCTTTTAACCCTTTCTTTTATAATACAAAGTTGACAAGCTATGGACACGTATTGCATTTTAGTTTATGACTAGTATTAAGCCCCCGCTTTGCGGCGGGGGGCTTAACATCGTGACAGGTAGTATTAACGAACAACTACCGTTAGCGACCACCAACACCGTAAAAATTCGTATTAAAAAAGAAATTAAAATAATAATAAAACCGATTTAAAAGTAGACGTAAAAGTGTTGTACCACACATGCGAAACTTAAAACATATAAAACAATAAGTCGATATAGGACCAACGTGTTGCGACGGAGCCATAAACGGGAAAAAATAAGCGTAAAAACGTTAAACCACATACGCACGTTGTAGCGTGTTAACTAGCAAAATTCAAACCGAAACGTACGACAGAAATTTTGTAAATATGAAAAGTATAGGAAAACAAAGTTGAAAGTAAAAAAATGTTGGGGGTAAATTGTAAAATATGTAGAAGTTTTGGGTTAAAACAAAAGAGTTAAAGATTAAAAAAAAGAAGAAGAAGAAATGTGAGTACAAACCCACTAAAGCACATAGTACAACCATAATAGCATACAAAAGTTGATAATTAGTATCATATATAATTAGACTGTTTAATGGTTTCTATTTTAACTAAACTTTAGCTTAATATATATAAGTTTTTAGTAAATATGTTTATTATTTTTTAACATCAATTCATAGGTTTTCTAGAATAATAACTAGGTTAAAACTAAACCCGCAATAAACAAATCAATTATTAATAGTAGCTTAAATGGTAGAAGACAAAATAGTTATATCAAAACCGATTAAATAATAAAATAAAATAAATTATCTACATTCAATAATTTAAAGCTATTATAAAACCATGATTATCCTTTATAATAAACCAAATTATAGAATGGGTCATATTTTTTAAATTACACTTTTTTACTTTTTATGTGAAAAGTTCATACTATTTACATTTTTTTACTCACACACATTAGATTTTACAAATTAACTCATCTCACTACACATGAGAGTATTTTAGTTTTTGGGATAACTTTGTAAAATTACAATAAATTTTAAAAGTGTTTCAATTATGTAACTTAAGTTTAAAAAGTGTTTCAATTATGATTTTATACTTTATTTGAATTATAAGTTTTAACATGTTTTTTAGTATGTTTTTTTGTTTCAATTGGAAAATATGTTTTTCTTTTTGTTGATGTTGATGTGAAACAGTGACGTGAAGTTTAGGTAATTTTTTTATTTTTTTAAATATAATTAACCTAATTCTTTGTTTTTAAATATAATATCATATATTGAAAATCGCAACCCCCACATCTTCACTTCCGTTACTTCTTTACATAAAAAAAATTTATAATGACTTGATTTTATGGTTTAATAGTTGAATTTAAGAAATATGCATAAGTAACTAAATTAAAACAGATTTAAAACTTACATATTATTTTGTTATATATTACCTTCGTCTTTTTCACTCATATGAGACAATTTGTGCGTTGTTACTATTATTATTACTCTCAAGTCTCAACAATGAACCCCAAAACACGAGGTCAAATCCGTCAATCCACAAAAAAACCAAAACCCTAGATTGGTTGAACCCGAACAAAAAAGCCACCACAACACCAATGAGAGACTTGTACGGTACAACCTCCATCAGCCCACCTGCCACGTGTAACCCTGCTAATAGACGGTGACGTGTCCACGTAACCGCACCCCCCTATAAGAACCTCACCCTCCGTCCTCATCCATTCTCCAATTCGTTATCTTCTCTCTCATAAACCCCCCACACACACACTTAGTGTGAAACCACTGTGTGTGCCTCATACTCACCTAGGGTTTCATCGGTTCTCAGATTCAGATTCATTTCAAGAGATTTCATCTTTGTGTTTTGTTAATCGCTGTGTTAATCGTTGTGTTGAGAAGCGTTGATTAGTTGTTGTGTTGATTGCATCCTGTCTTGGCTCGAGATCTGAGCCAAGAGCAGAGGGGGAAGAAGGTGAATCTGTTTGATTTGATAACGTTTGTCTGTAAGTGAAGGGATTAAGCGATGGATCTGATGTTTTTTTGGATTTGATTTTGGTTTGGTGTGATTTTGGTTTGGTTTTTGATGTAGGGTTTTGAGAGGGGATGGCGGCGCCGTTGGAGGGGTTTTTGACGGAGGAGCAGAGGGAGGTGTTGAAGACGGCGACGCAGAGTACGGAGGTGCTGTCGTCGTCGCCGAAGTCGCCGTCGTGGTTGATGGCGGAGCATCAGATTAAGGCTCCGGCGGGGGAGAGGGCGCCGAATGTTGGGATTGCTGTGAGGCATGTTCGGAGATCGCATTCGGGGAAGTTCGTTAAGGTTAAGAAAGGTGTGTTTGTGATTTTGTTTCTGTTTGGAGTGTTTTTTCTTTAGGTATTCTTGTTATGCATAGTATTAAAGTTGTTACTGATTGTGGATTGAATCATTTGGTGAGTGTTGCATTTGCTTCAAATCTCATTATCCGTCTTGCTTTATCGAGGAATTTTAGTGTAGATAATTGAATGTAGATGAAACCATAAGTGATTCTGTTTGAGCTTTTACAACTAAATCTGGGTGGGTTTTGATGCAAATGTTGTGTCGTGTATGTTTGTTTTAATGGTGTTTTAGTATTTGAGAGGCTGAAAGTGGAAGGCTGTGAAAAGAGATGAATGGTATCTGGATTGGGGACAGCATGATGCTTCGTGTTTTCGTTTCTGATTGTGTTGTTAGAAGATATAGATTTAAAATGTGTACAAGTTTTATGTATATAGAAAGGGGTATCAGGTATGTGTTTGTTAGATTATAGCCCAACTTATTTTTCAAACGTAATCCTGTGAAGTTATTGTGCTTATTTGGTATCATACAACTTTTAGGATTATAGGCCATCTTTTGTATATGTAGATCTTTATGAGAAGTGTTAGTTGTTAATTAATGGTTTCATGTTTTTAGGACACACTTGTGTTATTAATAAGAACATTATGCTTGTTAGGAAGAACAGAATAATGGATCAGGCTGTTAACAGTTATAACTAACTATTCAATATGGTCCTTGTCTTGCATTTTCATTAAAGTCTCCCCAGCTTTCTTCAATGTTTGCTCTGTTTTTTTACACTTTTTTGTTTGGTTTTTTTACATTTTCTTTAAAGTCTCTCCAGCTTTCTTCATTCTTTATTTTTATAAATTTGAGCTGATTGGAGCGTGCGGTCCTGCTTTTTTTTTTCTTTTTTTTTGGTGTAGCTTTAAATGCTTATATTATACTCTCTTGCTGACTAACCTTGAAATCAGATGGTGGTGGTGGCAAGGGTACCTGGGGAAAGTTACTTGACACGGATGGTGATACTCATATTGATCGCAATGACCCAAATTACGATAGTGGCGAGGTAGTACTTTATACGTGTTGGATCCAGTTGATATTTTGAAGTTTTGTTTTGTAACTTACACATTTGAGTTGCTGTATGTTCATGAAATTTTAGGAGCCATATCAACTTGTGGGTTCTGCTGTATCTGACCCGTTAGATGAATACAAAAGAAAAGTGGCATCGATCATTGATGAATACTTCAGCACTGGTGATGTGGATTTAGCAGCATCTGAACTAAGGGAACTTGGGTCTTCTGAATACCATCCTTATTTCATCAAGAGGCTTGTATCAATGGCTATGGACAGACACGACAAGGAGAAAGAAATGGCTTCGGTTCTTCTTTCAGCTCTGTATTCTGATGTCATCAGCTCTACGCAAATCAAGCAAGGTTTTTTTCTGCTTCTGGAGTCTGCTGATGACCTGGCAGTTGACATACTTGATACAGTTGAAATTCTTGCTTTATTCATTGCTCGTGCTGTTGTTGATGATATCCTCCCTCCAGCCTTTGTGACCCGTGCCAAGAAATCACTATCAGAATCATCAAAAGGGTTTCAAGTTCTTCAAACTGCAGAAAAAAGTTATCTTTCAGCCCCACATCATGCTGAACTAGTGGAGCGGCGATGGGGCGGCAGCACCCACATCACTGTGGAGGAAGTCAAGAAAAGAATTTCAGATCTGTTGAGAGAATATGCAGATAGTGGGGACACTGCTGAGGCTTGTAGGTGCATCCGCCAGCTAGGCGTTGCATTCTTTCATCATGAAGTTGTGAAACGGGCTTTGATTCTAGCAATGGAGAATCGTGCAGCAGAGCCACTTATTCTGAGGCTGTTGAAAGAAGCTTCCGAGGAAGGGTTGATTAGCTCGAGTCAAATGGTCAAAGGTTTTGCCCGGTTGCGAGATAGCCTTGATGATCTGGCACTCGATATCCCTTCTGCAAAGTCATTATACGAGTCTCTAGTTCAGCTTGCAGTTGGTGACAACTGGCTTGATTCATCCATTTTGAACTCTAATGGAGACGGGCCGGTTACAGAGGCTGAAGATGATGAAAAACTAAGACGTTACAAAGAAGAAATCGTGAGCATAATTCACGAGTATTTTCTTTCAGATGACATACCTGAACTTATTAGGAGTCTTGTGGATCTTGGGTCACCTGAGTACAACCCGGTTTTCTTGAAAAAGCTGATTACTCTTGCTCTAGATAGAAAAAACAGGGAGAAGGAAATGGCATCTGTTTTACTCTCTACACTTCATATAGAAATCTTTTCGACTCAAGATATAGTTGACGGTTTTACCCTTCTTCTAGAATCGGCTGAGGACACGGCTCTAGACATACTCGATGCATCAAACGAGCTTGCACTTTTCCTCGCCCGTGCGGTTATTGATGATGTTCTTGCTCCATTGAATCTGGAGGAAATTGGGAACCGGTTAGCACCAAACTGCAATGGGAGCGAGACGATTCATGTGGCTCAGTCACTTATAGGCGCCCGTCACGCAGGTGAGAGACTCCTTAGGTGTTGGGGTGGTGGGACCGGGTGGGCAGTGGAAGATGCCAAGGACAAAATAGTAAAATTACTTGAGGAATACGAAACGGGTGGTGTTGTTGGTGAAGCTTGTCAGTGTATTCGTGATCTCGGGATGCCCTTTTTTAACCACGAGGTCGTGAAGAAGGCGTTGGTGATGGCTATGGAGAAGAAAAATGACAGGATGCTGGATCTGTTACAGGAGTGTTACAGTGAAGGTCTGATAACTACTAATCAGATGACCAAAGGGTTTGGTAGGGTGAAAGATGGGCTTGATGACCTGGCACTTGATATTCCTGGTGCTGAAGAGAAGTTTAAGGCTTATTATGAGCATGCTGTGGTTAGAGGATGGCTGGTTCCCGCGTGATGAGATATGATGACGTGGCGATGATGTGGCGTTTTAAGGTACACATGAGTGAAATCCTTGTTGGTCTTAGCTTATATGTTTTTATGAGTCTATTTGTTTATCTTACCAGATGTATAAAAATGGCTGTTTTTGGAAAACCTAGTTTAGGGTGAAAGTCTGGATCTTGATAATACACTGCTGTTCTACTCATTTTATTTACTTATTTCTTAGGTTAGTGTTCATAAACCATTAAACCGTCGACTGTTTATGTGGTTTGGTTTACGGTTTGGAACTTGGAACCTGGCGTTTAGTCATTTTTATTTTACAGTTACGTGTGCATATTATATATATAAACCAACCTTACCAGTTTGAAACTTATAATACAAACCAACAGTTCTAAAAGAAAAAACAAACAGATGATTATGGTCTGACTAACACAGCCAACCTAACTGTCTGGTTTGTTGTTTCCTGAAACAAAATTTTCACCAAAACTAGTCAAAATGAATTGTGAACACCCAAAATCACTCCATGTCATCTCTTACTTTTCTGTCTTGTCTGAATTAATTGGACCAAGACCTCATCTGTACTTCATTGCATATGTGATTCTGATGCTGAATTCGCACTTTGTACGTCAATTTGTTGGTTTTAGTTCCTCCCGCTGTTTCTACATCTCTGTTGAAATACATAAGAAACCACAGTTGCTGTAGCGAAACAGCATGCATTGGTGGTGGTAATTGAACTCTTACCGTTTCTGAAGAAGTCTGTTGCGGTATGCAAGATCAAACTTTTCTTCCTGTTGATCACCTATTGAATCTGATATCTCATCTGCATTCTCATTCCTTTCTTCTGGCTGATGACACGAAGCCTTTGGTCAAAACAATAAAACAACAGTCTAATCCTGAAGGGGTGACTAAAGTGTGACGATAAGTGAACCTGCTGTCTCAGATGATGTGTGCCATTTTTGCAGCCTTTGTAGTGAAGCGGCCTATGCTGCTGTTCTACCATCACACATCTGCAGACATAAGATAATGAACGTATAGCTCTTCCTTATAAAAAAGAAGAATCCTCAAGAAAAAAGAATCTAGGTTAAGGTAAATCCTAGCAACGAGCGGATTCGAGATACGTTTCATCTATAGCATGATTAAATGAATGGATTCGAGTTGCATTTTTGTTAGAAGTGCACTGTATACACAACTTTGACACCTTTAGTAAGGCCTAATCTATCAACATGTAACCTTAATGCAGACACATCGATAGCACACGATTTCTTCTCTGCCTTTGGCTTGTTTCCTTGCCCCCCTGTCTCGTTTAACTATGCTGAGTTTTTTACTTACAAAGAAGACATTATCGTCTGAGGATCATTGCGTTCAACAATTTTGAGAAAGAAATAACAGGCAATGCTACAATCAAATCAAACAGATGCATTTCTTTTCGGTTGCTAGTTTAAGCAACTCACCGTACAAGTTCACATCACGTGTTACACCCAATTCTCTCTGTTTGATCGAGATCAGATATATAGTTAGATTTTTACTAACATTGACCAAGCATGATATGTTGACTTTTGAGGTCAAAGTCAGCAACTTACAGTCTAAATTGGCATGGAATTTAACAAATGTTGCAAATGGAAGGATGTCGGTGCATGATATGTTGACTTTGGATTTTAAATCATTTTGAATTCATAATATTATGAGCGGACCCAAAAACTCAAAATACGTCATGAATTTTGTCAAACAAAAATATACCAAAATTTAGAGGTCTTCTTAACTTTAATACAAATTTATCTTTTGATATGTTGTTTGAAATATGAATATCACTTCCGATGAAAGCTAAATTAACGACTACTATTTGTTTTAGAAATATTAAATAGATGTAATTGTCTATTTTATCCTTCACATTATCGTATTGGGGTGATATTGGTGTTTGTTTAAAAAATAAACATAGTAAAATCATAATATAAAATTACTGTAGTAATCATGTATGAAGATGTCTTTTATATAAAAACAAGGGTACAGTGTGTGCACCCATCCTTACAAGTGAGAGAAACATAAAAGTATTGAATCAAAATAAAATGAGGTAGGGAGAAGAGATGATGCAAATATTGGTTTGACTCTACGGTTGGGCGTTTTTAAAAATATAGTCAGTTATAATGAAATAATATGTCATGTGATTAGACACTAATGAATATACAGTATGGCTGGGTGTGATCTCTGGCAAGGGAGTGCGGCTTACATGGAGCCAAGGCGTTGTACCACACCGCCTATAGAGGCAACGCAGGTGGTGACCCAAGCGGCCCTCTATCGTCATTACAGTGAGAAAAGAAACAACAGGCAACTTCAAAAATGTAATGAAATAAAGTTTTTGTTTCTTTACCATTATAAATATGAACATATCTTAATCCTTTTTACATACTTTCAACGTTATAATCAAAGGTTTATCATTATACTCAAAAAAATGATCACACACCACTTACAACAACAATCATTTATGTTGTTTCTTAACAACTTGTATTTCGACCTCCTCAGTTGATGTTTTCAGGGTTGAACCAACAATACAATTAACAAAGACAACTTGATTCCCAATTTGACCTGGATTTCGTACCCGAGACCCAATCCGAGTCAATTAGTTCCGCTTTTGCTCAACTTTAGAATGCAAAGGAGGAAGAGACGTTGGCACTTGCTTGGTTTGATGTGTTGGAGAATCCGATAACTAGTAACTTGCAAACTCCAGTGTCTTTTTAGCACAGGTTACGAATCAATTTCACAAAATACTTACCATCAACCAGTCAATCATATCATTTCAACTACCGACTAAGCTCAAAGTAGACGGGTATAAAACGAATGGTGTAGAAGTTTCACGGCCTTTACAACAACCTCTACGATAATTGGAAAAGTAGAGCTAATAAAACAAATTTTAAGAGTTGCCGTTGATAAACAACGATTGAAACATCATGCTTTATTTCCTCACCTTTCGGCTTGGATTGTTCTTTGGAACTCTCCAAAATGGAGTGCAGTGCCTAAAATGGTTAACAAAAATAACGCTTCAAAACAGACTAAGTCATCAGAGTCGAATGAGTATAACACGTGCATCATATGATGTTGTAATACATATCTCAACACTTCAATTTTTTTAACGCAGATCTATTTTACTCTTAAATTAGACTATATTACATCTTGCCTAGATTTGAATCCAAAACCTCGCTTCATATACCGAGAAAGATCAGCCCACACTGACCGATTGTAATGTAGGTCTCATTGGACTCTGAAGTGGCCAAAGCCTTGAAGGCAAATTTTTTTTTGAAAAATATGGTTATTAGTGGTCTTTTTATATTTTATTATGTAATATTTTTATTGTCATTTAAAACTTTTAATTAATCATATATTTATTAGGTAATTATTTTAAAATTAATTAAATGTATTAAAAACAGAAAAAAGGTAAAGAGGGTTGTTAATGGATATGAACGGAGCTTCTTATCCGAACAAATAAATGAACACGAACCTATAAACATAGTGTTTTATTGTTTAGAGTTAAGTTCCATTTTACTACTTGAGGTTTGTTAAAAATAACTATTTTCCTCTAAAAGATTAAAAACACCAATTTACCTCCAAAAGTTTCATAATTTGTTTTAATTTCAGTCCAAAGTTTCATTAGTTGTTTCAACTTTATCCAAAATAGTGAAACTTTTGAAGTAAAATTGAAACAACATATGAAACTTTTGGAGGTAAATTGATGTTTTTAATTTTTTGGGAAAAATAGTTATTTTAGTCAAAACTTAGGGAGCAAAATTGAAATTAACTCTATTGTTTATGTTCTTTTGTTAATAAAATGAGTTTATGTTTATCTATGTTTGTCGTTAATATTTTAAGTGGACATAAATGAAAATAAACAAATGTAATATATAAACCCTCCTGATAATGTAAGAGAGCTTGATCTCGATGTGTGTCAACATCTAATGTCTAAGGTTGGAGTCGAACTTAGGAAGTAAGTAATTTTTGAAGCTTGAGCTTAGTTCGTTACGATTTCTATGTGCATAGCTCGAGCATGATAATTTGTACAAGTCTAGCTTGATTTGTTATAATTATGTTTCTATTGATTTATGTATAATTATTTTTTAAACATTTAACTATAATCGTATATTAAATCTAATTATGCTTTGGTTCCTTTTTTTAAAAAAAGTATCTCCTGAATCCTCACTTTTCACTAGTTATATCACATTTGGTCAACTTCACTAACCAACTTTAACAAACCTGTTTAATAGTTATGAAATGAGTATCAAGAATCATATATGGAGCATTCATCCTTTTCGTCACCTTCACCGGTGTTGAGTCCATCTTTGGTCATCAAAAACACTTAAAACGCATCTCCTTATCTTCGTCCAACTGTTGTAGTCATCATCGGATCATTACCATCTTCATTTGTTCAAGGGCTTTTGGTTTTCTTCTTCTATCGGTTCTTGGAGTTGCCATTTCGAGTGAGTATGCATATTTTCTTCATACATTCTGTTTTTTTTTGTCTTCTTTTTTTTGTTTGTTTTGAGAGATTACCTATTCTGTTCTTGTTTTTATTTTTGGGTATGTATTTTTAGGTTTAGCCTAATAAAAGTTTAGACTTGGTTTTCTGTGACCCACCAAGGTTTTTTTTTCTTTTTTTAAATCATTAGCACACCCCTTTCATTGGAAAAGTTTTTTTTTCTAAGAAAATGAAATGATCATTGGAAAAGCATGAACAACTAAACACTAGATTGCACAAATTATGCATCAAACATAAATAAAAAAAATGGAATAATTATTGGTGGTGGTGAACGTGGGCTTCTTTAACTTGCATGAATGCAACCTCTATCATGGGGCTCAATTGATCCATTTTGACCCATGTGAATGTGGGTGTTGGCTCATTCCTTGATGTCCACCTAGTTACGACTACTAATCAAGCATCTATAACCTTGTATTTTTATGTATATAGGATTGTGGGCCTTATTAGACTATATATCAAACATGTATTCGAGCTCGTTTATTAGATCAACATCAATTTAGAGTTGATCTCGTCTTGATATCGTCCAAGATAATCTTGATTAAAGTTTTTAATGAGTTGATCTTAAATAGTTTAAGAAAATTTAGCTATTTTACGGACATAGTAACAAATTCAGACTAGACATACACCATCTAAGAGCATCAACAATGAATTATGTGTTCCTTAAATCTGACAATGTTAGTGTAATCAGTGATTCAAATCATAAATTTTTCAGCAACTCATATTTTTTGTGGCAAAGAAATAGCCTTCTAGTTTCTCTTAAACAAAAGCCTCATTGGGACACTCCTAAACATACAAAGTTTCTCAAAAGATGTTATAGATATAGATAACAACACTCCCAAACATACCAAGTATCTCACACATACACGGTGAACCCCTTCTCCACTAAAAAAAGCTAAATTGAATTTCAGTAATCCAAACTATTACTCATTGACCGATAATTATTCATACTATTAATTTGACCGATAATAATCCCAACTTTCATTTTTATTACCAATAATTGTCCTACTAGCATAATTATCATATATCCATACTCGATTTGTACATATTTTAGGCTCGATTTACCTTTTATGTTTTTTCATTTCGTTCCTAATCATAATCGAGAACGAAATCAAACGTACATTTTTAATAATTATGTTACTAGGATTATTGCTGGTAAAAAAAAAGTTGAAAATGTAACCGGACAAATCGATAGTATGAATTATTATCAACCAATAAGTAATAGTTTAGATTATTAAAATTCAATTTGCTTTAAAAAAGTAACATTCCTCTCATAACAAGAGGGTATGTTATACATGAGGGGTATATTTATTATTTAATCACATCGTATAAATAATTACAAATAGTAATGTAAACTCAAAAAAAGTTTTAGATTTGTGTAAAAAGTGTAAAAAGATTTACAAACTAAAATATTATTTGAGAAAAAACGGTCACTTCATCTTCACCCCCAACATTATTAACCATCAAAACCAACTCTATCCACTCCCACTTCACTCTGCAACCTGAAAATGCAAACCCTCTTAAACCCTCACCCAATCTCCTTCCTCCCCCCTAAACTCCCAAACCCTAAACCCTTCAAACAACCCCGTAATCTCCACCCAATCACCACCGGAAACCTCACCGGCAACGTCGCCGTCAAAGCCTTCACCGCCGACGAGTTCCCCGTCGACGAAGACTTCATCCAAAAATTCGGCCCCAAAGACGTCGAAACCGAGGACGAAGCCCGCCGCCGCAACTGGATCGACGGAGGCTGGGCCCCATGGGAGGAAATCCTCACGCCGGAAGGAGATTTCGCGCGCAAATCCCTCAACGAAGGCGAAGAAGTCGCCTTACAAAACCCCGAGTCAATCGAAGCGTTCAAGATGTTACGCCCTAGCTACAGGAGGAAGAAGATGGAGGAATTAGGGCTGACGGAGGATGAGTTTTACGCCAAGCAGTTTGAGATGAAGGGGGAGATTCCGGCGCCGTTGACGACGGCGTGGGCGGGGCCGGTGGTGGTCCGGCAGGTGGCGCCGCGGGACTGGCCGCCGAGGGGGTGGGAGGTGGATAGGGAGGAGCTGGAGTTTATTCGCGAGGCGCATCGGTTTTCGGCTAGGGTGGAGCTTGATCAGGTGGTGAATGAGGCTAGAAGAGATACTGAGGGCTTGTGTTTGGATAGGTATAAGGTGTTTTTGAAGCAGTATAATGAGTGGGTTGAGGCTAATAGAGATAGGTTGGAGGAAGAGTCGTATAAGGTTCGATTCGTTACTCTGGTTTTTGAGTTGATTTTGGTGTATTTGGTGTGTTTTTTTACTGATTTAGGCATCTTTAATAATGTGTTTGAAACTGTTGATGTTATGTTTATTCTGATTTCAAGTAACTTTTAATGTTTGGCAAGTAGATGTGGAAGTATGATTATGGTTAAGTTTAAGCATGGTTATCTGATTAAGTAGTGGTTTGATTCTGATTATTTAAGTTGCAACTTGCAATAACTACTTGAAAATGCATATCCAAACAACCCCTAGGTTAAAGTGATGTATGTTTATGTACTGATGACATTGGTAATGTGTATACAGTATGATCAAGATTATTTTCCGGGTAGGAGGAAAAGAGGGAAAGATTATAAAGAAGGAATGGTAAGGTTGAATTTTCTGTTTTGATTGGTGTAATGCAACTGATATGGATTAATCTTACAGTTTTTTTTTTTTTTACATATTTTATCCTTTTTTTTTCTTGCAGTATGAGCTACCATTTTACTACCCGGGACAAGTAAGTTCTTTGCTCTATAATTATGATTCGCGTTATTGTTTCTGCGTAATTTGGATTTGTATCTAACTATTTGTTGTGGCAAACATTTGTTCAGAGAAATATAAATTACTTTCCAATCCTCCACTACAAAAGTATGTTTTGTTTCATGAATATAGAGCCATGGTTAAGCATGCACTTGATTTTAGTACCCCAGATTAAACTTCGAAGTTTTATCATCTCAAAGTGTGATCCATGTTAGACACACATTACACTTAATATTTCACTTTAAGAAGTAAATTTGGAATTTGTTGTGCAGATTTGTGTAGGAAAGGTGACTACTTTGCATCTGTATCAAGGTGCTTTTGTTGACATTGGAGGTGTACATGACGGGTAAAAATTCCTTTTCCTAATCCTTATATTAAAAAATTGAAATTTTTGATTATATTGAATATATTAAATAGTTATTAAATCCATAAAAAATACAAAAGAGGTGTTTGGTGAGTCAGCCCGATTGAGCCCAGCTTGATCATCTTATGATTTTACGTGTTTTGGGCTCTTACCAACACATCTTACTCATTTTGCTACCACATTATGCAGCTTCTTAGACTCCTAACTCTGAGCTCTGGACTTTTCAGGTGGGTCCCCATTAAACGTAATGATTGGTTTTGGATCCGACATCATATAAAAGTTGGCATGCATGTCATCGTTGAAATTCTAGTGAGTTTTAGCCATTTAATGCCTCAAGTTTTCATCATCCCATATTTCTATTGCAAATTTGCATGCGAAAATACTGTACTATGCATTCTAATTTCAGACATTAATATATATTGCAGGCAAAGCGAGATCCTTATCGTTACCGATTTCCTATTGAGATGCGTTTTGTTGACCCTAATATTGACCATCTAATGTATGTTTAACTTCTTATTCAACTTTATCTAATAATATTATTAGAGGTGTCAAGTTTAAGTTTTTAAACCATTTATTTGTGAAGAGTCAATTTTGTTTATGCTTTATGACTTTTATCGAGTCTTATGGATAAAATCAAAGAAATTAGCATATAAGAGAACGGGTCAGTTGGGTGGTCGAGAGTCGCACAAATATATTTTTAACGCTAAAAACCTCCTATATCATTTATTAAAGTATCAGATTATTTTTATTATCTTTGGAAAGTTTAATCTTTGTCCAAAACGTGTTTCGAATCAACATAGCCCTTCCCAAGCAGTACTAATAAATTATTCGTTTTGACTTGTCACTCAACTCATTAACCCACCTTTTGCCATCTCTAACTAAAAGCAAATTGAACACTTGATTTGTAATGTCACTCCTTTACCATCTACTTGCAGATTTAAGAGATTCGACTATCCACCTATTTTCCATCGTGAGGAAGATACTTGTATGGATGAGTTGCGTGTAAGTATTATTTTCATATTGTTTTTGTAGTGGTGGATTTTTGGAATGTTAAAAGGATATATGTGGTAATTAACTCGTGTTTGATAATTTCAATACTACCATACTCCTCTTATCAGCGTGATTGTCGAAGACCTCCTATATCTAAGGATGATCCAGGAATCAAGGTGGAGGAGGAACCGCTAGTTTGTAATCACCCTTATGTTAATACGGTAGTCCTCTCTTCTTGAACAGAGAACGATATTATATATATTTCCAGAAATAAAGTTAAATGGTAAACTATAACCATAAGAAGTAAATCTTCTTGGCATCTTTGGTAGTTATTAGTTATTACGTACCCTCTTGATTCGGCCTTTTTTTTGCATGTTATGTTTATGTTATTTCTTTTTTGCTTTGCAGTTATGGCAAATACATGTTGCTGAGCAAATGATTATGGATGATATGGAGATTAATCCGGATAAATACAAGGGTAAAAAGTTGTCAAAGCTAGCCGATGACGAGGAATTTGATGAAGAGAACAGTGTTCAATTTAGCGAAGATTATTACAAAGAAAGTTTACTACCCAAAACAATTGTGGTGAGTACCCTTTCTCATCTGACCACTATGCTTGTTAAACCGTCATGAAATTGTATCATTTTTAACAATTTATATGCATCAGAACGTGAGTTTAAAAGATCTTGACTTGGAAGCTGCATTTGAAGAGCGCCAGGTGCGTAAAAACGTCTCAATTAATTTGTTCGGGGATGTCTGCATTCATGTCTATTTGATCATTACAGCACAAAATTTTCTTCAACTTAAGTGATTATCTGCTTTTGATCATTCGATATCATTTAATCCCTTCCAAAACGCACATTCAAACACCTCTGCATTTTTATATTTTTCTGAACCAATGAGTTTTGCATATGAATCTAACATATATTTTGGTACAGTATCATAACGCATTGAAAAAACAAGCTATGGAAAATGGCGCTACGTCTTACAGAATAGAGAAGCTGAGGCGTAACCATGAAATGGATGAATATGATTTAGTTCACTGGCGCCGCTCAGTCGAGGAAAGAGAAGCTTTACTTAGAGACATAAGCTGGTAAGTTGCAAGCTATATGCCTACACATGGCAATGCGACGAATTTTGGTAATCATAGTTTCATACTCGATTATAAAACCATGTCTTAAGCATCATCCATCGGGTTTGGGTTCTTTTGCCATATGAAATCTTAAAAAAGTATAACTATCTAACATAATAAATATTATAATTTTGTGACAGCCGAAGAGCAGTTGGTCTACCATTAGAAGAACCAGGAAGGTATCATGATCCAAGCACCGTTGCAAAAGACAAATACGACCCTGAAAACCCGCTGTATAGATACGATTATTGGGGGGAACCAAAGAGTTCAGAGAAAACTAAACAAAATCGATTGAGAGATTTTCACAATAAAGGAATCATAGGCAGGGGAATGGTGTGGTATGAATCATCCTATGAAGAAGCAATGAATAACCGAGATGAAACACGAGCCAATGAAATGGCGCAAACAGGACAGCAGCAAGAGGAAGATGATGATGATGAGGTGGACGACATTATTTATGAAATTGTTTCAGAGCCGCAGCCCGAAGTTAACGGGGTTCAAACTAATGTTTTTTCGGACGAATACTATGATTAAAGACCTAGTGTTGTTGTAGCATGTATGTATAGATGTTTGTCAAACATTAGAGTGTTGCCATGAGTTTTTTGAACTAGAAATTTTGGTGTTTTTTTATCTAAGCTCTATAAAAAGTACGTTGAGGTTTTATTTCCTTTAGCAGGACCATTATGAGTTGGATCTGTTCAAATGGATTTGATAAAAGCTTATACGTATGTATGTGCACACAAGTGCGTATATGCATATAGGGGTACGCCCATTACAGAACCAACTTCAAGTAAAGATTGTGTTGAGACCCTACAAACGAACACTCCAGTCACGTACCTACGAAATGTCATTCAAGAAAATAAAAGATTAACTTCAAACACATGTTTCCCATCAAGCTCAACAGTCAAAATTCTTTTACACTCTCAAAGTTCTATACGTATTCATCACACACGGGAATGAATTGGTCATGATTTCAGGCTCAAGTTCTAGACGTATTCATCACAATACGACAAACCAAGACCATTTGCTCATATAAGCTAAGATTGACTAGCTAAAAGCTCGAGGTTATATAAACAAGCTCAAGCTTTATATAAACAAGCTCGAGTTTCACATACCTAAGCTTGGCTCATTTACACATTTACCAAAAATGCTTGCTTTTATGTTAACCTATAACTTCAATTCTCTTTTACAGAATCCAAATTTCACATGTTTGGGTCATTGCTAATATCTAACTTATTGCTGACATATTTTTTACTTTAAACATTGGTTGGAGCCTTTCAATGATAGAAAGGTCTCTCCAAAAATAGTCGTATGCCACTTAATGCAATGAGCACACGGTATTCTTTAGTAAAAGGCGAAAGAATAGTTCGCTTTGTGCTCACTGCGTGGCTGCGTGCCCTTCAATACTCTCACTTGCTTGCTTTAAATACTGAGCTTCACTCCTTTTGTTTATACACAAAGCCAATGTGGGATGGACTCTAGTTCAAATTTTTTTGTTTTTTCCAATTTTAACTGTTCACACTCACACCTCCACGCCCCATGTGTATCCTTTGCCGGTTTCATAATTAATCATTAACTCTCTTAAGTTTCTTTAATTTGATTGAGTTCGGATCGAATCAAGTTGAAGTTGATTCAACTCAAAGCTTGAAACAATCTCGAACACATACTAAAATCTTTCACACGTTCTTAAAAAGAATGTGCAAAAATTTCTCAGAGAAAACAAAACTAAAATATTTAGTTGGAACCAAATAATTTAGCATTGTGATTGGTCTTATTATTATTGTTGTTGTTAAATATGTATTCTTTGTATCATAGTTTCATGACAGAAGTTCTCTAGATGTTTATAGATTACTTGAATTGTGTATTTCTTCAAAACTAATTTACATAAGAAAATTAATGCAGTAACAATTTGTTTTAGTTATAATTTTGTAATCAATTTTAATTAACAGTGGCTAGTTCATTTTAATTCATTGAACAATGGTTTAGGGACTTAAATGCAAGTTGGCTGATGGAGTTGTTGGGAGGCTGGGAGCTATAAGACGACGAAAGAAGAAAAAAAAAACATTATGTAGAAATCAAAACAAGTTGAAATTTGGCTTGCAGAGAAGAACAAGAAACACATAACTAGAACAACAGGAAGTTGACTCAACTGAGAAGGCTAGTAGCATGTTTATTTATCATTCTATATCGTTTGACCCGTCTGTTTATCAGCCAACGAACATTCAAGAAAGGACCTAAACTCAATTAGTCTATTTGCACATAACCTTTTATTATGATTTCTCAGTGGATCCTAACCAAAATTAACAACATAACGACAGTAAGTTTCTGGTGATTAACTTGGGCATAATTAACAAGATTTTGGACCAGAATGTCTCCGCGTCGGTTCTTCAAAACAATGGTTGTAACACAATTGCCAGCACGGTATGAAGTAATTAATATGCAAAACTATCATCTAGATATGGAAAAACTTGTGATTATGGTTCATACTACACGCACCTAGAGTCGATTATATTCTATATGATAGTTTCTCCTAAGATTGGGGGCATTAAAAAAATCAAGTGATCTCATAACTTTAAACTTTTAAAATTGGTTGGAGCCCTTCAAAAATAGAAGGGTCTCTCCAAAAATAGGCGTATGCCACTTTATGCGGCGAGCACACGGTATTCTTTAGTAAAAGGCGAAAGAATAGTTCGCTTTGTGCTCAACGCATGGCTGCGTGTTTTTTAATGTTTGCACCTGCTTGCTTTAAATAGTGGGTTTCAACTTCTGTTTACAGTATGATGCCAATGTGGGACGGTTTCTTTAATTTGTTTGAGTTCATATTTGATGAAGGCGAAGTTCGTCGAACACAAATTTTAAAGAGATCTTGAGAATTTCTATTCAAATTTTGAAACAATCTCGAACTCATATTATACTTTTGGAATCTTACACAAGTGTTTCATAAAAAAGTGCATAAAGTAAAATGAGAAATCAATAAAACTAGAAATTGTACCCGCGCTTTGCTGCGAGAGTTTATTGCATTGGTTAACGTTCATCTAAGAAATAAATTGTGTAAAGCCCTTCAAAAACCTTCTTAAATGAATTCAGAAAAGAAATAAATTGATAGAAAAAAAATACTAAACAAACAGCAATAATACATCTATCTACTACGATAATGATACATCTAGTGTATCTACTTTATAAAAGTTTGATTTTTAAAAAGATATCTAATCTTGAGATTGTAAAATGCAAACGCTTAAACTTTTAATAATGAGATACACGTTTCCCGCTATCGCTCTCTCTCTCTCTAAACGTTCAACCGCTCACCACCACTCATAATCCTCGCCCCTACAGTATTTGTCTTCTTTTCATCTTTGTGACCACTTACCACCATCATCTGTCACCACCGCCGCCGGGGTGTAAGTCGGGTTAAGAACAGCATCTTTCTCAGGCGGTATCTACGGTAATCACATGCGTTCTAGTCTCGGTGCGATAGTCGGTGGGTTTTTGGTGTCAACGGACGTTGGGTGGCTGTGGTGTGTTTGTAGATCTCCGACAACAGTGGTGGTGATCTAGAGATGATGGGAGGCCGACTCATACTGACGATACGAATGGAAGAAAGGAGATATTTTGTAAAGAGACAAAACACGTTAGCAAATACCAGATGCCTAAAGATTTGTACAAATATCTACAATGAAAGTCTCTCACAAACCAACATTGTTGTTTAAGATATATATAAAATGCAGAAATTTAAATGAGAAAACAATAAAACGTGCAGAAATTTATTTGAGAAAACAATACAACGTGCATTAACAAAACTGTGACACAACCATATGACTTGCACCAAGTCTCGGTTGTTGGAATAGTTAACCTGTGCGCAAACGTATTGTCGATAAGTCTGATTTCATAACATACAAATCCATCTGCCCGTAAGTTAAGAAATGATTACTAGAGAAAATATAACTTTTTTTTTCTAACTTTTGATTTTGTTTAGAATTAGATTCTATTATATTTTTTTAACAATTTCAAGTTCCACTTGTGTTCGGAACAGTCTCATACATTATAATTTCAATCTGGCGCACGCCCCTTCAAACGACATTTTGTCTATAGCCTCACAAGCTGTTTTACAACTTAAAAACAAGTATAATTGTTTAAAAAGCTATTTAACTTTTAAAGAAATTGAAACAAAATTACAACTTTCCATCAACAGGTACTTCATAACTGTTAGTTAACCCTCATCATTCTCTTCTTCACTTGTATTCAGATTAAAACTTTTCTTTTCTTTGACTTCTGGTCCTTGCTTCCCACCTTTGACTTTTCAAGCTTCTCCTATACACAAGTCAACAATGACCCATTATTCCCCTCAATATCCAAATATTTTTCATGGTCATTCTTATAATATTTGAAAAATAAAATAATATGAGTTAGATTTTAGATTGGAATTAAGACATTAAACTTTAGAGATTGGTCGGAGACTTAAAGGGTCTCTACAAAAATAGGTGTATGTCACTAAATGCAGCGAGCACACGGTATTCTTTAGCGATAGGAGAAAGAATAGTGTGCTTTGTACTCGCTACATGGCTGTGTGTCTTTTAGTCTACCCATATGCTTGCCTATATAGACACTTCTAGGCTTTCTGTTTCTTACAAGAAACTCATGGGGATAAACTCAAATGCTACTTCTTTAACAGCATCATCTTCATATTAGAGACAACAATCATTATCATCTGGCAGTTGATTCTTTCATTGTTTGCTAGTTCAACTAGTCATTACGATCCTAGTTATTTTTCGAGTTTCTTGTAATCTGGTAATATCTTCAATGTGCTTATATTTTTTAGTAGCTAGATTTGACTGTATTTGTGAATATTGTTGGATGCTAATTGGTTGCTAATAAAATGCATAATTTGGAGTGTAATCTACTGCTTTCAACCATTAACAATGAAGTCAAGGTTGATGGTAAGAGGCATTGTACTTGACTCTAGTATGATCCGTTAGCTGACCCGCCTGGTTTTTCAGGCTTAGGAAAATGATATATATGATAGATATTTTCAAGCAGAAGTAACTAACCAGAATTTGGAGTGTAATCAACAGACAACCATTAGTACTAACATCTTTGCAAGTATTCTTAACATCTGACCGTGGTTTAAAAACTCCAAGCAAACAAAAAGAAACTCGAACCCAATTAAACTCTATTTTAATTTTGTAACCAAACTGAGACAGGACAAGAAGAAACAAGACAGAGATTAAATACCGACAAGAAATCAAAGTAAATCAGATAATCACATTATGACAACTGAATCAGATAATCACATTTTTCTTAAACTAAACACAATAGAATAATATCTCAAGAAACGAAGTGGAACACAGATACATAAATTTAATGAAATGCTAGTATATGATGAAAAAAATGAGAAAATTTGGATAAATGCATCTTAAATTAGGTGACATCAAAGTAGAATACCAAAGGGAGAAGAGATTGTTAATAAGCTGTGTTAATAAGACATTTAAGCCTCAATCATGCTCAAATGCTTTAGGAAGACATGACCTGAAGGTTCTTGTGTGTCACAGCTTTCTGTAGGTTCAAGTGTTTGTTTGCAAATTCTAAGATTTCCCAAAACATGATTGTTAATATTTTTATTCCATTGTAAATTAGAAAAGATGAACCATGTCACTATTAACTTATTAAGTTATCATACTTATTTTTACAGCAATTAAAAGTCCTACAACATAGTCAATAGGTTGAAGAAGACAAGACAGAAGATCAGGAACAATTAGTAGATAAAGAATATTTGTCACATAGTAGCCCCACAGATAAAGGATTTAATTTCCCAAATGAAAAAGGCCAGTGCTGAGCTTTTCAGTGAGGCTTTTTTTGCGCATACTAGACTGCTTTCTTCTGATTTCTTTATAGCCCATGCGATTTTAATAGAAATATAGAATAAATGGGGCATATCTTTGAAGACAGCTGATTTTAAAAACCCATGTCCCTAAAAGCCTAGATATCAAGCAACGCTTCAACCAGATTCCAATTTCTCATGGTTCATGTGTTGTTTAACAATCTCTAAACTTCCCTGGTTCGTAATACCATCAATTAACAAATAAAGAAGATCAAGAGATATATAAAGCACAAACACAATGATCCCATATCTGACATAGAGAGCCAAAATTCATTAATAAGGGATCTTAACGCGGATAGTCTTATGAAAAAACCAAAATTTGTACGCTACATAATAGACCGAACAGAATAGATGAAAACGAGGGATACTTAACACAAAAGATATAGGAAGAAAATAAAATGCCAACCAATTAAAACCGTATGTAGTTGGACCAATTCACTACATTTGCAACTAAGATTGTGTTGGTCATAATCTTTATTCAGTAAGTTCATTGTGCAAAGAGTTCTATCATCGACTTACTTAGCTTAGAACGTGACATAATAACATATGTATATCTACCATAGCCCAATTGAACCAAACAAAACAACTTATAGCAAATATAAAGCAAGATAATGTATGTAAGATTGTACATTAACATGCTACATTAACATAGTGACCAATGCAAAATGCTGTAACTAACCTTATTGATGTGGTTGTGGTTGTGTACCAAACTTCTTTCGCAGAATATACACATCAGTCTCTTCGTATGCATACTCCGGATGAAGATGCTCATGAGGCACCTTTTCAACATCAAAGGTTCGATAACATTGCTCCCAAAACAACTCATGAGCTTCTGGTGACCTCAATTGATAGCCCAACAACACCACCCCTGAATCACTAACCATCGTCTCCATAGCAGCCACTAGCGGCCCCACCGATTCCTCAATGTACACCACATCAGCGGCGATTACAACGTCGAAGGGCGGTTTAAGCGCCCTAATTTGATCGGAGTTGTTCCAATTGAGCTGAGCCGTTTTCAACATCTTACTCAACACCGGCTTGTTGCGTTTGAGGTTGTGCTTCAGTGCAGGCATGACTGGTGCGATGTCGGTGAGGACAACGTCTTTCAGGCCGAGGAGGTAAAGGCCCATAGCCGCGACACCACAGCCAGTGCCGAGTTCGACGCCACGTTTGTTGTTGAAGTTGAATAGGGCCGCATAGGGGTTGTCAGTGGTGGAAACTGAAGCAGAAGGGTGCCAACGCTCGACAAACTTGACAAGGACAAGGGAACAAGGCCAGACGGTGGTTCCAACGTGCATCGAGCCATTGTCTTGATGCAATGCGAGCTTTGAGTCGCCAACAGTGAGCTCGATCACCGGCGAGTCTGTAAAACGCATTCTGCCCCCTTTCCCTCTTCTTTCTCTTTTGTTTATGTGATAAAAATGTGATTGTTAATGAAGGAAATGAAGATAATACTACATTACTACTGAGCAAATTGCAGTATAGTGAAAAGGAGTAATTTTTAACATCAATTACATTGATCACAGTATACAATTGAACCAAATGGTAAACCCATGCTTACTATGTTAATTATAAAGCTCAAGAAACCCTAAGTTGCAAATCATGTGTTTGAATTTAACCAAAAACACAGAAGCAATCATACCAAGGTACCAAAGTATTCTAACAAAAGGAAAACAAATTATCAGAAGATGTGTTTAACCACACAAACACATAATGAATCGATATCTCCAGAAACCATCAACCGAATAGATAAAAACGAGTATGATTTGAAGAGAAAAGGGGGAAACAAAGAAACTTACATATAACGTTGAGAATTCGTTAAGGTTCGAGCAGATGAGCAATCGATCCTTTGTTAAATGACTTGAATAGAATCATTAGTCTACCATTAAACCCTTATGAAACTAGGGTTCTGGAAATATGAAATATTACATTTTGGGATTCTAATAGTATTCATAAAATTAATGGTTATCAGTCCTCGTGAAAAAAAGATATGGATTTTTAAGAAACATTGTTTAAAACCCTATAATACTTTTAATATATTTTAAGTGGTTGTGAGTGAATAAGAGAAAAAAAGTAATTATACAGTTGAAAATGAGAGAGAAAAAATAATGATTTTTAATGTACTTATATGGATAAAAATAGAGAATGGATTATGAATGCTCTAAGATTAAATTTTTTATTAGTATTTAGGGTCAGTTTGGCGGCATTTGAAATTCCAAATCAACATTTTAATAGTTCAGACGTATATATGGTTCAATATGTAACGATTTAGATTGTTTGTTTTGCGAGTAAATGTCTGAATTGTTTAGACATTTGCCTCTTAATGGTTAAGCATTATACTAATGCTAAATTGTTAAATGTTTAATGCTAAATGGTTAAGATCTCTTATTTAAATTGGTCAAACATTTGTTTTTTAATAATTAAGCAATATACTAGCTTTTGATGGTTCAGCACTTAATTATTCAGAAATTGCAAACAACCCTTAATATATACTATAATAATAAATAAATAATTATAATATAATTTATAGAAAAAGAAAATTAATTTTTCTAGATGTTTTGAATATCCGAGTTATCTGGAATTGTTATCCAAATCCGAATCCGAGAATACGAATATCCAAAGTTTTAAAAATTTGGATTTGGAATTTGGGATATTTTTTAAAACCCCTATATGATAGTGGTGATGGGGTTTTCAAGTTTTGATTTGAGCAAAAAAATACTCTAGGTTGAGCAAGGGGTTTTCTTAGTTCTAGGTTTTCTTCTGAGGAGTTGGCCGGAGTGCGGTCCCGACCAGAGAACATATAGATGGTTGGGAGTGCGGTCTGTGCGAGTGATAAAAGCATCGGTTCCAGATGGATTCAACTTCAGATCTATTAAATGTTGTTGGGACTGTTTACAAAATGATTTTATAAAAGTCTTTGAATAGTTTTATCAAAATGTTATTATTAATCATGGGTGTTCGTCCTCTCTTATGGTTTTAATACCTAAGATTGAAAACTTGTCCACCTTGGTGACTTTCAGCCCATTAGCCCCCTAGGTTGTATAAATAAAGTTATATATAAGGCTTTGTGAATTGCCCGAAATCAATCATTTTGGGTATCATCGCAAGAGTAATTTGCATACTTGTCCGAACTAAGCATATTGGATGGTCCCCTTGTTCTTAATGAATTCATTACTTGGTTGAAAAAAAATCCAAAAACTCAAGGATGATTTTCAAAATAGATATCAAAAAAGCTTTTGATTATTTAAATTGGGATTTTATACTTTCTATTTTAAAAGTGAATTTACTTTTTATCAAAATGAAGATCATGGATCATGGCATGCTTATCATCTGCAAGAGCCTCCATCCTTGTTAATGGATTTCCCATCCAAGAATTTTATTGTATCTATGGTTCGAGACTAGGTGATCATTTGTCTCTGTTCTTGTTTATTATAGCAATGGAGGCTTTATTTGGCACTACAAAAAAGCATTTGTTGTTGGTCTAGTTCAAGGCATTTCATGTTCCACAACTGGTCCAAATCTATCACATTTTCATATCTGCAGATGTTCGTTGTATTCATTGGTGAATGGTCAATCTATAATGCCCGAAATCTAAACAAGATATTAAGATGCTTTTATTTAGTCTCTGGGCTTAGAGTAAACCATGTTAAGAGCAGATTATATGGTGTTTGTGTAGTGGATAATTAGTTGGCAGAAATGGTAGCTATCTTGCATCATAAACATAGTTCTTTCCTTTCAACTACTTGGGCCTACAAATTGGAGCTAATATGAAACTAAGTAAACATTGGAGACATGTAATATAAACATCCAACAAGAGACTATCGATATGGAAATCAAAAAATCTATCTTATGGTGGTCGAATAACCTTAATCCGACCGGTTCTCAATAACCTAGCTACATGTTATATTTTTCTTTACAAGGCTCCTTCAAAAATAATCAATGATCTTGAATGCTTGCAAATACAACTCTTGTGGGGTGGATCGTCGGACCAGAAAAAAAAAACCAAACGAGTCTCGTGGGAAAATGTAATTGCCCCTAAAAACCCTGGTGGGTTAAGCGTTAGTCCACTCAAGAAGCCAATATAACGATGTTAGCTAAGTGGTGGTGACGAGTCACAATTAATGAGAATGGTTTATGGAGAAAGGTTATATGGTGCTTTCATCATAATTTCAAATATTGGTCTTTCATACCACTAGAATCTCACAACCGGGCCCATGGAAACAAATTTTCAAAATTTCACAGCAGGTTGATGACTATGGTTTGAACCTATCTAGCATCATTAGGCTTTAAACCATCCCTTCGCCTAGGTTAGTTGGGTTCATATGGTTGTGGGATTTTCACCCATTTGGGAATTTTCTGTTAAACGCTTAATGATGGCTATACTATCAGCCATGTTTGATGACATTGGTATTTCTTTTTAGTGGATGGTTCCTATTAAAGTCAACTTCCTTTTCTATAGCCTGGAGTTTATACTTGAAGAGGCAGCCGACATTCCTCTATTTGATTCGAAGGCAAATTCACATCAATAACACATCATGCGTGTTATGCGAACAAAGCGATCAATCTACGAGTCATCTATTTATGGAATGCCCATTTCCGCTACTAGTTTGGGATGTTCTTTTACTATGGTGCAAACTCCCATCTTTTTATTTGTTCGACAAGAAGGTTTTGTTACATTATCATACATCAACACGCGAAGGTCTCCAAATGGAAGAAGCTAATATACTCGATGATACAGACTGCTATATGGTATCTATAAAGAAATAGAAATAAATTAATTTTTGAACAAAATCTACAAGCATTGCTAAGGTAATAGAATAATAAAGGTTCTAAGTTATCTGTGGCTTAAACACAAGGCAAAAAATCAATCACTAACATGGGATCAATGGTGTATTTTTTATGTATCTAGTTCGGTGACTTGATTCGATATATTTGATGTATATAATGTATTAGACTAAGGGGCTGTTTGGCAACTTCTGAATGATTAAGTGCTGAACCAATAAGAGGTCTGAATCATTAAGTGCTGAATCATTAAGAGGTCTGAACTATTAAGAGCTAGTATATAATTTAACTATTCAAAGACAAATGTCTGACCAATTCAGATAATATATATTAACCATTCAGCATTAGACCTCTTAACCATTCAGCATCAATATAATGCTTAACCATTCAGAGGTAAATCTCTTAACCATTCAGACATGTGTTCGCGAAACAAACAGTCTGAACCATTAAGTGCTGAACTATTCAGACATCTGAACCATTAAGAGGCTGATTAAGAGGCTGCCAAACAGCCCCTAACACTTTGTTAGAATGTGAAGTAATAAAATTATTTGGTGGACTTTAAAAAAGAAAAGAAAAAATATAACATATGTCTTCTAATGCAAGTACGTGCAACATAATGTTCAAAAAATTATCTATCTATATAATAACAGATTCTTAACTACAAGAAAATTTTATGATTTTTAATATTGACCACCAAGTTTTTTTCATTTATATACTTTAAAACCAACTTAAATAATGGTACCATCCATTATATTTTTGGCACATAGTAGTTTTATTTTTAGTTTTATAATGACCCTTATAATATATTGAGTATTTTAATTTTCAAATTAATTTTCGAACTTATAATAAATTTCTTTCATAATTTTTTATTAAAAAAAGAGAATTTATGTTTGTCTTTAGTTTTTTTGTCAATGTTTTCATAAAAGTTTATTGAAAACATAGTAGTATTCAAAATCAAATTTTTTCTTTCTTCTTTTTGCATCGTATTTATGATAGAGTATGATTTTTATTGTTAAGTGTACTTTTGGGTTTTATGTCACGGTGATGCTCACTTTTACGAAGAGTAGATGTCACAATTTTACGACGGTGTGACAACCGTTGTGACATGTTTTTGTATCTTTCTTGATGCATTAGGAATTTATGTTGGAATAACCGTAGTTACAATGTGTTTTCGTATTAATTTTTTATATTTGAGATCGTTGTGGATTTTTCGCGCAACGCGCATTAGGAAAAAAACCTAGTCAGTGATAATAAAAGAGCGAGGTGGGCTATCGTTAATTTTGGCTCAAGGTTGACTTGGTCAACATTAGTGAACCATACATCACTTGAATGAAAAATATTAAAATAGGGCTTGGAGTTCTCTATATGTGTGAGTTGAAGGTGTGATGAATTGAAAATTTATAGGTTCATAGCAAATTAATGGATTCTGTCAAAAACAAAAACTCTATATCTTGAAACCACATGCATGTTAACAATTGCTATATGGATTTGATTTTTTCTACTACATATAAAAGTTTGAACTAAAACTTATTGATGGAGTACATACAATGTGAATGTGGATTGAACTATAGTTAATATGGGATGAAATGTCAAACATTAGTATACATGACCATAACACATATATGCTTAGTGGATGAAACATCAAAGTGCTTGATTTACGCGCGAAAAATTAATAAAACACCAAAAGGATTTCAACTCCATATGATATACATTATGTTGGAATGAACATTAACTTCAAAGAATTGACTATTAAGAAGTGATTAAGCGATCCTATCATTGAAGGTCTCCAACCAATATTTAAAGTTAGAACGTTATTCAAGTTTTTACTTATTATTTTCTTTTAAAACAAACTGTTCTTTTGCTTTGGGTTTCACTTGTAAAACATTGCATCTGTTGTGCAACATATTGTTGATACGAGTTAAATGTAAACAAAGACAAAACGAAAAAAATGGTAAAAAAAACAAACACTAAGTTGATAATAGGAACCGTGAATACGTCTCAAGAAATAACTTCTTGGACCTCGGCTGTGACCTCCTATGGCGGTTTTTCTGCATGAAGGTTTGCCATAATGTTCTTGTTGTAGTGATTAATAACCTGCTGGTCCAAACCAAAATGCATTGCATTGATTATAAAAGAAAACTCAAATTGCACAAAATGCATTTATTAAAGTATTAAAATTATAGAAATAGTATTATAAATAAATTTTGGAACAATTCTAACCGGTTTGATCCTTTCTCCTTTTAGCTAGAATTTTCAGTTTGACCCGTTTGAGATAGAAAAAACACAATCAAAATCGACCTATTAAAAAGTAAACGTGTCAAAAGGAATGTCCCCGGAGCATGAAAAGTTAATTCTTAATATTCGGTAAGGCATAAAAAAAGAGACAAACCGGCTCAATCTGTATACGGAATGTTTCTAGTCTTGACTTGAGAAATACTGCAGTGTCATCTTTGATGATTCAATCAACGGCTCGGTTTGTACTCTATGAAGTATCTGCACATTCTTTTGAAACACAGTTTTACGCAGTTGTTTGTTCGGGTGATCCAAAACATATACATTTGATCTAAATAACTTGATACGAGTTCGATTGGAGGACTGATAAACACAAAGTCTTGTTTACATGACCATGAAACCAGCAAAAGACGAGGGTCTAGTGAAACATTTAAAACTGTGAGCAAAAAGGAAGTGATCTGGAGTCAGTCCCACATCGACTTCATAGAGTAAACAGAAGGGGGTGATCGGTGGGAGTATTTAGAGCAAGCAGCTGTGACGGTTGAAAGCATGCAGCCATGCAGTGAGCCCAAAGCGAACTATTCTTTCGCCTTTTACTAAAGAATACCTTGTGCTCGCTGTATATAGTGGCATACGCTTATTTTTGAAGAGTCTTTTCAAATACTGAAAGGCTCCAACCAATTTTTAAAGTTCAAAGGTATTTAGGCTTTTATCAGTCTCTTCTTAAAATCCAAATTTTGTAATGGTAATTTTGATAAACATTTTAAACTAGGTAAACTGAAGGCAACCTGAAGTTCATTAAATACTTGCTTTCTTTCATGTTATAAATTTCTGCACCTTTTGAGAAACAGTTTTGAGCAATTGTTTATACGACTTTTGGATCGCGCCATGGAGATAGTTATAGACTTAATTGATCCAAAAACACATTAAGGTTTCAAGAACTTTATACGAGTTCGAGTGGAGACCTAATAAACCTAAACGGTACCATATGGGCTACATAATGTAAACAGAAGATGTGAAACTCGGTGTTTAAAACAAGTAGATGGGACGATTAAGGTTACACAACCATTCAATGAGCATATAGCAAACTATTCTTTCGCCTTATACTAAAAACTATAGTGTGCTTGTATTTAGTGGCGCATGCCTACTTTGTACACATGCCCATACAAAACCTGTTGTCAGTAATGTCCAATTAGCATACAAACAAATGCCAATTGAAGGGATCTTGGTTACATGTTAGGTCTATTCATGGGTTATTTACCAGACCGACAAAACAGTGTAACAAAACAGACCTTAGTTTAGATGGCTAATAAAGTCGCAACACCACAATCAATGCAACATTGAAAATTTTTCAAGTTTAGTTCTCTACTTAATTCATAAATAAAATTGGTATGTATATCCATGGGATGATCTATGCATGTAGTAAGCAATTAAGACTGATGGATTCACTTAAGAGTATATGAGTCTTCTGATCTTTGTTTTTTACCAAATTTGAATGGAATTAAACCGGAAAATAAAAAGTCTAAAGACCGACCCGCTAACCAAACCATGAACCACTATGCAGGCT
Source organism: Flaveria ramosissima (assembly GCA_025215565.1). NCBI lineage: Eukaryota > Viridiplantae > Streptophyta > Magnoliopsida > Asterales > Asteraceae > Flaveria > Flaveria ramosissima. The sequence goes on along the minus strand of JACVEC010000337.1, from coordinate 78,732 downwards.
GGTCCTGTTTACGCAGCTGGTTTGACTGGTTTAGATCGAGTTATGCACACCCCTGACCATGGTCAAGTTAACTGATATGTCCATTGCCTCTTTAACTCTTTTCCTTTGATTTGCAGAATAAAGCATATTTCTTAAAGTGAAAAGAAAAACTTAATCAATGGATTAAAGTTCCAACTTCCGATAGCATCCACAGTCTTTAGAAAGGTGAAAAGATAGAATATAAGCTACTTCAGGTCCAAAAAATCTTTCAAATTTTCAAATTTAAGATCCAATAACATCTGATAAACCAAAGGAAGCTGCTGAAATCAATCCATTATTACATTCTTTTAGTAAAAAGAGTTACATGAGTTCAAGGATCACATATACTTTCGAGTGAAAATCACGAGAATAACCATTTTATGAAGTGCACTATATCAACATATAGATATGGTTCGAATAACTATATGAGTAGAAATAGATGCCTGATAAACCCAAGTTCTTGTTTACATGATTATGCAATTGGCAAAGGACCAGTAAAAACCTTTATAATTAGCAGAAAGAAAAAAATAAGTGGTTCTATATTCTGTCCCACATCGACTCCATAGAGTAAACAGAAGGGATGAACCATAGTATTTAAACCAAGCAGGTGCTTCATATGAAAATCACGCAGCCACGCAGTGAGCACAAAGCGAACTATTCTTTCGCCTTTTACTAAAGAATACCGTGTGCTCGTTGCATTAAGTGGCATACGCTTATTTTTGGAGAGACCTTTCTATTTAGAAGGGCTCAAACCAATCTTCAAAGTTTTAAGCTTTTCAGATTTGTTTGTGCACTTTGATAAATTATCGATAATAAAAAGCATGTAAACTTCTTATGTTAGCTTCTAAAGCAAAATCAGGGCAAGCTTGCTAATTTTAGCATATGGATTTGATAGAAAAATCGATTCGTTCAGTCCCCCACCCTCGATCGATCGATTGTTTTTTCACTTCTGGGAGGGCATAACTAGTAACTTTATATTTTCTAATGAGGCAAAGGCCGGAGCTGCTACAATAGCAAAAGCGGGAGTTGGAGGAAATAAGACTGATAGATGGACGTGGCTCTTTTATCATTTTGGTCTGGTATATGGGCGGGAGGAGAATAAGAGTCTCGTCTCATCTTTCAATTGAGGCTCTCGTGTAAGAACTCTTAAAGGACATTAATTAGAGTTCTTGATCATGAAACCAGCAACGCACCTGCGGGCATGAAGTGTTGAAAACTAGCATTCTGTCCTACACCGGCTTCTTTAGGCGTACAGAAGCTGTGAAACTTCGTATTTAAAACAAGTTGGTCGTAAATTAAAACAGTTGTTATGCCAAAGTGGTACATCAGAATCCATCCTCCTCAAAGAAAGCCAAATCTACTTGACACTAATTACAATCCGAATGAATGTTTTTGTAATCTCCTTAAGAAATTGCAGCCAACTAAAACCAAATTCAAAATCAAGTCCTGCGTAACTGCATGCTTAAGGAATTTAATGTGCAGCATTTTTAACATAGAACAACAACAGAGTTAATCAAGTCCTGCGTAACTGCATGCTTAAGGAATTTAATGTGCAGCATTTTTAACATAGAACAACAACAGAGTTTGACTGAATGACGTCGGATCTGAGCAGATTAACAACTTTTGGAACCATAATTCGGCTACTAGCTCCTTTGGTAGATTTTACAAAGGATGATGAGGTTTTTAAAAAAAATTAGGAACTCTCAAACACACTAATCTACTCCTAAACTAAACTATTTTATCACCATAACTTGATATCATTCGGCTACTAGCTCCTTTGGTAGATTTTACAAGTTTTTAAGGCGATAAACTGATAAAGAGACAAGGTTTACGTTTTTCTTTTAAAATTTGGCTTTGGAAAAGTGCAATATATTCATATTTTGATATAAGTTGTTAGTGTTTAACGAGAGACTATAATAGAAAGAGGACGTTGTGTGTGTCGGACTATAAGAAAATGACAAGGTTTGATAGTTTTAGTGTTTTACAATACGGTTGGTTAGAAGATAAACAATCCTAGAATGGTATGAGGCTCTTTTAATGTGGATATATAAATATGTTTTTCAAAATAGTTGTTGACATGAGAAGTCGTCCTTAACAGGGACGGGTTCTCGCTACAAGACAATAACCATCAAGTCAGCTATAAATCTTCACACTTCACGTTTATCAATGGTTTGGAACCCGCCATTAGCAGGGGCGGGTGTACCCCATTTGTCAAAACCCATCAAGAAAATATCCTTAAGTCAACTAACTATTCTATAATACCATGTTTAAAAAGAATCATTAAAGCTTAACTGATAATTAGGTAACTAAAAACCCTAAAAAGTAACATTATATAACTGAAATGTTTAATAGTTAAATGATTTAAGCAAACTCATGAGTTACATATTTATTCAATGTTTAAACCCAATAAGTTGCTAAATTCAAGAACAAGAAACAAAAAGAAAATCATTTCACATTTTACCCTTCTCCTTTTCAAGCATGGCTCTGACCCTCATAGGCAACCCATACAGCTTTATGAACCCAGCAGCATCAGCCTGATCATATATCTGCCCGCTTTCGAAAGACGAAATATCCTCCCTATATAGACTATACGGGCTCTTCCGGCTAGCCACAATGACCGAACCCTTGTACAACTTAAGGGTCACTGAGCCGGTGGTGGTTTTGGTGATATTCTCCATGAATGCATCCATTGACTCACGCAGTGGGTCGAACCACCTGCCTGCATAAACTAGTTCAGCATACTTAAGGGCCATGATGTCTTTGAACTGGATGGCTTCTCTATCAAGGGTTAGGGACTCGAGCTCACGGCATGCAGCAGCTAAGATGGTCCCACCTGGGGTCTCGTAGACCCCACGGCTTTTCATTCCTACTAGACGGTTTTCCACCATGTCGATTCGGCCAATACCATGGCGGCCTCCAATGTCGTTTAGCTCAGTTAAAAGAGATGCGGGGGAGAGTTCTTTCCCGTTTATGGAGACTGGGATCCCGGAAACGATGCCAATTTCGAGGTACCTGATGTAATAATTTTTAAAAGATGAGAAAGTTATCCAACAAAGTGGCAATGTGTTATGTTTAATAACGGATCAAAAGACATAATTATTGGTGCATTAATTTGTTTAGGCCGGGTTACTTTTGTCAAATATGATTATAATATCTTAGTAAAATGTAATACTTCTAGTAGTACTAGTTTTCTAAAGAAGTACCAAATCAAGTCCAATATCCAACATGATGATGAAATCAAAACCTTCATCAACACAAGGACTATAATGCAAATAGAACTTACTCAGGTTTGTTAGGTGCATCTTCTGGGTCGACAGACATCATGTACATATCCTTCTTGGGTTCGTTTGCAGGGTCTTCCAAGATATCACCCTTCAAAACCACACAACAAAAAATATTAAAAAAATAACAATAAAATAAACACCTCACAAGTCATTTTGGTTGCCACAAACAAGCCTTTGAATCTATAATAGACATAGGCAGAGCTGGAACAACCGGCTAACACTTTTGTCCAGTTTTCAAGTATTTATGAGCAAGTAATGTGTCAAACACAAATACAAACACAATATTCTTACAACAAGAGACTATGGGTGACTTTTAACCTGTTAACTTGTTAGCTAAATTTTTTTATTTGAACGGTTTGAGATAAAACACAACCCGAATCAACCTGTTCATAAGTAAATGGGTCGCTTGCAACTCTAATATGCAGTGATAAAGGAATACATACCTCATGACTGAGATGCCACAGGTTCCTGTCTCTGCTATAGATGGATTTCTTTGTCACTGGGACGGGAACATTGTGTTTTTTGGCATATTCAATAGCATCTTCCCTCCCTGTTATATCCCATTCCCTCCAGGGAGCCACAACTTGGAGATCAGGGTTAAGAGAAAAGAATGTAAGCTCAAAACGCACCTGCATTGAGAAAAGAACCCACAAAGAAATTGGAAAAAAAATCATTTTATTTATATTGTATAAATCTGGCTGAAAAGTATAGTGGAAAGCAGAATATTGAAGCATGCCTGATCATTTCCCTTTCCTGTGCATCCATGGGCAACAGCATCTGCTCCAACTTCTTTTGCCACATCCACCATTGCCTGTAACAGCGCGAGTTAGTAATTAAAGCTAGCAAGATGGGCTAGAGGGGGAGGGCAATGTGTCAAAACAGGTTTGAGATAAAACAGGCCAGGTCGGGTTGGGATGACCTGCTAACATCTTTTTTGGCTTTTTTAAAATTTATTTAAATAAAGAATGCATAATTATGATTATGAAAACATTATTACTCTGATATTCAAAATTATGGGTTCGTACACAGTAAAAAAAGAGTTGAGGCAATTTTCAACCCATTAGGCCCATTTAAGATGTAAACAAAACCCAGATCGGCCGATTCATATTACTATATTAGATGGGTAAAAACCTCAATTGTCACCTCTAGTTAGTATTTTTGGACAATCCATCCAAGAACTTCACAGGAATCATTGGACATGGATGGAAGTCATTAAACAAAATTTGTGAATGATTTATTTAAATATAGTCTACTGCATTTCCCTGTTTTGGAAGCTTTCAGGTAACAGTTAACTATTTGCTAATTCCAATTATCAGAAGAGTTTAATCTGGGTCCATAATATTCTCTTGTTAGTATTTAGTAATTTAGTAGGACATTTGGAACGCTTTCCTACAACTAGTTAGTCAAACACAAACCATTAGGGGGAAGACTGAAGAGAACTACTTAGATGAATAGATGAGTAACAATCAAGGAATAGTCACATCTTTCTGGTCAGCTTGTAAAAAGAAACGCTTACTAAATTACCCTATAAGTAATAAAGAGATTATTCACATTTTCCAACTTTAAGATTATTAACAGGGTATATATATTATATAATTATATTAATATTCAAATGAATTCACCTTTGCAATAACGGGTCGGGCCATTGAGGTACCCAACAAGTACTTTCTTTCATAAACGGACCCAGCTCTCAAACATGGGAATACATAATCTTTCACGAATTCTTCTGTGAGATCTTTCACCACCAATTGGCAGGCTCCACTAGCTTTAGCCTTTGCTTCCAGACCTTCTAATTCCGAGATCCCCTAAAAACAAATGATAAAAAATGCTAAAATAAATAACATGAGGCAAACAGAAAGCATGTATGATGGTTCAAAAGCCAGTAACCCAACTGAATACTAAATACACTTAAAACTTACTTGACCAACATCTGCAGTAAAGCAGACAACCTCACAGCCATAATTCTCTCTGCAACATAAAAGGCAAAATTAGTATTCCGATGCACTATAGATATAAACATCACTCGTCAAAATCTATGTAAAAAATGATTAACTGAAAAAAACACGCTATGTTCACCATGCAAAGGAAAGCCAGAAACTAAATAGCATGTATAACTTTCGAGGGTATTTTCATATATTCGAAAACAATAAACATAACATCTGAATCAAACACCAAAACCCAACTAAAATGGGAATTTGCATGAGTTCACATATTGTTGTAAAATTCGCATGAAGTATATCATATATGACAATGCAACATCAGGAAGTCATGTATAAAATCATAATTAAATTTTTTAAAGGTACTTTGTGCATCTTGTGAAGCAAAAAAGAACCACAAGAAATTAAGACAATTCCCGTATCATATTTGAAGAACATATCAAGAATTAAGTATTGTACCTTAACCAAGGAACAATTACGGAGGTATCCAATCCACCACTATAGGCTAGGACAACTTTGTTCAATTTGCCACGCAGACCTCTTCCCTTGGTAGCATTCGACGCATCTGTTTCCTTATCACTAGTCATCACTGCTTGAATTTCTGTTCATCAATCAAATTCAAAAATATTAAGTACCACAGTCAAAATACAGGTTTGTGTACCCTAAAAACACATGTTAAGGTGCACTAATGAGTCCTAGATTCTACTTGAAAAACAAATTCCACCAGCTTTCTCATTCTAAGAATTTATCCATCCCTTGATCAATCCAATTTTCAATAACGCCTTAACAAACAATCCACTAATTGAACACATTTGATATATTGAAAAAATTAGGAATTTTAAAAAAGTAGAATTTAGGGCACAATTAACCCTCATTAACATGTGTCCTAAGCTAAGAAAAGCCCACATGCAACTATAAATAATAAAAAATAAAGAAACTTTCATAGGCAAATCTGATAAGTTACAATCAAGCTCAAAGTAATCAACCCTAATCCGAAAACAGATTAAAAAACGCAAAAACAAAAGTGAAATGATCAAAGCTGAAAGTACCTTGAGCTTTACACGACTGAGAAAGACTCCTAGTGCTACGATGAACAAATGCAACTCCACGAAACTCACTTGATTTAGCTCCTAACTTACATTCTATATTAAAAACACACAACACACATTCGCAAACAACTGTTATCATCGATCAATATAACAAAAAAACAATCAGAAAAAGCGTCGAAAGGCAGTTGTGACATGCATTCAACGCTAATCTTCGATCGAACACCAAAATTACCTGCGTTTGTGGCATGAATAAGGGGCTTTGATGATGATGTGGTGACCTGTAAGTGAGCCATTGGAGTGTTAATGGCGGCTGTGGGGGTATCTATGATTCTCTTGTGCAGAGTGAGTTTGTGGTGTTGAAAGTGATGATGATTTAGGGTTTATAATGAAATGAGGTTTAAGTCTTTAACAAGGGATGTGATTTGTGCATTAACTCACAAAACGTTTTTATTCGGCAACTCACTAAAACATAATCATTTTATTATTTTTATGACAAGATATATAATACCGGAAAATCATGAAAATAATAGGATTATTACACGTGATTTTAGTATAATGTGTAAAGTGGAATATGCAGTATTCTGTTAATATATATATTAAATCATGTGAAATGTTAAATTTTAAGAGTAGGGTTTGAGTAAAAATGGAGTTTCTATGGAAGCGGGTGGGCTGTTAGAATATTTGTTTTGGTTATTATGTCAGATACGCAAGACTATTGTGTCTAATAAATCAAGTTATTGTGTCAAATATTAATTTATTATGTTAAATATTTGTCATCATTGTTATATATATTTATCATTATGTTTATATTTTAGATCATTTCATGTTATTTTTGTTACTTAAATGACGAGTAAAAAACAATGAAACATATTATTTTAGTTTTACGTTTTATATCCATTTTGTGTTATAATTTATCATTGTATTTTACATATTAAAATTGCATAATAATGTTAGTTCACCATTATGTTTTAAGCATTCAACATTATAGAAAAACACAACATTATTCATAAAAACATAATAAATAACAAAATAATACTATAAAGTGCATTTATGACATAATAAAAAGCAAATTTCATATAACCTGAAAAACATTAAAAAATATTATATTTTATATAACGATACCATACTCATTTAAAAGATAAAAATACTAAAAAAATTAATATCGTATATAGAAGTTATGAACGTTTAAAATTAAAAAGGGAACTTGAAGAAAATCATTCATTTGAAATTTATTCTTACACTTTTCAAAATTTATTATCCTTTTATTTGAATCTTTGCCAAATTTTAACTATCTAAATTAATTATATTTACATTTTAAATCTTACATTTGTATTTGTTTTGTTAGCACACTCAAAAATTTTTTGTATACTTTTGTTTTTCTTTTATAATGTTTTAAACTAATTTCTATAAATTTTATAAATATACCATTGTGATGTGATTATTTTATATATGTTCGGTATAAATATTATTGAAAACGGAATTGTACATCATAATGTATAAGTTATCGATGAACAAACATACAGGTTGTTAAATGTTCCGATTTATAATTTCTCTCTTTTCTTCATCCAACTTTTAAAATTTGATTTTTATTAAATTTATACGTGCTTATTTCTATCAACCTAGTAATTTTTAACTGTTTGGTTTTTTTTCATTTCAACACATTTATTTTTATTAATGTTCCGAATGAAATCTTTTAAATTGTTTCTTTTTTATATGAAGTTTCAAATATTATCTTTACATCATTGTAATGCACAACTTTGAAAAAGATTTTGATGATAAAACACGTAGTTCCACCCTATCAAGACATAGAAGTGCACATACCGGGGTTTTTTGAAAAACCGTTTGGTCAATGCGTGTTCCAAACCGGTTTTAGAATAACTGCTAATAACCCCTAACTATGGAACCGGTTTGGCCAATAACCGATTCGGTTAACCGAAAACTAGTTTGTTTTGTAAAAATTTATGTTTATTAAAAAATCAATAAATACCAATACACAAAATAAACTCGATATACTTAGTTTTTTAGATTTTAGAAAACACGAAATATGACTTCATTAAAAAAACACAGAAGATTAAAAACACGTTTTTACTTTTTGATATATAATCATAGTCTTCATCGTTGTGGTCTTCATCATTTTCTAACGTCTAATTTCCGCTTTAGTACTAATAAAGCATATGGATTTGTTGTAAGTGAGCTCTTCACAGGAAAGTGAAAATGCATTTATCGACTCCACTTTCTTTTCGTGTAATTCTTCTTTCATTCTAGAGAATTGTTATAATCAAACCAATACACCCCATATCTATTTATACTAATATATGGGTGTATGGTCCAAAAGAGACTAGAAACATGTATAAATTTCTATAGCCGTGAGAAAACAACTAGTTTTTATAAAAACCCCCGATAGTAGATGGTTAACCACTTTCTTTACCCGTTTTCAAAATAATTGATTCGCGCAACAAAACTACTAATTGGTCCCTCACTGACGGTTCTTACTTGTTTCTACAGTACCAATTATTAACCGGTGTTTTTGTGTGCTCCATCATGACAAATGACACTTTTTGCTGGAGAACAAATGAATATACACTATTTTGTGAAATTATGGACACAAAAGCAATGTAGGAGCAACCAGGGGCGGAACTAGGGTGTCGGGTATGGGGTCAAGTGACCCCATTGAATTTTAAACCCGTAGTGTAACGTATAATGTCGAATTTTTTAGTGAACTCATAGTTTTACAGGAAATGAACCCATTAGTATATTAAAGTTGATAAAATAACACAAGCATATCGGGTTAAATGGTAAACGTGCGCTCCTATGAGGTCTTGAGTTCGAAACCCATAGGCTTTAGCAGCCTTTTTTTTAATTTTTCCCCCTTTTTATTTAAGTAATTTTATTAAACTACACTTATTCTAAAAACACAAATTAAAACCTAAGCCCCCATTACTAATTTTTCCCCTTTTTATTTGATTTCTTTGATATAATATTTTTGTTAACATTTTGCATGCAATTTAATTACATTCGAACCAAACCGAACCGACTTGACCCGACCTGAAAAATTTTATATTATCTTGTTGCAAAACGAATCACCAAAAAATAGTGACTCCACTACGAAAAATTTCTGGTTCCGCCACTGGGAGCAACCGTATTAGTAGTATGATTTATTGAATAAATCAATTGTAACAGTGAAACTTTATCCCTTTGTAATGTCTAATGAAATTGGTGAATGATGATTGCTTACCATAAAAATGGTGTGGGTTAAATCTTTATAGGTGCAAGTTTGTTGGTGGTTTCTATGAGTAATCAATTGTTGTTAAAAAGTTGGAATAGATTTATTTTTTTTGAAATAAACTAAAACGATACGTATGTGTGTTTGATTAAATTAGTTATGTAAGTTTTGGAGGTTATCATTTTGTTGATAAGTTGTTATAATAACCAAGATAGAAGGAAATAAAGATAAACAATTTGGATTTAAGTTTAAACTAGGGTTGAACCCGCGATTCCTACTGGGCTCGAAACAAACTAAATCACTAAAAAAATTAACCCGTCTAAACACTTATAAAAATAAGAAAGTCAAGACAACTCCGTTAAAACATTTAGAAAAAGAGAAACACTGTGGAAGCAAAACATGCGTCCAGGGGTCGTTCATTATTTTTTTTTTATATTGAAAAACAAAATATTTATGTAAACTCATCAGTGAGAACGATAATACTATTAAAATATATATATATAAATAGAAATAAAAACAAAAAAAAAGCAATTAAAGAACTTACCCTGCTCCACCGTGAAGAGAACGTGCAACATATATAAAAAACAATCACATGACAAGAATATGCTTGAAAACATTGGGAACAAAGAAGGTAACTTAAAATAAACCTTAAAAGTAAAAAAAGAAAATAAGCAAAAGTTTACAAAAAGGACCAAAAAAGCAAAAGGAGGTTGAACCAAATGTTTTCTTTTTATTTTTATTTTGAGGGGGTTGTCCCCCGGCCTAACGTATAGGTTACCATGTGAACAAATGGACCGAGAACACACATAAAAGATCAAGGATGAAGTTTCTCTAATGCAACAAGATCAAAGGCCTATAGCGATAACCGCGAACCGCCATGGTAGGCCTTAACGGCTTGCCAAGAAATGAGGATCGAAACCAAGAACATGAGTTTCATAGCAGACCGCTAAGAAAGTAGAGTAACGATCCGCTAAGGTGGTCGCGGACCGTCAGCTTCCAAGGGCGGGCTTAACAGTTCGCAAAGAATATTCATTTTCAAGAGTGAATATTTCATTTGGAATATTTAAATGTACCTTTAAAGGCGGTAGCAAACCGCTAAGGCAAAGGAACGGTCCGCCAAGGACTCAGTTAGGCAAAAATGGTATAAATTCCCGAAAATCCAATTTCACCCATTTTTACACAAATCACTCTCGATTTCAAGACCTTTGGATACTCGGTGTTACGATCGGGGCTGGTAGATATGCTTGTGGTTGGTTATTTGGCTTAGAAACAACGATTAGAAGTTCAGCTCTCTTCGGTAAGCCTCAAACCCTTGTTAATACGAGTTATTACTATATATGAGCGTGTGTATGGACATGTCAAAACCCATTTCAGTGATAGATCGTATGGTAGTGGAATTTTGGTCATCAAAGTTGACTAAGACCCAGATAGGTTGTGGTAGGTTTTAAAACCTTCATATTATGCATTATTATGGATCATTTGGGGTAAATAAGGGGTTTTCTGGAAACAATCGGACCGGTAGATCATGATGATCATGATTAGGATGCATATGGTTAGTATGGTTTAGGAATGACAATGTTTGGATAAACGGATTTTTCACGGGACAAAGTCTGAGTATAATAATAAATGGGTAATGCATGCTAGTGTATTAACCTTGTGGTTGACACGAAAAATAAACATGTAAATAAATTTGAGTAATGATAAGATAGGTCCTTCTAGGCACTGTATTGAGAGTATGTGTGAATCCTAACTGTTCAATACGTGTTTTGTCATGAGGGGGATGGGAAAAGATGACATGGGGTTGTGGAAAACCCTAGCCTGAGGTAATTGACATAATTCGAGGCACATCAGAGACTATTGATAGGATTGAACTTGTGCGAGGTCACATAGGAGACTGTGGACGGGACTAAAGGATAACAATAGTCCGAGGCCATAACAGAGATCTATAAATAGGACTAGGGCTAGTATGAGGCCACAACGGAGACTGAGGCCACAATAGTCCGAGGCCATAACAGAGATCTATAAATAGGACTAGAGCTGGTCACAAGACTTGAACCCATGCCAACCAGGTAGATGGCTCACACTCCACACTCTAACCATCCGGCTAAGGGCCGAGTTCTCTAGTGTTTTTGATGAGTCTAAGTAGCAAAAGCAGGACATCTTCGAGCTATTTAAAAAGACAAAGGCAGCAACGTGTTCCTAATTTTAGTGTTAAACTTTGATTTTGTATGATTTAATTATAAGTTATGTAAAGTTGTAAGTTTTGTATAATTTTAATGTTAAACCCTGATATTGTGTTATGTAGTTATAAGTTATGTAAATTTGGTACCTATCACCTATGTAAGTTTGATTAAGTTTTTATAAGTATTTCGTTTGCATGTGACAGGTACATCCAACGATAGTCGCGCTTTGAAAAACTAGAGTGACAGAAAAAACTAGGAAAATGTAAAGAAACACATATATTCAACATAAACAACTTTATCACCAACCAACAAAAACAAACATGCACATATATGAGAAAATTATAAAAATCTTTAGATCATGACAAGAAACTCGGAAAATATAAAGAATCACAAATGTTTAACATAAGCCTATCGTAAATATTAAAATTGCTTAAAACACTTTAGAAAATCATAAATATATGTTTATACCAACACTAAAAAGCCTATCGTAACTGAGGAATTAAAAAAAATATCATAAAATAACTATGCGGACCAAATGATGCGATACATATGATTTGATTGACAAAGAAATGCCTAATGTGACAATCGTCAGAGTAATACATCCCTCATGATTGTTTTCACTATATCATACGACTTGTATGAAACAAGAGACTCTAGTATGGAAACTTGATTTGACATTATACGACCCGTATATATCATATAGCTCATATGATGTGACAAACCTTATGTTGCACACCAGTAAAACATTTCTAAACGTTCCACCAATCAATCTTATGACTAACATTTCTACAAGCAATTTAACATACAACTTTATAGAACTCTTTCTTAACATCTCCCTAAATGTAAATTTAACGAACGTCTAAATAATTAGATTATGGGTTAAATTAGAATTTTCTGATTATATTAAAAAAAAACAATATAATGCAATTATAGAAAACACTCATATATTATTGATTTCTTCTTAATCAACATGTTACTAATCCCCGACATTTTCCAGCTTTAAATTATCCTAACATAATCCAAACTCTCATTCTAATAATATCCTATAATTGTACTACTTATAAATTTTGGACTGTTCGTTAACCAATAACTTTTTTTAGCTTGGGTACAACACATTAAAGACAATATTTGATAATTTCTGAATGATTAATTTGAACCGACAAAAGATCTGAACCATTAAAGGTGTCTGAACCATTAACAACTAGTATATCGCTTAACTATTCAAATGCAAATGCTTGATCAATTCAGATAAAATGTCTTAACTATTCAACATTAGTATAACGCTTAACCATTCAGACATTTGCTCGCGAAACAAACAGTCTGAACCATTCAGACATCTAAACCATTAACAACTGAAACAAACAACCCCTAGCTGATTAATATGTTCAAAATCAACATAATAAGTATGTTGTAAGAGAAATAATATCAAATAAAATAAGAATTTGTATCAATATTCCTCGCAACATAACCTCGCTACGTTGGCTTGGATCCAACATAAAAGATCTCAACCGATGCCAATGATCATTATATATACAAATAAATTTTAGTCAGCATAAGAGTTCATGTTATGAAAGAAACATATCAGATAAAATAATAAAGATCATATTTAGTTAAAAAAACAAAAAAAAAAAAAAAAAAAAAACTTTTTGTATTATTTTCCGCATTATGTTGATTCAAGAAGCTCATCTCAACAAGTGTAAATACCACATAATTATAAGATCGAAATACTAGTTTATATGCACAAGATAGATATAACTTTTTATTTCTATCCCAATTTGTGTCAAATAAATTAACCAAAAAAGATGGTGGTCCTAAAAATTACTACAAGAAATACCTGGCCAACCATCTCATAATACAAGACTACTACTGCTTTGAGAAGATACAAATTGCAGAAAAAGATAAATTATAAGTTAATAAAGAGAAAATGTAAAAAGAGACTATACTTGTTCATTGTACAAAGATGATGGCTTTTGGCTTCCTCTGTGTTACATGAAGTAGCTGAGAGCCTTCTTTCTTCTAGAACCTCCTTCTCCATACAGCTCATTCCATTGCACAAGCTCATTCATGTTTACTGACTCAGAGGACACACTTGCACAAACCTAAAAAAAAAATGTAACCATCAAAGGTGTAGTTTCTCTTTAAGTGTAAAAGACATTCTAAATCATTTTATAGATTTTGAATAGTATAATTGTTTTAACATATGACATGATAAATGTTCATAAACAATTTGAAAATCTTGGATAGAAAGTGTTTTGGGTCAACCCAACTTTTTTGACCCGTAGCATGGACAAGAAACGTTTCAGGTACACAACTTTGATACGTTCACGTAAAATACTAAAGTGTTGACTTGTGTTCTGTTTTATCTTTAACACGTAAACTTATTGAGCTAAAAAAAGTTTCAAACAAAAGGAAGTGAGTCAAATGGGATGTGCAGGTTAAACAAGATAATTGTTTAATTGTTTTAAAACAGTTAATTGTCATAATTGTATTGATATAGTTTTGTAATCATATATAACATAATTACTTATACGAATCACCAAAAAGGAATATAAGTGTTTAACGGTCAGCCAACCCAGACCCGAACTTGAGTGTTGCTAAAATGTACCCATTTTGACCTATTGATGGGTTAATCTTGATAAGTTACAGAGTAAAATAGTAAGAAGGTTAAAGATTAAAAGTTATAGTGGAGTGTTTAATTGAGCAGAGATTATGCATGGATCAGTCCTAGTTTATTAATTTTGGAGATTATTTGGTCAAGAAAATATTTAGAATGATTTATTATCTGTTAAATTTGGTACATCAGGGACTTAGTCATCTTTTAGCATAAATAGATAGGTACGATATTGTTATTCTGGTTAAAGTTTTCATTTGAGTTGATGATATTAAAGAGTCGACACAATTCCAAAAAATCGTGGCGTTTGTTGTCTACTGTTATCCAATTAAATCCACACTGTTACCGAACCTGTCTAATTGTCCACTCAAATATATGAACAATTCCATATAATCTTATTACAATACTAGCTTTAGTAAACCCGTGTATTACACGGGTTGAATAAATAAAATATTAAATAGAATAAATTTGTTTAGTTATTAAACGATATGCTAAGACATGATATGATCGGAATTACGTAAAAGTAATAACTATAAGTAATAAAACGATTATATGAACTTTTTTTTCAATGATAAAGTAAATATTTTGTTTCAAAATAACAGTTTAAAAAATTTTCTTACTATAACTTCTTATTTTAACTATTATTTTTGTAAAAAATTACTTTAAAAAAACCAATTTTAAAATATTACGCAAAAAATTTTGATTTTTTAGAAAATGTTTTTCTTATAAAAACTATTGCTATAAAAAGAACATTAATAAAAATATATTTCTTAATGTATTAAAAATAATTATAATATAAAAATAAATAAATTATATTATTAGTAATTAATGTAGTTATTTAATAGGAGAGAGAAGCGGGAAAAATTTGATGAGATTGAATATGGTGCTGACACGTGGCACCTCCATTTACCCTTTTATTAGAGTAAGAAGATGTGGGTTTGATGTTTAGATTTTCGTGACTTGTTTTGACCATTTACACAAACTTTCCATTTTTCCACCCCATATATGAAAAATTCATATATCTTTCTTTATGCGAGTTGGATGCTTAAACTTTATGGCCCATTCTGAACTGTTACGCAACCTGCCCATTTTCCACCCCAATATAAGAAAATCTCGTGTCTTTTTCCAAAAAATTGTGATTGGGATGTTTATATTTTCATGGGCCAGATGAGGGGTGTATACCTGTTCATGTGCAAATTTGAAGTCTTCAAAATTTAAAGGCCGAATATCAGAACTTTCACTTAAAGCTGGAGCAGGTTTGCCATCTGCTATAGCTGCGGCACGTTCCTGCCAAAATCACATATAATAAAAAATTAAATGTGCCTTCATGACAAAACATTCACTTTTTCACACAGAAAACAATCAGTGCTTAAGATTTAAGAAGATGCTTCCATCTCATCATATAATTCATACTTCCACCATCCCAAACAACTGCAATAAAACTTAATAAAACTACTTTACAGCTTTATTCATCAATTTGTTTTTTCCTGTTGCGTACTGAAGACTTGCTAGGTGGCAAAACGGCGGGTGGGGCAGGTTGGGTAATGGGTTTATACTTTTGTCCAAATATTTTACTTTTTGTATTGACATTCAACATGTCACATAAAATTACATATATACTACGTCAATAATAATAATTTAATTTTGAATGAATTGATACAGAATTTTAAAGGTTTATGCACTTAAAATTCAAAAGGTTTTCTTTTAAGGTTCTTTTTTAAAATTTTACTTGGTTGCCCCTTAAAGATGTAACACAACCCAAAACAACTCATTCATAAGAAAACTGTTGAAAGTGTCATATGTATAAAATGCATACCTTTTTTTCCTTCTCTAAGATCTCTCTAATTGGGCGATGTGCAGCGGTAACACATAAATTCTGCAATATATAATATCAAGAGACATATAAAAGTCAGTTACCACACTTCCCCGTTATTTAAGATCACAAAATCAAAACAAAAAAAAATAAACCTTAAGATCGCTTCCAGAATATCCCTCAGTCATGTTTGCCACTGCATCCAAATCTATATCTGGAGACAAATCCTCTTTTGCTAGAATAACCTTTAAAATCTTTGCTCTATTTGGGGCATCTGGTAAATTCACCATCAATCTTCAAAATTAAAAACATAAAAAGATTCATTAGCATACAAATGGGCTGAACCTGTGAAATTAAAATAAAAAAAGTTAGCTAAATAGAAAATGCATCAAATGGACAAAAGTTGTTCATGTGTTTTATTAATCCAAAACCTCCTAAATCAATTATTTAAAAGATAATATACTAAAGAAGTAACATAGTTTTCATACTCATTAGACACTAATTATTCATTAAAAAAATTAACTAACACATGTTTCTGGTAAACCTAACCTAACCAGAAGGGTTTTAACTGTGTGAAAAAGTACCCTTTTTTACTCAAACCTGTTTTCACCAATTACCGGACCCACTCACCCACACATACAAATAATTTTGAACATAGTTTACCTGCGGGGAAGCCTTCTAATCACAGCCTCATCAAGATCAAATGGCCTGTTTGTGGCGGCAAGAACAAGAACACGTTCAGTATCTTTTGTGCGAAGACCATCCCAATTCACCATAAATTCATTTTTCATTTTACCGCATGGCTTCATGCTCTCCAGGATTCTCCCTCCTCCCCAACATGCTATCCACCTTGGAGTATAATTTAAAGTAAACTTTGTCAATAAGTTTATTCAATAAAATATTAAAATAAAATAAATTTTGATAATCATACTTCGTCCACGAAGACAACGCTGGGAGAATTTTGCTAGCCAGTGTAACACACAGCCTTGACATACTTCTCACCCTCACCGAACCACTGAGTAAGAGACGATGGAAAAAAGTAAGCAAAAGCTTTTTTAAAGAAGCAACTTATATAAAGATGTCAGGTTAGATAATCGGTCAAAATAGGTTCAAGTTGAGACGGGTCTTTTAACATAGCACAAAACAGCTTTGGTAGGCCCACACACACTTTTTTTTTCACTTCTTACAGACATTATATATAATTAGTGTGTTTGAACTGTTCTTTAGGAAAAAAAATTTGTTTTGACTCATTTGACATGTCTGGGATAAAAACAAAATCCAAATTGACCGATTCATAAGTACACGGGCTCTAAATCTAAATCTGCAGATAAAAAAATGACCTTTGATGTGATGCTTGACATGGATATATTATATAAGTTAGCACCAGCTTCAGTAGCCACAGCCTTAGCCAGCATAGTCTTTCCAGTTCCAGGAGGCCCGAACAAAAGAATGCCCTTGCATGGCTGTAATTTGAAAACTAACATCAGATCTCAATTTTGCTCCAAACACACAAGTTTACATGTTTATAGCCATGTCAGATTGGTATGCAAAGTATAAATAAAGTCTGCGATGAGCCTGGAGACAATAATTAAAGGCCAATACACTGAATGAAAAGCAAAAAAACTTGGGTGTAAATTAAAAGAATAAACAAACAGGACTTGTGAAGCACTTACACTTAGTTTCCTACAACCAGGGCTGGCATAATGGACAGGTCAGTGGGTTGTGTAAGGGGTCAAAACAGGTTTGGGTCGGGTTGTGGCACCGCACAAGTACTCTTTCTATATTTTTTATAGACAATCAATGTGTATTAAACAAATTACCGAACTATATTACTACAATATTATTCTGAACTTTTTCGAACAAAGATAACTGGAAGGTTTCATGTATTTGAACATTTTCAATGGCTTTCAACCTAAATGACCTGTTTCCTATTTTAGTTTAATACTTTAGTTTAACCCATTTCCCCTGTTAAAGAAACATCTTGCAATTCAACCCATTTGTATATAAATGAATCAACACTGCCACCTTTATCTACCCACTAAGCCATCTACTAGTTAAATGATATAAAATTCAAAAGGGAAATTAAAAAGTCAAGAAGAGTGAAAACCTTGGTTAATTGGCCTTTGCAGAAAAGTTCAGGTCTCTGTAGAGGGAGCATGACCAACTCCTTTAATGTATCCTGACCTTTTCCAATGCTCCAATATCATCAAATGTTACTCCGATATCACTAGGAGGTATGACATCAGCCAGAAGTCTTTTCTCAAATTCATTTTCAGTAACAACATCCTAATATTGTAAATATTCTATCAGCAAAGTTGGTGTGATTCTATTATAACATATGGGTATGCAACAGTTTCAACAATCAACAAACATAAACCACTAAAACCACCTTGAGTGACTTCTTCAAGCTCTTGGATTCATTTTGAACTGATTGGAGAACTTCAATACCATACTGTATACTGCCAGGAGGCAATGTAAAGTTGTTAACAAGTCCATGCTTACATACTTGATACTCCCCAACAAAAAATAGAAAACGAAAATAACGAAGAACTAAGACAACTAAGATTTCAATTTAGATACCTCTCATTTGAAAGAATAAGTCTTGCATCTGGATCAGCTTGAGGATGTCGCATTAGATGATGACTTAAGGCCCATCCAACGACTTTCTCAGCACCTGCAATTGGCCAGAACATCTAATTAGTTTGAATAATTGTTTCTCTTATGATAATCCATTTGAAGATTCAGAAAATATCTTGTATGCAATATATGTTATATGATAGAAAAAAGGACACAACATACTTTCGTTTGTAAGCAACTGATCCTTGATGCACAATGTTTCCAGCTTGTCACATTCTAGTCCAGTCCGGTTAAGGACCTGCATAGTAATTTTCATATCATTATGCATCATGTTTCATTATACATGTTTCTGTAATATCCTAATAAATTTTCATCAAACTGCTTTTTAGTAGGTTCCATGAAGTTGGAACATTTCCTTGTGTTAAGCCTAATTGACCATAGGTATTATCACTATGAAAACAATAGGTTCATTTTAGTTGAATGTCAACGATCAAACATACCCAATAAAATCCCACTTGTGGCAAGGCTACTAGTAGGGTATGAGAGGTAGGGATAAGGGCAAGCCTTGCCCTATCGGAGGGATAGAGAATTTGTTCCCACTAAGACCCCCATCTCCAAAAGCCTTATGAAAACTTGTTGATGTGTGCAGTATAGTAGTCTAGATAACACAAGATGTGGCTAGGAGAAATAAATCAACAACCACACCAAAGTACTAAAAATGATAGTCGTAAAGTACCGCTAGCATACATCTGAGTAAACTATACAAATTAATGAGTTACTGAAGAGAAACCTATTGAGTTCCTCGGCTTGCTACAGATATATAATAAACTATCAAAATTCAGAATTTCAGATATGATATAACATGAACGAGGGAACAGGTGATTACTTTATTGCATTAAGAATGGAACATGTAATGTAACTCTAGTAATTGACTAGAAATGAAAACTTGCTCACATTGCGTAGATTATTAAGATTTCCCTTCATCTTTAAAGTTTCAGCATCTCGGTCCAAATGCTGTTTCCAACTAGAAAGGAGATTCTCATCCTGCAGAAGCTCACAAAATAAAAAAATGGAACGGAAAGCCAATGAGGAGTAGGAGTTAGAGACAAACCTGAGGTATGTGAATGGCCACTTTATTAGGAAAAAGTCTTGTTAGAAGCTTAGTTGCCTTGGGAACTTCCTTCCCCCTTTCATGTAATCTTCCGATATCCTGAAATATACAAAATTCCCTTTCCAAATTTCAAACATAAAAAAAAATAATACTAATGCTTTCATTTGTATTTCCTTCACTTATAGTGCAACCATCCTTAGTTAACCCTATTGTTATGAAAAGGATGCTCAAATACTGGGTGAAAATGATACATATATATACACAGATGCACCAATAGCATTCCTTTAATAAATACGCCCCCAACAACTAAAAAAGATAGCTTCCATGGAGTATGATTAGAAAAACATGGTATCCATGCAGTGCTACATTATGTTCTATTAGGTTTCTGATTATGCTGCATAAATATCAATGACTCCATGTAAACAAAAAATGTTTACTAACCCCTGTAGTGCTCTTTGTTTTTAAATAATAGTATACCAAGGGTTTATACAGCTGATATACTGGAGGCAAAGGTCATTACCGGAAGATTAAAGTCAAGCAGAGCGGTTTGGTTGCTGCCAAATTTTGTGAAAAGTAAACCACCAGGATGTGACTGCAGTAAAAGCAAATTAATACAATACATTAACAAAGAAAACTTAATACACCTTAAAAGAACCTAAATCTAAAAATAAGTGACAAAATTAAACATAAAGAAAGTATAGTGGCATCTCAAAATTGAAAGGCCCACTCCCGAGATTTTCTCTGGCTAATTTCCGCAGGGCTGATTGAGATTGTTAAATTTCAGTTTCTTTGTTTCATAAGCTTACCCAGACTTATATCAGGCAGAAACATAGCTTATAAACTGCTTATGCTAAATGCCCCAAACTTAAATATGTGACATAATTTCAAATTACTAATAATTCTCTAGCCATAGGTGTTGACAAATAACAGTCAGTTAAAAGAAAATAGAACAGACAGCCATGTGATTTTATTTTGGGGGATTATGACCTTTTCTTTGCGACTGTCAGTGTGAGTTTGTGAACCTATTACAATGACATTGTCTGGGAGCTTCTCGAGCCAGTCTTTAAAAGTTGAATATGAGTCTGAGCTCCCAACAATGGACTTCTCTGCATCTTTCATGAATAAAATGAAAGGAATATTCCTACTCTCACTGGATACAACCTGCCTTGACGAAGAAACAATTACTTTGAAAACTATAAAGAATAAAGTAATGCTAAGAAGCAAAGGCCTACATCAAACAATGTGCTGATGAGTAATTTATCAAGATCTTGCACACCCGTTGAATCCAAGCGAAGTTCATTAGCTGGTAGAGGTAACAAGCATAACAAAACAGCATGTCAGATGGATTAAGAAATGTCAATGAAAACAAGCCACGTCACGTTTCTGTACATATGGAAACCTATTAAATTACCAGAGCAGAAGTATCCATAACCACCATCACAAAGACCACCCAAGTCAACCCCATCAGAAATGGGTTTATCAAATTTTACACCGATTTTTGAGAGAGAATTGTCTTCAAAAGGTAAAAGAACCCTCCCACGAGCGCCAAAAGTTGGACCCCTAAGGTCAAGAAAACATAGTAACCATGAATATAAGTGAGAGATTCAATCAAATAAATTCGTTATGACTGAAGGTGGCAAGATGGGTTACTTTCGACATAAATAAACTAACATTGCAATAAAATGATTTAAGATGTTGTATGATCCAGTAAATACAACACCTGTAACTAAAGGTGAAAACGAGGTGTTAAATAAGATATACAAAAGCTCCATCAGTATTATAATAAACCACTAAAATGATTTAGGATGTTGTATGCCTAGAAAAGACTTTGGGTGACCTTCCACCCGTTTGGTGAATTGACACATTCCCTTTTTGAGATGTAACATAACCCAAATTCAGCCTGCTCATAAGAAAATAAATCAATATCGTCATACGTACCTATCATAAATAGTTTTAAATAAACAAACAAACATACCCAGTTGGCCAGTTAAATCTCATTTAATGAGAAGGGTCCAGGGGGTGAGACGAGGGCAAACCTTACCTCTATCAAATGCGATAGAGAGGTTGCACCCAAAGAGACCCCTAGCGAAACCTCTTTTTTCTATTTCTTTTTGAAAACATAATAGCATATACTTACATGAAAAACCAATATTATAACATCATCACAGAATTTATTAGTGGCAGAAAGCAAAAGAGAAGGCATAAAAATCCATAAGCTAAGACTAAAGGCACATCTTGTACAAAAGGAAATCCTAGTAACTAGCTAACACCGACACACACAGCTAAAGGCAGAAGATAAAAGATCGCTAAGGCTTAAAAATCCCTAAGACTAAAGGCACACCTAAGACTAAACGCACACCTAGAAACTAGCTAACATCACCAGTAAAAGTTTCAGTTTCCTAATAGAGTGATTTAGAAAGTTGTATGCCAAAAAATACCCTTCAGGCGACTTTTAACCCATTCCCTTTTTGAGATAGGACTCCCATTGACCAATCTCTAAAAAACAGGTCAAAATTGCACCTCTACATGATATATACCACCAATTGAGATATAGCTTTAACATTGACAGATAAACGAGTTGGCATAACTGAAAATTGGAAGTGCACCTTGAAGTTGATGAAGAAGGGTAGATGCTTCCTCCAGAAGCAGAACCAATAAACTTTACTCTATCACCTACACATTTGTACTTCATTTTGATAAAAAGAGAAAGAATTGGACTAAACAAACAATAAGCAATTAATTCTGTAAATAGTAGCATACCCATTTTGAACACGTGGCTTTTGGAAATTCCTCCGATAGGTGGAAATAAGTCAACCTCCATTTTCTGTTGTGCGTCAAGAGGAGATGAAGAAGGAACATTTTCATTTCCCATAGCATCTAATTCACTAGGAGTACTTGCAGTGCCTGTCAACGGTGCAGTAGCTCCAGGCTTTCGCTTTGTAAGATTGCTAGCATTTCCTTCTTTCAATAGCTCAGCTTTTAATGATAAACCCTAAAAGTAATTCAATTAAAAGAATTAATTTTTCTAAAATGAACTCTATGATAGAGCAACTGCAGAATGCAGATAGATTAAATCTTACACCCAAAAACGAATGGCTATCAAATATAAGCAGTTTGGCGCCATAATAATGCGCTAGGGCCTTTGCTAGCATCTCTTGGTAAATTTCAGTACCTGAATAAGTGTTTAGAAGAAAATTTTATACCATCAACAGAGATCCAAACTTCAATCAAATGATAAAGTACAAATAAAAACTTACTTGCAGGACCAGAAAGCAAGATTCTGGGATTCACTGTGGGGAGTTCAGAAGCATATTTAACTTGGTCTCTATGCTTCAAGTGTATATAAGAAGCTGCAATAAGCACATTTTTGGTGTTCTCGCTGCATACAGAAGGAAAAAAAGACATGGCAGCTTGTTAAAAATCTGCCTGAGGAAACTATTTTGATTTTCCAAAAGGGACAACATTTAAGTAGCATGACTTTCTATAAGTTTTTAAAATAATAATGTGCTGATTGAAATATTGAATACAAAACCTTAGATAATATGGGAATTTGTCGAAAGAAACTTCAACTTCACGCCCATCAATAATCGCAGCAAGAATCTCTTCCTTCAACATCGCAGATCTTGCAGACATTCCTGGTGCTGATGCATGCCGTGAATCCCTATTCCGTCCTCTTGTTTCCAGTGCCTGTAAATATTATATCTGCTCATAAACCCAATCATAACTGTCGAGAAAACCTTAAATGATTAGTCGAAAACTACTTACATTTCCTGTTTCGATAAGATTAGGGTCTGGACTGCTTCCAAGAGGAGTACTTTTGCTTGTAGCTCCAATTTCACATGCACTACCATTCCCTGTATGTGTAGCTGAATTTACTTCTAGACCATCAATCTCATCATTATCATGATTAGGATGAGGAATTTCAGTTCCCAGATAAGTTTTGGGGGCAGTTTGGACAACTTTCTTCAAACGAGATAAATCTGGTCTTAGATTCGATAAAGATGCCAGTATAGAAGCACCTGCAACTGCTGATGCGTCCCCTACACGTCTTTCAACATGCAGCATTTTTAGATCTCCACCATGAATAGATGTATTCGTTTTTAACAAGACATCCTGGAAAATCTATTTAAAAAGAGGATTAAGGAAAGTGTGTAAAAGAAAATAACAAATAATGCGTTCAGCAAAATATTTTGCTAAAGAAGGATACATAAGCATGATTCCCATGAGAACCAAAAACAACTTCATCTCCTGAATTCAAAACACAAGTTGTTCCCTTTCTAATAGTCTTTCCATTAACATGAACAGATCCCTTGCTTCCTTTGCTCTCAAGAACAGCTACAGAACCGCCTTCGCGCTGATCATGTCGACAAATAGTAAGTATTCATACTGCAAGTAGACAATATGGAGTTCATCTCCAAATATCCTATAATCCATGAACTATGTGTGCTTAATTTAATGTGAACCCCTAAAATGTCGGCATGAAATATAACTTGATACCTCATTGAGTTTGATACTGCAAAGAACCGCACTTATATCCTTAATTATAAGATTAGCATTCTTGCTTGATCCAACTGAGAAGCTGCTTGTATAAACAGTTATTGTGTGGTTCTACAAGAAACAATGCATTTCAACTTTATAATCAATTAATCACTCATAACATGAAATCATAAGCCACTTGGTTGAATACACAAGAAGCTTATGCCTCCATATATATTTCATCTAAATACTCGTTTTTAAAGGTGTCAAGGTGAGTACAAACCAGTGAAGTTTGAGCAAGAAGCCTGCACCAAGGCATGGCCGTCTCACATCTTTGACTTTGTTGCTTCCATGAAGAAGACGCCCGTGGATTCTCCGCTGAAACTGGCAGCCACCCTTTATAGCAACCAATACAAAGTCTCAGCTTTAGTCCGTTAACCTAATCGAAATAATTGCATAACAACGGCTACTCATAACAAGAATCTCAATAGTGCCTAAAATTCCCATTTCTCTCATTCTATAAAACAAAGTAGCAATTGATCACCTTTGTAAATAAAGGAAGCATATATAAATTTACACAATCAATCATGCATTTATGCTGACTTCTTCACTCCCGAAAACGCACACCATCCAGACCAAACTTTATTCTAAACCCTTCACTAGTTCAGTAATTACACTCATCTACAGCCCAACATATCCATCTAACAATCCTACCAACTACAAACACAATAAACCAGATTCAACAATCCAAACCGACAAACATTTTAAGAACCCGTGCTATCCAGACCTAATTTTGTTCTAAACCCTGACTAGTTCAGTAACTACACTCATCCATAGCCGATCATTTCCATCTAACATTCATACCAGCTACAAACACAACAAACCACATTCAACAATGCAACATGATAAATATTTAACCAACAAACATGCAACAGATTCACAACACACCAACAAACCAACTCACCTTGACCGATCGGAGTGACAACAGAAGCAGCCGGAGCAGCCTCCACCTCCACCTTGCCCACACTCCTAACCTCACCGTCACCACCTCCATCCTTCCGCTGAAAACTTCCGGCAGCATTCTCCGGCGGATCCACCGGCGCCGGCGAGCTCAATTCCTTCGAATTCTCCACAACGGGCGGCTGCGACGGCCCCTGCGGCGTCGATTTCTCCGATGCACCACCATTATCACCCTAACAAACAGAATCAAACAAAATCGAACAAAAATTGGATCAATCGAGATGAAATTGAAGGGGGAAATAGCATTACGATACCTTGTGGCGTTTGGGAGACGGAGGCTTGTGGTCAGAAGACGATGATCGCTTGCTGTTGTTGTTGTTGTTGTTGGGTATAGATCCACTGCGACGCGTGGAGACCATATCTCCTGTGCCTCTTTCTTTGTTGTTGTCTTCTTCTTCTTCTTCTTCGTCTTCGTTGAGAGAGAAGAGAGAGGAATGAGACGAAGGGAATAATAATAATAATAATAATAAGAGCAAATATTGTTTCCCGAAAAAGAAATAAATAAAAGTTATAGGTAGGAGCATTAACCAGTTTTCGAGTAGTAGACGTTAGATTTACTAATTTCGTTCATCTTACCATTTCACACCCTCAAGTTTTGAGTTTTATGCTTGTGTGCTCTCGTTTGATCGAGTCGAGCTTTGAAAATTTCAAACATCCGACTTAAAATTGGCTCGACTTGATGCGACTCGACTTCTTGGAATGCTCGTTTAGCTTTTATCTTTGCATGACACTGGTTTTTTTTATGAATCTTAACTCTTGAATGACAATGGTTTTATTTAAAAATATTAAAACGTTAGTAACTGGATGTAAGGTCAAAACTAGAAGTGTAAATCTGTTTTAAATTTTTTACCTTGATGTTGTAGGTCATATTATAATAGAACTTTTAGATAAAGTGATTTTGTGGGTGTTTGAATTGCTACTTTTTAACCAATTTTTAACTTTTTAATTTTTAAAAAGTTAATAAGTTAATAAGTAGGTTTGGTAAACATAAAAAAAGTTAATAAGTAGATTTTATAGGTTTAATAAGTAGATTTTCCACAGTTAGAAGTAGTTATTTTTAAAAAGTAACTTTTCAACAATATAAGAAATCCCAAACACCCCCTTTGATTGAGGTGATTTAATGTTTTTGGAACCAATAAGTTGTTTGAATAATAAGTAACGTGGTGTTTTTTCATTTTATCAATAAGTTACTTACAAGTGATAAAGCTAAATTAAACTAATTTCTATTTATATATGCTATAGTGTATAATTAGTGGAGTTACTAAACAATAAAATACCCTAACCATCCATAATATTTTATTTTTATAAATACTTAAGATAACTTGTCTAATCGTTAGACCTTTCAAATGATTAACACGTAAAGGCATCTGGTTATTATCGTGCAAACTTATGATGTGGTATTATTTGTTAGTGTGTCATTATACAAGTTATATAAATTCTAACAACTTATTTTTCTTTCAAACAAAAAGTAATATTGATAAGGTTTCTTAATATGGAAAGTTGCACACTCATATCAAAATGATCCCTAAAGTTTTTTTAAAGGGTTAATTACATGAAAGTTCTATATGCTTAGGTTTGTTTTTACTTCCAGTCCACATGTTGAAAAATTACAAGGTCAATCCAAATGTTTGTCAAAACGTAACATAAAAGGTCTTTGACGTGAATGACAGTTAAATTTCAGATTATTACTAAAATACCCTTTGGTCAAAATATAAAAATATTATAAAACTCACACTCCAACCCTACCCACCCCCACCCCACCCCACCCAAAGTTTTTCCTCTTATTCCTTAAGTTCAACTAAAATGAACAACCATAACAACTCTGGTGACAAACCCCCTCACAAATCACGCCACCACTGTCGATTAACCACCACCTTAACACTACCACCCTCCCCACCACCATAAGTCAGCAACCACCATCCCCAACACTACCGGAACGCCATCACCATCTCCACCACCACATGTTTACAACCATTATCTCCAACACCACCAAAAATCCACCACCATCCCCGCCACCATTGTTCTGCAACCACCATCTTCAACACTAGGTGTAGCCACCTTGAATCCAATCCTAGTTAGGGCTGTAATGGTGGTGACATGTGATGCTTTTGCTACCACAGATCTACTGGTTGATGATTTGTGGTGTTCCGATGAGTATGAAATTGAGGTGGTGGGTTACGATGGTGGGATGTGTGGTGGGTTACGATGGTGGGATGTGTGGTGGGTTGAAGATGAGGATAAAGGGAGGGGAGGGGACTACGATGGTTAGGGAGGGAGGGAGAGAGAGAGAGAGTTGGGCTGAGGTGGTAGGTTGCGGGGGGGGGGGGGGGGGGGTTAACAGTGGTGGTCTAGTAGGATGGTGATGGTTGGTAGGATAATGATGGTTAGAGATTTAAGGTAAAGATGAAGTTGTGGGTCTCATCTTTTATAAATATTTATTTTCTGTTAATCATGGGTATTTTAGTCATTTTACTCAAACTTAACGGAAAAATATAAAGACCATCAATGACGGGAACCTTTTGTGTTACGTTTTGACAAACCTTAGGACCAACATTGAGATTTTTTAAAACTTGGGTCCGAATGTGAAAACAAGCCTAAGCACAAAGACCTTTCGTTTAATTAACTCTTTTTTATATAGTAACAACATACTATAATTTTGAAAGTAGGGCACAAACTATTACAATAGGAAGCCACAAATATAAATATAAATGCATTAGATGTAAGTTTTAACCAAAACGTGGTTTAATAGTTTAATATACTTACAAAAAGGGATTGAGCTTATATACAAATGATTCACGACTAGTCTTCTTTCAAAACATCAAAATGTTGGTGACTGAATTTAAGGTCAAGACTAGGTCATTTGTTCTATTTCAAACTCTTTATCTTATCGTTGTACATTTTGGTTGTGATATAACTTTTAGAAAAAGTATTTTAAATGAGTTAATTTATTATCTGGAACATATAACTTGTTCAAATATGGTGTCTTTATTTCTAGTCAGATGCTTCCATAGGTGGAAATTCTTCTACAAAAGCATCAATTGGTTGTTTTGCTTATTCACGACCCCTTCCCCTAAGCTGATTTTGGCTCTGGCATATAGCCCTGATAGCTTAAATATAATATAGTAGGTTGAAAGAAACAATGGACCAAGCTTTCTGCTTAGGTTCAATGTGACTCTAAGGTACGTGTTCATATGCTTCTAATATCAGTTTAACTTTAGCATTAGCAGTTAGGATTTATTTGACTTAGTCGTGCCTGCTTGATCTCATTTAGGGAATATATTGAATATGACATGATATTTTTCTCACGACCTAAATGACTACTCAAAACAATACACTTTCTTGGTGTCATAAAACTAAGTTAGACTACACTTCTTTGTACGTAAGATACAACTAGAAATTAAACTCGCGCGATGCAGTAGGATTTTGAACCCTTATTACGTGTGTTGTGGTGATGACATTAATGTGATTTAGTACATAAAATAAACATATAAAGTTGTAGGGGCTCGGTTCTTGATATCGAAACATAGATAAATAGAGTATTATGGCTCGCACGTTGCGGAGCAAACATGAGTTACATTGGAACGAAAAATTCATTACAAAAAAGTAGCGAAAAGGGGAAGTTTTATATATATATATTTTTAATAAGTAACTTAAGAAAAAATATAAAAAAAATAAAAAAAATAAGGAACATATAAAACACGATTTGTCACTCTTCAAGTCAAACTCGCATCATCAAGTTTAGTAGAAGCGTAAGTTTACCAATGGGCTAAAGGCCAAGTTATCTTTTTAATTTGCAAAAAATTATATTTTTACAAAATAAATAAGAAATAAAAAAACAAAAAATATGTATGTCTTTGGACTCAAACTTGAAGTCGAGGGTTTAGAAAAAGAAAAAAGAAACCAAGTGGACTAAGAAGCAAGTTGTGTTGTAAAGTTGAAAAGAGTTATATATGTCAAAAGTTTATCTTGAAAAATAAAATAAAAAACTCACCGACCTTTGTAAATGAGATATAGTATAATGTAAGATTAGAGGAAGAGTCATTAAATAATAAAATATCCTAACCACCAATCACATATAATTTTTATAATTATTTAATTGTTTATGTCAAAACTAACTTGACTCGTCGTTAGACCCTTAAATGATTAACACGGAAAGGGTTGTAGTTATTTCCGTGTAAATCTGTGATGTGGTATTATTTGTTAATGTGACACTATACAAGTTATATGTATTTTAACAATATATTTTTCTTTCAAACTTAGTTATATTTATAAGCTCATTGTTATGAAAAGTTGTAACACTCGTATATTGTAAACTATTTTTATAATAATACTTTTTTGGTTTAACATTTATTACAAATAATCCATAGAATGTTTTTAGAACATTAACAATGTAGCATAATTCTCAAAGTGTCACAAACTATTTCATTTAAAAGGAAATTTTGAACCTACAAATGGAATATAAATGCATTTTGTGTAGTTTTAGGGCTGTTCGAAAATACCCGAATCCGAGAATCCAGCCCAAATATCCGAAAATCCAAATCTGAAATACCCAAAATCGAATATTTGAAAAATACAGATTCAGATTCGAATATCGATTTTGAAAATGTTCATATATATGGATATCTGATTATCCGAAAACTTAAAAGTATATTTTGTTACAGTGTTAAATGTTTTTTTGATTTTTGGGACTTGTCGATGTATGTTAGACTTTGTTAAATTGTGTTGATTTTAATTCTTCTAATAGTATATGCCAAATTGTTACAAAAAGTAAAAGTTCGTATATTCAAATCACTATCCATATTTGTATCCCAATTTCGGATACGAATAAGGATGGTGATTATTACTATTCGAAAATTTCAGAAATCCTAATTTTAGATATTCGAATTTTTGGATATCTGACTCTAAACGTACTCCGTAAGTTTCCACCAAAAATTGTTTAATTGTTGCAAAAAATAGAAGTTCGCATATCCAAATCACTATCCATCTTCGTATTCAAATTTCGGATACGTGATAAGGATGGAGATTCTAATATTCAAAAATTCAGAAGTCCTAAATTTAAATATTCAATTTTTGGATATCTGACTTTGAACATCCTTAGTAATTTTTCACCAAAAATGGTTTAATAGTTTGGTATATTTATGTTAAGGGAATGAGCTTATACAAAAACAACTCAATCCATCTTCGATGCCCTTCTATTAATTCATCATGTCTTTATGCATTTTCTTTCTAAAAGTATACACCACAAACATTCATTAGTAATGCTTAATAAGCACATAATGTATTAGTCTCTAAGACCAAGGCCAAAACCTTTTTTTAGCAAAGTTGTTAAAATGGAGATAACAAGACATACGGTTGTGTGCATTTCTTAGGCATAGTTTATGACCTCTGAAGATAATTTCACATTGTTCTATTATGTCAACAAGAGAGATATTTACCATGAATGTGTTTTAGGCATATCGGTTAAGAATTAAAGGAAAACTCCATAGTTGAATGTGCTTTTGTGGATACAATTCCATAATAGGTAACATCAACAAAGGCTCCACTTGAGCAACCAAAAACAAAATTTAGACTCTTAGTGGGAAAAGAGATAATATTGGACTATATCAAGTGTCAAATGTTGAAAACGATATCGAAATCACTTTTATTCTGCTATCTTTTTTAAATGTAAGGAAACTATCATCGACGATGATGAGTTTCAGTGAGTGTTTGTGACATCTTTAACGAATCATACATTGTTATGCTTTGTATACATGACAGATAACCATCTGCTTTGCCTTAAACACCATTAATGTGTTTTTATATGGATAAGAGGACTCAATAGCTAGGAATCATTAAATGGGAGCAATTTCATAATGGGTGACCTAATCAAAAGTCTCCACTCGGGCAACAAAACAATTTCTGAAATAGTATGAGGCTAAACATACATTATTGGATGATATAACATGTCGAATGTTAGGCGTGGAACTTCTTCACTTTCACTTGGTTATGTTATTCAGCACAAAGGGCACAATTATATACCTTTTGGCTAAATAGTTATGCGCCCTATAGAATTAGTCTTCTTCTTCCCCCAGGTAGAGAAATAAAACGAGTCTAGAGAGAGACGAAAAGAATAGATGCCGAAAAAGAGAAAAAAAGATATAGTTAGAAGCAGTAAGTAGTTTCAAGTAGTAGATGTTAGATTTAGGGGTTGTTTGGTAATCTCTGAACAAGTGAGTGTTGAACTAATTATAGGTCTGACTGGGTAAGAGATTTTGAACCTGTAAGTACTAAACCGGTAAATACTGTTTGGTTGGATCTCTAAATAATGGTGCGGAATGACTATTTTACCCTCTAAACATCAAGTAGCTAACAAACTACATGAGCACCTAACAAATCAATATCAATATCACTCTTTGTAAGATCAAAATGATTATCTTAGAGGTTGATGCTAACCAAAGATCTCTCAGCATGCGTTGAAGTACAAGAAAGTATTTCGAAAGATTTGGCAATGTATTAAGAAAATTAACTAAGTGCCAAATCTTTCAAAGTCAAAGACAAAAATCCTCTAAAGCAAAAAGTGAAGTCTTCCGAAGCTTAAAGACTGAACTCTTTCGAAGACTAAGAAGACATGTGTCTACCGACACACTTTTGACAAAAGCAAAAGACCTTTCCGCTGTCAGCTCTAGAGACTTTCCAACTTATATAAGTTGGTGATTACCTTTTTACTTTTATCAATAGTACAATCATGGTGTTTTATCTATAACTTCCTACTTTAGTACTTTTATCCTTATTGTAATAAAATAGGATGTGAGCTATGGCATGTCATAGTCACTTGTCATAGTCACTTTCAAACGATAATCTGTCTATTGACTTTACATTGATCTTGTTGCTTACATTAGTGTCCAGCTGGCCTTCAAAGTATGACCAGCTGTAGGATGCAGTATAAAGTACTTGAGAGCAATATACATCATCCTTGAAAACCAATCTTTGTGTTCTTAAGTTTTCTTACTTGTTTATACATTATGTCTTTGTATGGTTCCCTATTTGATCTAGTAAATGTGTTATCTCCAACAGTGAAACTATTGTTGAAACATTAACCGGTCCTGCACTCTTTATCAAGATCAATAAAACTTACAACATTCATGATTCACAAGAACCAAATCCTCCAAACCAGTGTCAAGATCAATAATTTTTACAAGATTTAAGAACTTCAAGCAAATGCACACATAACAATTTAACATACATCACAAAGATCAACAAAAAGCAACATATTAATGCCTAATGATTCCCACACAAACCCTTAATTTCTTTTTTTAGTACCGGATATGATCAATAAAATAAAGTTAAGAAACACAAGAAAAACATGTTTGTGAAAAGCATTCTTACAAAGAAACAATCAACACACAAGAACATAGCCAATTTCTTCAACTCCACACACCTTGAATTTGGCTCCAATCCTCTTCTGTTCTTCCAAGACATTATTGATAATCTTCTTTCTGGTAACACCACTAAAAGATCAATGGTTAAGGTCAAACCCAAGAGGAGAAGAGGGGAGTGGCGGCGACAGGGTGTTGCAGAGAAATCTGGGAGGAGTTCACCGGCAATAGGGACTGTTGTGTTACACCCACGACACCACAGAACAACATCGGTGAGGGGGTTACAGCAAGGACGACAACGGCGACGAGGAATGACAGTAGTAAGGATAGTCGGTGGCAAAAAGGGTGGCGCTAGCAATTATAGTGTCGATGGATGAAGTTGGGTCGATGGGTGGAATAGGGAAGGAGAGATGGATGGTTTTTTGTTAGGTTTATTTGTTTTAAGGGTTAATATTGTAAACAGAACCATTCAACATGTTTTTTACACTTAACCATTTAGAGCTGAATGGAATAGTTAAGATGTTTCTTTTTTTTGAAACAAACACCTCTAGCTCTTACAGATTCAGAGGTAGCCTCTTAATAGAACCATTAAGAGGCTGCCAAACAGCTTTTTACTGATTTTGTTCGTCTTGCACTTTGCACCCTCAAGTTTTAAGTTTTATCTCATGCACCATTGTTTGATCTAGTTTTAAAATTTTCAAATGTTTGACTTTACTTGAATCATTTAGAGGCTCGTTTAACCTTTCAATTCAAATAAGTCAGATAGGCTAATCAAATTTAATTTCTTGAATGACCCTAGTGTACATTTAAAACATCAAATAAATGTTACTAATAATTTTGAACTTAACTTATAGGTGTGTAAGCTTGTTTCAAATTATTTATCTTTTTATTATAGTTTTAAACTATAATAAAAGTTGTAAATCTTCTAAATATAATAAGAAAATAGATTGTCCACTTGCCAACATATTAAAACACCATTGCCACATGTCAAAATTTTAAACCATTATTGCCACTTGTTAACATCTTTTTTATTTTTAATTGTTTAACTAATTTTTGAAATGTTATTTCTATAACAAATTAACAACTTAAATCAAATTTTCTGGATTAAGTATATCTTTTTATTTTCATATATAAATTTCATAAATATGAATAATTGTCAAATATCAGTTTAAAAATGGATAAAGTTTTCGAAACTAACTAAAAAACATAATGCAATTACAATATTGATTTAAAAGTAGGGGTACATAATTTTATGTCTTATATGTATGTTGTTAATATATTAAAATATTATTTATTTAATTCATGTAATATACGGGTATGTAGACTAGTTTTAAATGAATGTTTAATTGTATTAGTGTAATATTTTGGAACCAATAATGTGGATGCACTTTTATTCGTTTAGTAATCATCTCACTAAATTAAACAACAATTCATAAAAAGATTTCTCGTTAGACTTATGTCTATACCTTCCTTGATTTAATATATTGAATGGTCATCCTAGTTCAAAAACAATTAAATTACATTTCTTTACACATATGATATATGAAAAGGTAGTGGAGTGTGTATCTATACAACAAAATACACTAATCATCCATAACATTTTAATTTTATAACCATTTAATTAGTTGTGTATGTTAATTAAATGCACCTCCTTAGGGATGATTGAGGTGACCATTTTTAATTTGCTATTCTTCAACTTGAATTTACTTATGGTGTGGTAGCTTTGATTAGATACTGGTAGTATTGATTGTATTGTTCGTATAATTGCAACTGGGTAGATAATAATTGAAGGAAAATTACTGATTTTGTTAATGTGAATCGCTTTGATGAGGTTTTGAGTTGTTGACTTTGAGCACTTTGTCACTTAATTTCAATTGGTATGCAAATTGATGAAATTATTTTGTTTTGCTTCATGAGGACTATGTTCATACTATAATAAGTTGTTGATTTGAACTTTATTAGCTTGTTTACAGTTGGGTATATTTAAAACTAGTTCACAATCATTGATTTACCTTAACAGAATTATGTTTGTGGGGTATATTCAAAATTGAAGAATTACTCTAGGTATAGTTCATGAGAATTTGTGATTGTTCGTGGGATTTTGAGATGGTTATTCCAACTTATCAAAAGCTTGTCTTTATGGCCTAATTGTAGTTGAGCATGTTCGACATTCTGAAGAAAGATTCTAATTTAATTACTCGTATGAGAAATTACAGATATGTAAATGAATACGATGGTAGGAGCTCACATGGGTCTATTAAAATTGTGCATCATGACTTCCATTTTTATCATGAAACTGCAACGACTGTCGAGAGATTCAATATAGCTATTAAGCATGTTAGTCTCGCATCCAGAAACACCTGGTAATGCTATCACACAATGTTTTTAAAACCGGACGGGGCAGTGAACTGGACGCCTTACCGGTCTGCTAGTCGGACCGGTTCAACTGGTCGGACCATATATAAGAACCGGATAAAATTATAATTATTATTTATAAATATATGTAAAAATTACAAAAAAATAAAAAAATTATATTAAAAAACCGGTTCAACCGGTCCGGTTCCCGGTCGAACTGCCAGATATCCAACTACCAACTACAAAAAGCGAATGTGCTATACTAACCTTTTGCAAAAGACAACATAAGTGATTCAAAAGGCCAGATATCCGGATTAACCGCAAAAGGAAAATGAAACAACTCATGTTTTGTAGAAGCAACTCCTTTGTAGGAGCAAGATAATGCAATATGCTTCTGCCTTCTGCAACCATATTTTCAGGTTCGAATCACCAAGAATGCAACATGCTATAGAAAATAGACTCCTTTTACAACACAAGGTTCTATAACCCATAAAAGAGCATGATATAAATACATTCAGCTCTAAAATCATTACATATAATGTGACAACTAATCGCGAAAAGAAGCGGCTGAAAAAATCCCGCGCAATGCACGCAGGAACAAACCTAGTGAAAATATTAAAAGAAAACAAACATGTTCATGTGAAAAGTATATTATGTGTGTGTATATATATATTGTGTACAAAGGATTCTAAAAAGTAACAAGATATTGGTTAGTCATGAATTATAAATATCATCATATGTTGTTGGAGCATCTGTTGTTAGGTGTAGTTATGGATACCACTATTGGTTGTTAGGTATGGTTTGAATATTTGTTGCTTGGTATGGTTATGGATGCCAACATCCATTGTTGGGTATAGTTATGGATACCAGCATTGCGCGTCATCTATTGTAGTTTTTCTAATAGTGGTTGGTCATGGTTATGGATAGTGATATACATTAATAACTCATAGTATGTGTATATAGTGTAATGTTCATTACAGTTAAACATAAGAATAAACTAGTTCTATACCAGTCGCGTTGCGTTGGGAACGTGTGTTGCAGTGGAAAGAACGATGAGGGCGTTTAGTTTTAAAAGTGTATCATTTTAAACGTCGAAACCTTGTATCATAACGAACTTTAAAAACGTCAATTTACGAAGATATTAAATGTCACAACCCCGCTTATAGCGGAAACACGAGGATGTAACGGACGGGATCGTCATAACACATTATTAAATTAATAGAGATGCATTAAATGATGAAGGTCAACGTGTCATGACGTCACCGGACACAAACAGAGACTTGTGCCATGGTTAGTCAGTTCCACGACAAACATAGTCATACAAAACAAATAAGTATAAGTCCCACAACCCGGGAACAAGTAATCAAATGTGAATAACAAGTAAATGTCAAATGCAACTGTCGAAGACATCCAAAGTTTAAATGATGTAAGCCTAAGGTCATCGCTAAGGCAACATCCCTAGCAATCCTCAATGATTGTTACCTGAAAAGATATGCTCAAAATAGTCAACATAATGTTGGTGAGTTCGCAGGTTTAAATAATAAACAAACTTGATGCTGTGTAATAGTTTGGTAGGACCTGAGTGCATACAGTTATAAGCAAGTAATATCACATGAGCATCACAACTAAACCTATGACGTACACAAAGAATTTGCCGAAACATATTCACCCTAGGGCCCGTTCCTGGCCACTGTCAGTCCCAACTAGTATACTAACAAACAAGGGTGGGGGTGTCAGCCCAATAGTACTATCAATACCTGTCCGTCGGCTCCAACACCGGAGTTAAATAGTTGTGAATACAGAACCACAAAGACAACTCATGCATGTATTAGATAAATACTTACAAAACAGTAAACACAACAGTCCCAAAAGAATTGAATAAGTTCACAGCATAAAAATGGTTGAGCATACTTTTCCCCCTTGATGTTTGTAAATAATTGTATTAAAACGGGGCCGCGAAACTCACCTTGAGATGAGGTGAAGATAAATGAATAAAGACTTCTACAATTGAGAGCAACGAACGATCAAATACCTATAATGGTTGTAACTAAACTTTTAATCATGTTCAACGAAATTAGATAAGTCCGGTCGATTTCGGTTCGGTTCGGGTCGACTCGGGTTCGAGGTGCAACTCACACACATAATATATATAATTCATTCCACCCAACATACTATATTAGCAAAATAATACTAATAATAATAATAATAATAAGGATAATAATAATAATTATAGTAATAATAATAATAATAATAATAATAATAATAATAATAATAATAATAATAATAATAGTAATAATAATAATAATAATAATGATAATAATAATAATACACACAATTACATAAACACAATATATACACGCACTTGAGCACACACATCACACTCATATATACACCATATTTGCATTCACACACAACATACATCATATATATATATACATACATTCAGTATCCAAACACACACACACAATGTATGTATTTATACATATGTATACACATGAACATACACACACATAGCATACTAACACACACTAATACATGACAATATTCACAAATATCATTTACGCACATACAATATGTACACCCAAATTCTTTCTACTCTCAGCATATACATACATACACTCATTGCTTATATACATATAAAGAGACATACATATGCGGCCACATAGATACAAACATCGAACAACCATATCACACGCACGTATACATACATTATATACATACACGTACCGTCACATACATATACAAACGCACAAGACATACTAACACATATACATTCATCGCATACATACATACTCACCGATTCACACACATACACTGATACACGCCGACGCACACACGGCACACACACACACATACTACGCACACACTGCACACACACACACACACCACGCACACACTGCACACACGGACACACACACACATCGCATACACACACACACTGCACATATACATACACACACATTGTACATACATATATCATATGTATGCACATACACACATCGCAGCACACACACATACACACCACGCACACATTGCACACACGGACACACACACACATCGCATACACACACACACTGCACATACATCATACATACATACGCGATATATACAAGCACATATACACACCGAAACACACATTCGCATATGGATACATACCCAAGAGCTGCGTACGAAGCCACGATAGGGCCCGATCCAACCGAACCGATCATGACGATAAAACATAACGATACGAAACGAAACGAAACGAAACGAATACCACGACGAACGGTTACCTGCGAAACGACTAAACGGTGAGGCGGCGGCAACCGGCGGTGGCTAACGGCAACGAATTGGGGCTGAAAAAGGGGGTGCACGGCGGTAGGGTTTGCGAATGGGGTTCGGCCGATCGTGGATATGTATTTATCTTTTTTGATATTTGCATTTTAGTCCACAACTTTAAATTAATTATTCCCTCAAGTTTGGTTTAATTACACTTTAAACCCTGAACTTTAATAATAATAATATTAATTATAATAATCACAATAATTATAATAATGGTTTTAACAATAATAATTATAGAATAAATATATATATATTTATTATTATTATTTATATAATGTTAACGAATTTTATATTATTAGTAATATTAGGGTCAACACGAAACATACATACGAGGAGATTCGATCGGAAAATAAATTAATTACGCAAAAATAATAATTAATGCACGAGAAGAAAAGAATTAACGGGTTTCGAGTCAATTGACGGACCTGTTGGTGACGGATGTCACATTAAATCAATGTTTTTTTATGTGATAGCTTTATTAAAGTTAAGTGGTAGAAATATAGATTGGTTAAAAAAACAAAAAAAAAGTTGGTCAATTTTAAGGGGTGAACTATAATATAATCTGGTTATAAAAAGATAAAAAAATGGATAACTTTGTAAAATAGTAACTAATTTTCAAAAGTGTTTCAATTAGATAACTTAAATTTGAAAGTTATTCTAATTAGGTCACTAAGCTTTCATATTTTTTTTAAATTATAAGTCTTAACATATTTTTTAACATGTTTTTTCTTTTTGTTTCATTTATAAAATATTTTTTTCTTCTTTTTGATGCTGATGTGAAACGGTGACGAGAAATTTAGATAATTTTTTTTTATCTTTTTCATATAATTAATATTTTTTAATTTGTTAATGTAATTTCATATATTAAAAATACCGACCCCACATCTTCTCTTTCATTACTTTTTTGACATAAGAAAACTCAATGATAACTCGATTTGATGTTTTAGTAGTCTAATTTTAAGAAAAATATGAATGGGTGACAAATTAAAACACTTTTGAAACTTGATTACTATTATATGATATTTTTCTTAAAAAACAAGTCTAGTAAAGCGAGAGAGGTTTAAATGTAAAATTAATACAAAAAGACAAAAGTCAACATATTTTCAGTTTTTTTTCACAAAAGTCCCTTTACAAATTTTTTCACGTAAAAAATAACATACTTTCTGTTTTGTCTTATAAAAGTCACTCAACAATTTTTACACATAAAGTACTAATATACTTTTGTTTTTTCACATAAAAGTTCCTCAATATAGTTGCTTCCATAACTTAAACGATCCATAATTTAAACGAGTTGAGGGTTTTTTTTTACGTGAAAAAATAGAAAATATGTTTGTTTTTTATGTACAAATATCTTTGAAGACTTTTATAAGAAAAAACACAAAACGTGTTGGGTTTTACATGAAAAAGTTATAGAATGACTTTTGTGAGAAAAAAATGAAGATGGTATTTGCCTAAAAGACAAAGTAATAAATGTGCATTAAATTAATTGTTGGTAATTGTTATTAAGAAAGAAAGCCTTTTATTTTCTAATATACAATAACAATAGTATAGAATGTCACATTAATACGCATAAAAAGTTAGTAATTAGTAATATCTAAATAAATATTTTTTATATGATTACAAAATAATACTTTAACCTTTCTCATTTTGTGGGGCGTTTGGTTAGCGAAATTTGTAAGAATTGAAATTGGAATTGAATTAGAAGGAATTGTATTTGAATTTTAATATTTTTCAAATGATTTGAAATTCAAGGGAATTTGAATCTATATAGCGAATTTAAATTCCAAACACATTTCTAGTGACAAAACACTTATAAAGGAATTGGAATTTATCACCTGGTTGCAAAATGTTAACATCTCAATAACCACCGATCATCGCCGCTACATACCATCGACCGCCGCCGCCGTCACAACCGACAATTGATCGCGACCACCAACCACGCCCAACGAGATCGACTGTACCCCACCGCCGCCAATCGATAACGCTTGTCGTCGAGAACCAGTCTCCCGCGAGCGCGTCTAAACCCACATGGTTCAGCAATGGCGGTCGGTGACGGTCGACGGTTAGGGGCGGTCGGCGTCGGCGTTGTGCGACGTCGGTTGGGGGGCGGTGGCGGTGGCGGTCGAGGGGCGGCGGACTATTAGCGACGGACGACAATCGACGGTCGGGGTCGGCGGTGGGCGTCGGCGGTGGGCGGGGTGGTAGGTGGCGGTCGGTGGTGGAGGCGGGGGTCTGTGGAATTTGATATCCCTTAATACTTTGAAGGATTTTTAAATCATTCATTTGAAAGAATTTAAAGGAATAAATTTTAATTCCAATCCTATCTCAACTAAACACGTAAAGAATGGAATTCAAATTCCAATTTCAAGGAATTACTACTAGCAAAACATAATAACCAATAAATAAAGTTAAATCTCTTCAAATAACTTTAAAAAGTGATTCTAAATATAAACACTTGGCCAGAGTAAACTAACCACATGTCATCCTTCTTACAAAAACACACACCTACATCGCCACACCAGGTAGTCTACACGTTTCATTTTACAGTCATAATACGAGTTTGAGTTTGTTTAAATTCAACTTGATACAAGTTTTACCGAACCAGCTTAACTCACAACACGCTCCAAAAACATATACATACTTATCTTTCTAGGTGACATAAGATGTAGCATAGCATCCCATAGCATGCTAGAACCACCAATCACGATTAAACAACCGGACACGTGTCATCCCCATATATACATATTATGTGTTGAATCACCCAACTTCAAATCATGAGACAATATGGATAAGCAATGACAAACATCAAACCAACAGTCAACAACCTTGACTTTCATCCTCACCCTCCACGTGTCCCCAATTCCCAATCAAAACACCATCAACGGCTCACAACGAAAACCATCTGCCGTACCGTAACACACCCCGTACTGTGTGCTCCAATCACCAAAAACAAACTGCTGTTAGTCTGTTACTGATCATCACATCATCGATTCATCGTTTTTTTAGAGAGAGAAAGTGAGCATTCTAGAGAGAGAAAATGGTGACGGAAGACGGAACTCCGGCGAGTCCGGCGGCGACGGTGGGGATGGAGGTGGAGGAGCTGTGGGACGTACAGGAGGAGCAACTTACACCTACGGAGAAGCTCAATGTTTGTTTCGAGAATATTCCTGTTTCGGAATTTCCTCATGCTTCGCCTTCGCAAGGTATATGTTGTTAATTGTTTGATTTTGGTTGACTTTGCTGATTCATTATTGATAATTGGTTGTGATATTGCAAATTTATGGTGATTCAAACCTATTTGGATGATTTTGTTGTTTATTATCATACTCGTGATTGTGATCGGTCTCATGTTGCGGATTTTGTAGTTTAGTACTGTTGCGGATGTAAATTTATCGATAATGATCGAGATTTTACTTGAGCGATCTCGTAATTACGAAATTTAAGCGGTCGAGTGTAGTTGTGTGTGTCTAATTGTTCGTGATATTAGAAAGTTGGCTTCTTATGACCGTAGTTCATGTTTGATATCGATTGATCGACAGTATTGATATGGTAACTATGAATTTTGTTAACTCGATTGTAAGTTGACTTGATATTGACTTAGGGTTATATCAGATGTTTAAAATTTTGATGGTAGCACTTATTGTCATATGATATCAATTTTTTTAGTCATACATGTGATTGTGATCGGTCTCGTGTTGCGGATTTTGTACTTAACTCTGTTGTGGACGTAAATTAATCAATATTTATCGGCTTTTTTTGATCAGTTGAGTGTAGTTTTGTGTCTCTCGTTGTTCGTGATATTAGAAAGCTGGCTTCATATTGACCGTAGATTATGTTTGATATCAATTGATGGATGCTGAATGATATGGTAACTATGAATTTTGTTTACTCGGCTGTAGTTGTGTAGAGTGCTTATGATAGTTTAGATACTTGTAAGTTGACTTGATATTGACTTAGGATAATATCAGATGCTTAAATTTTAATTGGTAGCACTTATTTTCATAATCCCTTAGAGGCTGAGAGCATCTCATCAGTCATCACGAGCAGTCTATGGGTTAATGTGGGAGATCCGTGGGGAAAATTTGCATTTGAGTGTTGGGTCGTGAGGAAGGTAGGGGTCGGTCGAGGTATGTGAGAGGATAGGGGGAGAGGGCCATGAATGTTGGAGTGTATCAAAGGAGAACACGGATTTAGGCAAATAATGCATACATTGATATATTAATTCCAAATTACAAACGGCCCTTTATATAGGCTGCCAAATGACGCCTTCGAAGGGTTATTCTCCCTTTCTATTGGCATAACTGTCACAACCACCTATTACCGATAATAACTGTAATTAAATTTGACCCATATTGACCTACATGATCCTTTTAAAAAGCAGTAGATTAAGCCTGCTATAGTTTCTCCCCTGATGTTTAACTAGTCATCGGAATCATTGCTTAGATAGTTAGATCAACCATCTTTATTTGTTTGTTCAGTCATTGAGATAAGATCAGATGCCAGTCTGGGTGAAGCTGTCCGATTGCTGTCCCAAAATAAAATCCTTAGTGCGCCTGTTGTGGACGTTGATGCGCCAGAAGATGCTAGTTGGATTGACAGATATCTTGGGATGGTTGAGTTTGCAGGCATTGTTGTCTGGATTCTGCATCAGGTTCACACATTTGTTTCATGATTTTCATTTATTCATAAATAACCTAGAAATGCTTCTTCTTATTTAGTTACGAAAATAGTATGTTCCTGATGTTCTCACATTACATGTACAGTCGGAAAAGAATGACGGGTCAGATGCATCTGATGCATTACCGAGTGCAGTAGAGTTTATGGGACCAGCTGTTGTTGCGGCAGCGAGTGGGATGGCTTCTCCAAGATATAGAACCTCACGGCCTGGATCTCCCCAGACTGCTGGAAACTTTTTTGAGTTATTAACTTCCTCTGATTTCTATAAAAACACAAAGGTTTTACTTCCAACCTTTAACATTCTTTCTTTTCTTCTAAAATTTATTAAGGGTGGCAATTTATGACATGACCCAGTACGCCAAAACACTACGTGAATATAATTAGGTTTTGGGTTAAATATGCCGTGTTTGGGTTGACCCGTTTAATTAAGCAGGCCAACACATTTAGTCTGTTTATACATCCCGTCATCCCGTTTAACACCTTCATAACTTGATTACCACACATGTACAACCAGCCAACTTGTAGCCAACCTGTCTGTCTCATTTAGATAAACGGGTTGAATAGACCATGTTTGGTTTACATGATGTCCGGGTTAAGGAGGTTGTCTTTGACAAGAATAAATATACAGGTGGTGTTTAGGATCAATGATTCACCCTGCTGTCTCGAAACAACCATTTCGTCAACGCAACTCGATTGACATTGCTAAAATTTATGGCTGTTTACATTCCCTTACTGTTTCTCTGAAATGCTTTATAAAACACAGGTTAAGGACATCTCAGGATCATTTCGGTGGGCCCCATTTCTAGCATTGCAGACATCAAACTCATTTCTGACCATGCTTTTACTACTTTCAAAGTACAGAATGAAAAGTATCCCGGTTGTCAATCTAGGGGAACAAAAGATAGACAACATCATTACACAGTCTGCTGTGATACACATGTTGGAAGAATGTGCTGATCTCCAATGGTTCAAAAGCTTGGGTTCCAAGAAATTATGCGAGCTTGGTCTTCCCGTGATGAACACCAATCAAGTTATCAAGGTACACATGATCATATACAGACAACAAGAACTCCATTAGTCCATGGTGGTTAGATCCAGTTAGAAATGGTCAATTTTGGTTATGTTTTATATCTAAGGTGTCAAACATGTTAAAAATAAGGCTAATAAATAAAGGTTAAACAGGTGGTGTCTTTAATACACAAAGCCTCATAAATCATTTTCAATAGAAAAAAATAGGTAATTGTTGAATACAATTAAAATTTATAATCATACTTAACATGCCAAATACCTAAAATATAGGTAAGTATTGAATTAATATAATTTTGCAGGTAGATGAGGATGAACCAGTGTTGCAAGCATTTAGACTGTTGAGGGAGAAGGGAGTTGGTGGATTACCGGTGGTTAGGGGCGGAAATAAGCTAGTTGCTAATATAAGCATAAGAGACGTTCAATTCCTGTTAATGGCCCCTGAAATTTACAAGGATTACAGGTTCATCGCGTAATCTTGATTACCATTCTGGTGCATAAATTCCACAAATTTTTCCCTCCAAAGACAAAAAAGG
Organism: Flaveria ramosissima; assembly: GCA_025215565.1. Classification (NCBI taxonomy): domain Eukaryota; kingdom Viridiplantae; phylum Streptophyta; class Magnoliopsida; order Asterales; family Asteraceae; genus Flaveria; species Flaveria ramosissima. Next base: position 34,160 of record JACVEC010000337.1, on the reverse strand, counting down.
AGTCTCGGATGGTTTGTCATACAAAATGGGAGGTTAGGTGGGTTGGGCTAACCTCCACATACACAATTTTTTACTACTTTAAAAATATTTTATAAAATTTTAATATTTGAAAAAAAGGTGAACCCGGTCCAGTGGTGGGTCAACTTGGGTCTGATGTACGCATCCTTATCCTATAGTACTGTAAGAGGTTTCAAAAATAATCTAAATGCTTGAACAAAATATGACTCGCGAATTTGAATGCATTAAGAATACATTGTGGGTGACTTTCAACCCGTTTATAGGATGTCTAGTATTACATTTTGAAACAGAACACAAGGTGGTTGATGGTTGAAATAGCGTGGGGACAAATTAGCCAAAATCAACCCCTAAATAAGTGAAGTGGTCGAAATAGCCTACTCAAATTTATGACACCAGATCTTATCATCCAAATCATTTTATTTTTTTAGTTTTTTGATCGTGGGATTCGGATTGCAGATCCATTACAGCCAAGAACTTCGTGACATCCGTTAAAAGGTATCTAGAGAATAACCGGACGGCATCGCCTTTAGTAAGTGGCATGATTACTTGTAGAAAAGAAGACACACTTATAGATGTGATCAAGAAGCTTGATTCCGAGGAGATTCATAGGATATATGTAGTGGACGAAGAAGGGAATCTTGAAGGCTTGATAACGCTTAGAGATATAATATCAAAGATCGTACATGAACCTCGTGGATACTTTGGCGACTTCTTTGATGGTGTGCTGCCATTACCTGCCAACAGTCGGGTTTGACGCAAGTATTTCCTTCTTGCTTAACTTCTCAGTTTTGCTTGTTTCTAACGGACTGTTTGAGCTTGTCTTGTATATGTTTGAATGAATAAGTTGTATCTATATTTTAGGAAAAAGTAACATAACTTGATGTATCTTTTTTTTTTTGCTTTTTCTAACAAGACTGTTTTGAGTTTAGGACCAAGCTTGAATCGTCCTTGAGCCAGAAGAGTCGTGTAATAGGGCTCAGACCCCTCTAAGCTCGCTTGCAGCCCTACTTTTAAACCGAAATATACTAATTCTCCAGATTCACGAGTATGAAAATCTTCCAAATCCTGTGAAACTTCAACAGAACTTCATAAATGCTGAGAATCTGGAGGAGTTTTGCCTAAGATCACTGGCTGATAGCAAAGTTTGTCCTCGAGCCTCGACACATTCTACTGGAGTGCGTTCTCAGCTCGATAAATAATCTCATTGCATCCTCTGTAGCTGCTTTATATATCAGAAATTTGCAGCCATCCCCTATGTTATAAAGAGACCTATATGAGTTCCCGTAGGGCGGACTTGGGGGAATAATGAAGTTGTTTGCACGTGACTAAAGGTCATGAGTTCAAGTCATAAAAACTATCTCGTGTAGAAATATGCGTAACCAGACTAAGAGCAAGCAACTTGACACCCGAAGAACCCTACGTTGCATCCGGATTGCTCTATATGGGTTATTGTTGTGGTCGTTGTTCTTAGTTGCAAAAATTACCAACCAAGCATCCACAGGATGGTCAAACAATGATAAACATAACCTTGCAGTGGTGGACGACCATATGGATAACAAGAAGGTAGAAGAGACATAACATGATCTTAAAAAATTAAGCCAAAATGGCACTTTTAATTTTCGTAAATAGAACCAGAACTTTCTTAACGGTCAAAATTAAAAAAATATTTTCATTTAGTAATGTATATCAACTAGAAATTAAGCTCGCGATATGCGACACATTTTCGAATTTCGTTACGTGCGTTACGAAGGTGACCTTAACGTGATTAAGTATATAAAACAATTATAAAAAACGTATCCTGGAGATTTAAACGTAGATAGAAAACAATTATATAACGATAGGGATGTTCTACGGTCGGTATCGGTCTAATTCTTCTTGGTATCATTCCTTTAACACTTTAGCGCCACAACTAATTGGATTGACCAATCGGTGTTGTGTGAACAAATTGAACTTTTTGTCTGATGTGTAGATCCATAATGTGTTCCATGTTTCGCTTATTCGCAAAATGTATTGGCAAGTCGGAACATGAGGTGACCCTTCTCCATTTGCTAGATTTATCTATATACGGGCACATAGGGTGTGTGAACGGGGTATGAAAAATCGCTTGAGTTTGTTAGATTCTCTTCTCACCTCATAGTTGTCCATTTCATTCTATTATCGGTTAAACTCTGCTGAATTCTACTTCGATTTCTTATTTTATTGTCTGTAATCTGTCTACTCTTCACCATTCTTTATTTCTTTTGTCACATTAACAATAATAATCTTTGCCCACAGAACAGTATACTCTTCATCCTGACTTTCCTTATAAATTTAAACCTTGAAATCAAGTTTTATATATTCTTAAAAAATCTGCTTCTTGAATCTGCATTTCAAATTCTGTGGCTAATGTATCTTCACACTTACTCTCCTTTTGAATTTGAGCTTCACACTAAAGTATTCAAATCATTCTTCTCAAATATGGTGAATGTAATCATATCGTTGTTTATTGTTTAGCATTAGCAATCTTGCTTCAAGAGTTTTGTCATTTGTTTATTTTTCATTGCGTGGACCTCGACCTCTCCATTAGTCTCCAATCACACCAATTTATGAAAGTGCGAGAAAATTGTGGGAGATGATATGTCAAGAGCGCGCACGTTGGGCACATGATGGAGATGACACGTCAGGAAATGGAGACGGCAAAGTCGGAATTTGCACACAAGGAAGCAGAGAGGGTGAAGAAGATGAAGGAAAGCGCCATGCGTCGTATTGATTACGATATGAATATCACTTGTCAAGGATGTAGCAACAAAAACTTAAACCTCAATATAATATTTTTAAAGCTATTCTACAACTTTAAGAATCAATTAAAGTTAATGCTGATTAGTTAAATTTATTTTTACTTCTAATTTTGTTTTAGTAATACCCACTTGGAAGCCATGTTTTAAACTATTTCAAATTTTATATATCAAAATTAACATTATCAAAGAAATACTACAATTTCAATTCCTACAAGTTTTATGACAATGAGTTGTATGATCACCATTTAAGACCTGGGATTTTGTTTATAGTTTTACCAACAAATCTACAATAATTTTCAGTATTTTTGAGTTAACTATAACTTCACACATGTACAGCCTGACTGTAGGATAATCAAGCTACCATTTTCATCAGATATGACTGGTAGCTTTGACCAAACATCCATTGGAGGAAGAGAGTCATGTAAAGAGCATTTAAGTCATTTTCTTAATTTATTGAGTTTTATCTCACAAGCTACAACAAAACCAACATATCCTTTAGCATATGAACTGCTTAACTTACATATAGAAGGCAACTTGTACTCAACCATAAAAACAAACCCTAGTCACTTGACAGAAAGCTGCCCTGTCTCTTAAGGATGGTTCATGATTGAGGTTCACGCCATGCCTCCACTTGTTGCGGTGCGAATTATCTGAAACAGAGCTGGTAAAACCGACACATAATCAGTTACAAAACACACATACATTCATACCAAGTGAATCTCCTCAATGAGTAGGGTATAGGGAGGGTGAGGTAATGCCAAACCTTATCTCTATCACAAGGGATAGAGAGGTTGCACACTGAGAGACCCCCGGCTCGGTCAATAGGTTACAAAATGAAGTCATCAAATTGACAAAACATTAAAAAAACATGTTTTGAAGGTCACGAGTTCAATTCCGGTGAAGGAATACAGATAAAATCTTAACGTTTCGGCCACCCAAGAAAGCATCTGGCTTTAATTATGTCTAAATTCAACAAAACACGCCTAATAATGAAAAGTCCATTAATAATTCTGAAACAAAAATATAACCCCTCTATTAGTCTACAGAAATACAACAATTCAATGTAAACAACTTGGGTGTTTTTGTCATTCCAAAAATTTTGGAATGTTTATAGCAGAGAGCGCATCAATGAAACACATACTTGCAAAGAATCATCAGGGATTTTGCTATGATACATATAGCATATACAGGGTTCAGAGAACAGAGAGCTCGAAATCTCAAAGTTAAGCGAACGAAACATAACACACTTTTTCTAAACTACTCCTTTGACGGTATTGTAAAATTTATGTGAAAGCAATGACTCTTTGCTTAAATCTGAATTTGGTACTGGTATGGATCATAAAAAGAGCACTATTTATCTTCTGTCTCCTATTAATACAGGTAGTGACATGGGCAGGTCAGGGTCAGAAGCTCCTAGAAATAGACTATTTTTGTAAAAGTCAAGGGGTTGGTTAGGTTTGTTCACAAACACTGCTGTACATTAATTCAGATTTTATAAAAAAATTGTTATTGCAGTGTACATGATTACAAGAACTAAATGATTACAATAGTAAAAAAAGCCCAAATCTTAATAACAAACTTTTCCTAATCCTAGGTAAAAGGTCAAGCCTTCTCGTTCTCTGAATCAGTACAAGAACACCGAAAAGTACATACAATGGTTTAGGGAACTTTTCAAAACACTTTGTATTTTTTTAAAGTATTTTATACAAGAGAAAAACTAAACTGCATCTTAAATGAAAATTGAGAAACAAAGAACAAAAAAGTATTATGAGAACCACAAACCTGGTTTCTTCAGTTTTAAAACACAAAAAAATGTGTTAATTAGTTTTAAAAATATTCTTAAAAATGCAATAGTTTTGAAAAAAAAAGAAATCAGGTGCAAATGTCAAAATATAAAACATGTAGTGTACATGTTTATACAATGATTTGTAGTCCCTCTTCAATCCATAAAGACTAAGCATGTGTTTCAAATAACACAAGGAATATAAGATTCATGCATTTTCATTCCATAAAGTCTTGGTAATCTCCAGTGCCTTTAATCTTATGAACAGCAAACAAATATAGACAATTTGGCAAAGTTCAAAAAAGGGAGAAACTTACAGGATCCTATCACAACAAATATGAAGAAACCAAGCACAATGGGTCCAACAGGGTACGAGTCCTTTTTCTTCGACGCCGTTTCAGGAACAGCGCCACGCTTCTTGATGTTCTTCTCAAACCTCTCCACCTTTCTATCAGCTAAACGTTTGGAAGTAGTCTACATATCCCAGAATAATAAATCAGTTCAAGCAACAAAAGAAATCCATCCACAAGAAAAGAACTAAAAGTACCACAAACTATACACATACTAAAGGAAAAAGTATATCTAAACATATCAAAACTTCGAAAGATATTGATGCATGTGGATAAATTCGCCGGCTTGACCAAAAATAAGCACACTTACACACATGCATACATGATACATGTATGTTACAAACTTAATTTCTGAAATACCAACACGAGTTGTACTTCTTACAGTATTTGGTGATTTGATCCTCTCAGTTAAACCTCAATTTTTTTCTTATTAAATCTCATTTTGATCATGAGTTCGTAATTGATAACTATTTCTTTTGAATTACAACCTCCTTTTCATGAATTAAAATGTAGCACAAACGGTAATAAGAACAAGAATCTCTAGCATATGAAACTGATGTGACATTACAAAATCAACGAAAACAAGCACAACCAGTTCTATTCTCTTCATCTATATGAACCCTTAACTTTATGATCCTATAATGCTGATTCAAATTCAGAATATATTCCATGCAGCTCATTTCACCAACTTTTCATAGATCGCATTGCAGATTTATCACAAACAGAAAACATTTACGAGTAAAACAAATATCAAAACGAGAATCGCCATCGAATCAGCAAGTAAAAGGTCTAAATTTCAGATGTCAAATGTTATATTTCAACTATTCGATCAAAAAGCGGAGAAAAAATTTAAACATCACGAAACATCAACTATTCAATCAAACAGCTAACGAATCACAATCGCACAGCGGAAGAAAACGAAAACCCTAACATAAATCGTAAAAAAGCTAAAATTTCCAAACAGATCAGATCAATGTCACCAGATCTGGGAAATTTTCAAACAAATTCCATCATATTCATAAATCGGAAGCTTTATGTCCACAGAAACAGTTATGAGCCACGAATTCGACGATCGGAAAGGGGCTAAACAAGAACAGATGAAGGGGGTTGAATTGAGAGGATCAAAACAACGAAAACTGTAAAAATCATGAAGGAGGTGATTACCATTGTGTCTTCCAAAGATCTGATCAGCAGATATTCGATCGATTAGAGAGAATTTACGAAGAGTTTTTGGGTTGTGTGTGTGTGTGTGTTTTCAGAAATCAACGCCTGTGATTTAGAGGAAGACTGTAAATACGTTGAAACCGTAGTATTATACCGCATGCCGGATGCAATACGACCAAAATTCGAGCCGTAAACGAGTCAAGTCAAGTCAGGGGGGCTCGGGCTCACCTCGTTTAAAAAACCTAGCCGAGCTGGTTCGGATTGTTTATTTTAACGAGCTCAAAATTCGAGCTCAGACTCAGCTTGTTTATAAACGAGTCAACCCGAGCCAGCTCGCGAGCCAACTTTTTTATTTTTTAGAAAAATATATATATTTAAATTTTTTTGTATATATTCATATACATAAAAAAAGGTTATATTTCTTAGATTTGTGTATCTTCATTCGTTGAAAACAATTGTATAAGATTGTTATTTGAAAAAGTATAATTATGTTTTAATATTTTTATAATTAGTTTCTCGTTATATAATATCAAAATATCAAATACATATAGTATATTTTAAATAGAGTTAAGTGTAGTTTTCCTTCATAAGTTTTGACCAAAATAACTATTTTCTTCTAAAATATTAGAAACATTAATTTACTTTTAAAAGTTTCATAACTTGTTTTAATTTCAGTACAAAAATTTAACTAGTTGTTTCAATTTGAATCCAGAATAATGAAGCTTTTGGATTAAAATTGAAACAATTTATGAAACTTTTGGAGGTAATTGATGTTTTTAATCTTTTGAGCAAAAAAGTTACTTTTGTCAAGTCTTTGAAGCAAAATTGAAATTAACTCTTTTAAATAACATGTCATAATTTTTTATTGATAAATTATATAAAATATAATTTAGGTTTAAATCTAAACGAACCAGCAAACAAGCGAGCCACGAGCCGAGCTAACGTTGGCTCGGGCCCGGCTTGGTCACAAACCGAGCCGAACCAATTTCGATTGAACTTTTCTTCAGCTATTTTTGAGCGAGCTTCAAGCGAGTTGCTAGTCACGAGTCGCGAGTTTTTTGAACAACCCTACTTCAACAGACATTTTTGGTATTCAAGGACCGTATGTCTCATAGATTTTTGTGAAATTAGCATAAGAAAATTTTTGATCTGAAATTTTGTTTGGTTGGTCACTAGATAGAATTAAAATTAACACTTTTTTCACATTTATTAAAATTAAATTTTTTTTCACTTACCTATGAAATATATACAATTCAATGGAATTACAAATTTTTCATTCAAAATCATATTGATACTATCGCTACTATTTTGCTATAACGAAAGTCTCCTTGGCTCGTGGAAGTTGTCAACTTCGTGAATAAAATAAGCGTAATACATTGAATTTAATATTTAAGGAGCAATGTAACCAGCACGTTACGATGGGCGATAACGATTCCCGTGTGTGTGGTAATATGACTAAAAGAAACATACGTATGAAGTTGTAGTAGATCGGTTATGCAAACTGAAACGTAGATACAAAACATAACTACGTTTCATACGTTACGGTATATGAATCTAAAAATTGTGATTTTCAGAGAAATAAGTTACTTTATAAAAATTTTAAAAATGTAATCTAAAAGAAAAAATATAAGAAAAGTCAAAAGAAAAAAAACAGTGTACGCCATGCGGATTGATACCACGTCATCAGCCAACTCAGAATCACGTACAAACCAACTCCATTAGACGCAAATCTTTATTTTAGTAAACGAATAAAGAAACAACTCGTCACTGAACAAAATTTACATTGAAACGTAGGGGAACTTGAATTTATACCATCCAATCAAAAGGTGTTATATTTGACCCGACTCGTTTCCGGAAAAAAATAAGTCGAACCATAGACAACTCAAAATGTACATAAAAAATAAGTACATACACATATTATATTTTAACCGACTCATTTCCGAATAAAAATTACGTCAAAACATGACAAACACGAATTTATAACGACACACACTAAAATAAGCACGCAACAAATTACTTTTTTTAAGTTAACAAATGAAAATCAAGAGGGTTAAAAGTGATATTTTATAAAATTGTTAGAAATTTAAGAGGATAAAAATGACATGTTGGAAATTACCTCCCTTGTAAACATAACTCGTGTAACTCAATTAGGTAAACAAGCCAAATGAGTTGTAATTTAGTTAAAAGGATTGGTGGGTTTATTATTAATTGAACGGGTTTAACATGTTAACTGAACAAAATGTATCTATTAAACAATTTAGACATGAAAACCCATAACTTGATTATTTTCGTGTTGTATTCAAGATCTTGTTAGAAATTACCTCCCTTGTAAAAGTTATTAGTTGCTATTAGAAGCAATTTTATCTTTTAAACTTAATAATTAAATATTTGAGAATTCGTTTATAATCATATTTCACAAAATGGTAGAGTGTTTAGTACTTAGGTTATTTTTTGATTTGGGAGTTTATACACGTAACACCATTTCGAATCCAACAGCCTCGCATTAGGTGTCTTGGATACTTAGCAGTTTGTCATTGCTCATTTAGCATGTCCAATAATCATGCTTTCTTAGATAGATGACTCATGTAATTCAATAACAACACCATTGCATACGTTAGGGGCATGTGTACAACCAAATAACCCAAATTTGGATATAATGCATACATTGTCTTTTAAGAAGCCTTGAGCTTAAAGTATCTTTTTTGACAACCAACAATTTCAGGTCAATACCTTATCCCAACTTAGTCATTGTTACGCATAATGAACTAAATAATGATTTTTTGTCTTAGAAAGTAAATGTTCCTATATTCATGTTTGACTACATTATTACTCGGTGGTTTTATAAAAGTTATAAAGGTGTGTTAAAACTCAAGAAAAGCTCCAAATGGGTTACGTTATGTTTATGAGATTTTAGATATTTTGCAAGTATTATTTGTAAACATTAGTGTATTCTATAAGTTATAAGTAGTTAATGAGTTAGGTTATGACTAGTTGATAAAGATGACACATGATTTTATTATTTTGACATGGGACTTGAAATATAAATTTATGAATTTTATAACATTAGATATTAGGTTACTTAAAAATATGGGTTAAAACAAGTTGGTAAATTGACTAATGTGACTAAGAATTTTTGTCAAGTGAGTTTACTATAAATTTTTATTAACTTCATAAAATATAATAATATTATTTAACAAGTTGGGGAAACCCCTATTTCAACTTATGGTAAGCTTTATAAAAGCTAAGTAAATAAAAGAATAATTTTACCCAAAAATAATTATATATTTATTTATGTGCAAGTATTTATATTTATGCATGGTTTGTAAAAATATGAAAAACCGGTTATTTCTTTAAGAGTTGATATTTCAAAATTATAATGATGAAAATAATACAAATATCTTTTTTACTTAAAATATGAGACTATTTCAAAACCCTAATTTCCGTAAGTTCACATGTAAATCCTATAATTAACTATTACGTACTCAGGGTAGGAGTCGAGTCAAGTCAAAATAATATTTAAATACCCACACAATATGTCAACTTTAAAATACAAGGGTTTTCTACACTCTCGAATAATATATAATTTATTAATATTTTCTAAATAATATATATTTCATAATTATCAAACATATATCACCAACATGTCGTCGAGTTAAATACTTTATTGACAAGTTGTGCGGATGAAACTGTTACATGCTCACATTACATGTCGGAGCAATTACTTAGACATAAGTTGCCTTGATTATATAGGGTGAACTTAGATTGGATTTCCCTGAGCACTTTGGATATTCACAGATTTTCATACCTAATCACTCGTTTGTCAGGTGAGTTTTACGGTCCTACTTTTACTTGTTCTCCTTTTGTGGGAGATTACATGCAAATTACTATTTTTTTCGACACAATTTCTTGCCAATTCACATGTTATATAAGTGGTTTACTTACCGTATGAGATCCCCTTTAACTGGACTGTTAATTTCTTTTCCTAAGCAAGGTAATAATGGATAGTACTATTGGGTTTGGCTACCCCCACCCATGTTAATTATTCTAACTTTGACTGGAGATCTAAATGGGTGCATTATTAGCCTGTTCACCCCTGTGTTTACGGTAGGCATGGGTAGGGGTAATTGATCACAATTACGGTCTAGTTTCGGCTGTGATTCACTTATATAATATTGTATCATTGTAAGTACAACAATCAAATCATAGAAAGACTTGTGGTCTATTATACTGTTTACTATCACTTTTAAACATGTGAACTCATCAACTTTATGTTGACCTATTTTTTATGCATGTTTTCTTACGTAATTGATAAATGCATCAAGTTAAGCTAGCATGGATATCATCATATTTAGGGTCATTCATGGTGTTTGGGACATTTATTTCCGTATTTGTCGTGTTTTGAAAACAATTTACATTATTACTAATACTTTCACAATTAACTCTGAAAACAATTATGTACTTCTAAGTTGATTTGCAACGTATGTTTTACAAAATCATGTAGTGGTCTACTACTGACTATGATTCCATGTCGATCACGCCCCGTGGGAAACCATCAAGGTTTGGGGTGTGACACTTTAAATCTTCTTGTCATTACTTGTTATCATAATACGATCCAAACAGTAACAAATAAATCCTCATTAAATGTAGCAAACAAAAGAACTTATTCTTTTACTTCGAATAATTTCATTTCTAAATAATACTAAATTTATTTCATTTTCTTGACTTTTAACCCGCATAATCATTTCCTGACTTTTAACCCACATAATAACTTAACTAACTCTCATACGTTTTTATAACTTTTTTTTGAAACGTTGAACTGTTTGATGATATACAACAACTAATAGATGAAATAATTAAAGTGGTTGTTTCTCAACAAAATATATATAATCAGGATGATCTCTTGTACGTGCCCTTTTGTTTGTAAATAGGATCAGACATAGGTTTGAAAGAAAACAAGAGTGAAAAGAAACCTATCACCAATAAACACATTTACAATGTGTTTTCCTTAAGTTAAACCCTTAAAATTAACATTAATGTATAACTTTCATTAAATTTATCCCGCTGCACAATGTTTAATTTTTAAAAGAGTTGTTTTTATACAATGTTTTTTTATACTAATTACATATCCAATCATTCAAACTAGTTTAGTTTTTTCCTCACATTACACTACGTGTAGCAACTTAGCAACCACATGTTCATATAAAAATTCTTTTGAGATATTTCTTAATTCTTTTGAGATATTTCTTAAAAATAAGGTTCATCTTTATCTATCCTATTTTATTATCTTTATTATGTGGGCTTGTTTATCTTTCATGTTTATGGGTTGCTACTGTGCTATGGGTTGGAGTTATGTTTTGGGTTGTTGTGTTCATGGGCTTGGGCTTGTAGCTGGTTTCTTGGGCTTTGGTGTTGGAGTGTTATATCAAAGGAGAGGGTGAGAGAGTGTTGGACACATAATCTTAACTCTCTCTCACCGAAACCTAGTCGTTCTCTCTTACATTTGTTTAGGGTTTTATTTGTGGATGAACCATCTTTCTTTGTTTTGCATATTGATTGCATTTGTTCTTTGTATATTCAGATCATAGTTTTGATGATCTGATTCTTCTGTTTCATTACTTGAATATCAGGTTGTTTCGAGGTTGAGATTGAATCTATAATATCTGTGAGTTATTTTCTCTAACATGGTATCAGAGCTCGGTGAGCTCGGTTGAGCTCTTGTTATCCCTTTCATTCTCTAATCGATTCCGCTGCAAAGTTCTCGATCTCACCCCAGGGTTTCGAGCTGTTCGTGTTCTTCTTTGACGAAAAATTAATTGAAAGATCTAGGGTTACTTTAACCCTTGATCTGTAGAAGTTAATTGATTAGTTGTGTTGTTGATCACATTTTCGGGATACTTCATCTGGTGTTCTTGGTGTTCCTGGAAGGCGATGTTGCAGGGGTTGTAAAAACCCTAGATTACCTATCTATGGTATTTCCCCCAATCAAAGGGCATTTGACTCTAACTGATCCCCAACTAGGATTCCCCGCTGTGAGATCTTTCCTGTTCTCTTCTCTTATTGTGTGTTCTTTCTGTTTGATCTTTTTTATTTGATTAATCTTGCATGTTAACTCGACATGTCGGACCACTAGAATCTTGAATAATCTTGACATTGATCAGGCTTCGTTAACCTGTTGGGATTAATCAGCTTGTTTTCATTTTGGATTATCATTGATTATATTCTTGTCTTGTGTTTATGTCTTATGTATGATTTTTACGTGTTCTTATGGGTTCTACTGATGATGTCTTTGTTGATACCTTTGTAAGTAAGTTGGATTCGAGTAATCCTCTCTATTTTCATGCTAGTGACACTGGTAACCTCACCATCACCAGTATCAAATTAAAAGGAATAGATAACTATATTGTTTGGTCTAACTCTATGAAACTTGCTTTGGAAGTTAAAAACAAAATAGGGTTTATAGATGGCTCCCTAAAACGATCTACTGATGATGAGGTTCTTGGGAAACAATGTGATAGATGTAATGTTGTGGTTATTTATTGGATTCTCAATTCTATATCTGAAGAGTTGTATATGGGTCAAGTGTTTTCTAAACTAGCCTTCGATGTTTGGAAGTAACTAAAGGAAACATAGGATAAAATTAATGGTTCTGTGGTTTTTGGCATGTATGAGAAAATTAATTCATTAACGGAGAAGGAATGTCAGCTTCTAAATATTACCATAGACTTAATACTCTCTGGAAACAATTTTATCAAATAATTTAGTTTCCTTCATGTTCCTGTAAAGCATCATAGGGGTTTAATGACTTCAACCACCTTATAAAACTCATGCAATTCCTCATGGGCCTTGATAATACCTACCAACAAGTTAGATCTAATCTGTTGCTTATAGATCCCCTCTCAACTATGAAAGAAGCTTTCTCTATGTGTCTAGAGAAGAATCACATAGGAACTCGATTACATCCTCTAAAACAATATCTATGGGGTTCAATGTTAAAACAAATCAATTTTCTGAACACCTAGGTTTAATTCTAAAAGCAAAAGGAAAACCACCAGGGGTCGAAATCTAAATATTAAATGATCCCACTGTAATAAAGTGGGACACGTAGTTGAGAGGTGTTATGAACTTGTGGGATATCCCTCAAGCTTAAAAAACAAGGGATCTCAAGTCAATCGTTCCTCAAATAACTCTAAATTTGACTCACCTTCCTCAAATGGTGTTAACTCTCTAACCCATGATCAGATTGCCCATTGCTAGAAATGATAAACCAGTGATGTTCATCAAAGATCTAATATTGCAGGTAACTGCATCGATACTTTCTGTTCTAATTCTTTCACATCAAGAATTTTTTGTTTTAACACAAATGACCAAATTGGTTTCAAAGAGTCTGGATGGATCATTGACTCTAGTGCATACCAACAGATTCAAACTAACAAATTCTTAAAAATAAAGTTGATGTTTTGGAATACAACATAAGGGTTAATCACCCTAATGGTTCAAGTGCTATAGTGTCAAAAATAGGTGTAAGGATTCCTGAAGTCTGATGCAACCCAAAACAGCTTAAGTGTCTCAGCAACATGCACTAAGTACTGAAGTGAAGAATGCTTCGGAAGTTTTACACAAAGCATTAGAAAATACTCTAAGTGTAAAATCTTCCGAAGCCAAGACCAATATCTTCCGAAGCCAACATGAAGTCTTCCGAAGCTTCAGAGACAAAGTCTTCCGAAGCCTCATCCTATGAAGACAGATTTCTCCGAAGACTTTTAGTACACATGCTTTATCTGATGTACTGTTCCATAAAGCACCTTTTCCGCTGCATCTCTGTAAAGTCACCAACTTACATGAGTTGGTGAAAAGGGTCTTGCTTTGGTAACTGTACATTGAGGTCTTGAGTCTCTAACTTTCCACTTATGTACTTTATCCTTTTTGTAATGTATAAGGATGTGAGCTATGGCATGTTCATAGTCACAAGGTCAAAAGGCAGATATGCCTTTTGATCCTACAATTGATTTTGTTAGTGTCTAGTCATTGTATCCAGCTGGCCTTCAAAGTATGGCCGGCTGTAGGTGTTAGTATAAGTATTTCAGTTCTTGTATCTTTTCTAATGCTTTGTAACACTTGTAAGAGAACTTGAGAAAGCAATATACTGCCTCCTTGAAACCCATACTCTCTTGTTCTGTCTCTTTGCTTACTTGTGTTCTTAGCTATCACCTTGGTTACCCAGTTCACTGTTTGATTAGAGATTAGTTACTCTCCTCATTGTGTGGTTGTGTTGTAATTGTGTTAAGCCCTTAAACGGTCCTGCAATTGGTATCAGAGCTTTCCAGGCTCTTGATATAAGATCTAACCATCTTAAGATCCCTCACAACACACAAAAGCTAAACTTTCAAATGGCTGCCATCTCAAAGACTGATATGGAGACTGGAACCATGAACAAATCCCCACTGATCACTCTTGATGATTTTGACACCTGGTGCATGAGGATGGAAGGCTTCATCAGGTCTCTTGATTCAAGAATGTGGGAATCTGTTGAGAATGGACCTTTCATACCCAGCACCCCCTCTGCTACTGGTGCTGGTATGATTCCTAAAGATGTGGCCAACTACTCAGATGAAGATAGAAAAAGAGTAGAGATTGACAGGAAGGCCATGACTGCTCTTCAGACTGCTCTCCCAAACTCTGTATACAGAGGGCTTAAGAAGTGCAAGACAGCCAACAGCTGTGGGATGCACTGAAGCTGATGTATGAAGGCTCCTCTGAAGCCAAGGAGAACAAGAAAGATCTTCTGAAGCAGCAGTTTGAAACTTTCACCTTCAAGCAGGTGAGACCATGACTCAACAATACTTCAGGTATGTTGAGATTGTGGATACCCTAGTGGATGGAGGAGTTCCTCTTGAGAACAGGGACATTGTAAGGAAGTTCATGTCCTCACTTCCTAGGCAATGGACACACTATTGTGTGGTGATCAAGAGGACTGAGAACCTTAAGACTCTTACTCTTACAGAGTTGTATGGGATTCTCAGTGGATACCAGATGGAGATGAACATGCAAGGTTCATCTGGCAACTCCAACAATCAAATGGGTTCAGCCCTTCATGTGGTTGAAAGGGACAGCATAGAACCTCAGCATCATCTCTTATGCTACCCTGACAACTCACAAAAGGGTCCTTTCATCACCTTCCCGGAGACACCAAGGGAGAACTTTACTCAAGGAAGCCCATTCCAAGAGACAAGTTCTTCTCAAGCCTTTGTGTCTGCAGATGAAAGCTGTGGGGAATTATCTCTTCACTCTTGAAGACCTGGACTGTATCCATCCAGATGACCTGGAATACATGGAGATAGTTCAGCAGATGGCTCTCCTCACTCACAGAGCCAAGAAGTTCTACAAGAGGACAGGAAGAAGATTTCCAAGCAATGCTACCAGCAGTAAGTTTGGGCTGGATAAAAGCAAAGTTAAGTGTTACAACTGTAACCTTATGGGTCACTTTGCCAGGGAGTGTAAGGCACCTAAAGCAAATGGGGGCCAAACACAACCCAGACCAAACTTTACTGACAAAGCTCTCAAGCTGAGAAGACAAAGCAACATGCTGCTGTTGCTGTTGAAGAAGGAGGCTTTGACTGGAGTTTTCAGGTGGAGGATGCTTCTCCAAACCAAGCACTGATGGCTGACCATGATGAAGCCAAGGTATTGGAACATCTTGCTCCCCTGAATGCATTGCTAAAGTAAATAGATACAGGTCCTATAACCTAGAGATGAGATCTGATCTTGAGTCATTAAACATATTAAAATCTGATTTTAGAAAGTCTGAAAATGATTACAAGTTAAAGATAGAAGACTTGGAGAAAACCATTTCAGTACTAAAACATGAACATACAGATTTCAGAACTCAGATCCAAGATCTCATCACTAAGTTAACTGAGTGCCAGGCTGAGCTTGTGATCAGCAAAGCCAAGGCAGAGAAGAGTGTTCTTGAAGAAGAGACCTTCAAGAACATGATATCCTCATCCCTGCACAACAAGGTTTGTTATCAAAATAGACAGGGACTAGGATCAAATGAGATAGCTCCTCCACACACAATCTTGTCTGTAAGATCTCCTAGGTGTGGAACTTGTGAAGATGAGCTTCCTCTCATAGATCCTGTAAGTGAGGATGATGAAGAAGTGATAGTGAAGAATTCCTCTGAGAAGAGTGAAGAAGAGGATTCTCCAAGGGCCACTATCCTTCTGAGGAGAAGAAATCAACTGGGATGACCAAGTCCAAAAGAAAGAACTTGATCAGAAGAGCAAAAGAAAAGCAAAGAAGGCTCAAGAAATCAAGGCTACTTTTGATGCTAAGCAGAAACAAGTTTTTATCTCTGCAGGTTTCAAAGTAGTAAGGACTGAAGACATCAACCAAGACTCCTTAGCTAAGAGTCATGGTTCTTGTTCAAATCATCTCAGTGCCAAGAAGAAGACTGATTTGCTGTGTACCACTGCTGCACAGCCTGGACCATCAAACTCCAAGACAGTTCACAGCCCAAGGAACTGTCTCAGCATCTACCAAGATGAAGGTGGAGAAGGGATGTGACCAAAGTCAGTCTTGCTCTCAAAGGGAGACTTCTTTGAAGAAGAAAATGTTATGTGTTATGTGTGAAAGTACTTCTCACATTGCTAAGGATTGCCCATACAATCCTAAAAGTACTGTCCACATGACTAAAACAAAGACTTCAAAGAGTCTCAAGAAGTCTCAAGCTTCGGAAGGAAAGTCTGTTTCCTTCGGAAGCTCCAAATCAAAAAGAGGTAAGTGGAAAATTACCTTCGGAAGCAAAGTTGGTCTCGGAAGAAAGGATTCTTCCGAAGCACTGAAGTCTGCTGCATGTGACTGTAGACTTCCGAAGGATCAGTCATCAAAACTTATGAAGTTCTAAAAGCTTCTAAGGTTTTGAAGGTCAAGTCCAAGACTCCAAAGGTGGTGTGGAAGTCTAAGAAAGACCAAATGACTGAGGTTTCTCCATCAACAACAGCTGAAGATCCCCTAGTACAACCATAGGATCTATTACTGTTGCATTACCTTCTATTACTGTTAATGAGCCCAAGACAAGTAAGGCTTGGGTTTCCAAATGTAACTAATCATCTTCTCTGTGCAGGAACAGCTCAAGACAACAGGAATGTCTGGATAATTGACAGTGGCTGTTCCAGGCACATGACAGGCAATAGGTCTCTACTCCATAATTTTGAGAGGATTGATGGAGGACCAGTTGCTTTTGGAGGAGATGAAGGTGGTTACATTTCTGGAAGGGGCAAGGTCACAAATGGTAAGCTCAGCATTGAGAAGGTAAACTTTGTTAAGGAGCTTGGGTACAATCTTCTGAGTGTATCCAATTTTGTGATCAGAGTCATAACATGCTCTTTACTGAGCATGAGTGCATTGTTCTCAAACCTGGTGTGGTCATTCCTCATGAGCATATCCTGCTCAGAGCCCCCAGGAAAGGGAACATGTACAAGATGGATTTGCAAGAAACATCTCCCTCAGGAGAAGTTTCATGCTTTCTATCTAAAGCAAATAGTGATGAGTCTTTCCTATGGCATAAAAGAATGTGCCATGTAAACTTTAAGAACATGAATAAATTAATTAAACATGATCTGGTAACTGGAATGCCAAAGAAAGAGTTTACTAGTGATGATCATTGTGTTGCATGCCTGAAAGGGAAGCAACACAAAGTATCTCACAAGCCTAAGGAAAAGAACTCCATCACTACTCCCCTACACTTGTTACATATGGATCTCTTTGGCCCCACCAGTGTAATGAGTTTAGGAAGGACCTCTTACTGTCTGGTGATCACAGATGATTTTACAAGATTCACTTGGGTCTTCTTCCTTAGAACTAAGGATGAAACCCCTGAGATTCTGAAGAATTTCATCTTAAAAGTTGAGAATCATGTGATCACAAGGTCAAAACCATAAGATGTGATCAAGGAACTGAATTCAAGAACCAAATCCTTGATGCATTTTGTGATGAAAAAGGTATTACAAGACAATATAGTGCTCCCAGGACTCCTCAGCAAAACGGAGTTGCTGAAAGGAGAAACAGGACACTTATTGAAGCTGCAAGAACTATGTTGTCTGACTCTAAACTGCCTATCACCTTCTGGGCAGAGGCAGTCAATACTGCTTGCTATGTGCAAAACAGAGTTTTAGTAGTTAAGACACATGGTAAGACTCCTTATGAACTTTGGCACAAGAGGAAACCTTTCATTGGTTTTCTCAGGTCATTTGGATGTCCCTGCACCATCTTGAATACCAAAGATCAAATTGCCAAGTTTGCTGAGAAATCAGATGATGGACATTTCATTGGATATCTTCTCAAGCTAAAGCTTATAGAGTATACAATCTCAGAACTAGAATTGTTGAGGAGTCAGCCAATGTGACTTTCAATGAGCACACTCCTTGTGTGGCTGGTTCTGGTCCGGATTGGCTGTTTGATCTTGATTTAGTTACCAACTGTTTTTAACAAATCTTGTGAGCATGTTTCAGGATCTGCAGAAAATCTAAATACAGGTGATCCTGATCCAAGATTTGAGCTAGGAAGATCTTCAACTCATACATCTTCAGCTCCAGTTGGAACTACTTCAGCAAATGAGGTTTCTATCAGCACAACAATGACCAATTCAGCTGATACATCTGGCATGCCTTCAAATTCCAGCTCAGAGGCCTCTCAACCAGATAAAGATACCTCACTTGTAGAAGACAACAATGGTGATGGTGATAGTGATCAGGAATTTCTTGATGCTAATAACCACACCATAGATGACAACATCAATGATGTCTCACACTCATTGGATCAAGTTAATCTTGATAAGTGTGATAATGTGGAGGGTGAATCTTCAGGACCAGATTTAAATTTCTCAAATTTAGATCTTTCCAGCAACTTGCTGTGATCCCTCAGCTAAGGATCCACAAGTCTCACCCCACCACAAACATCATTGGAGATGTTGTCACAGGGGTAAGAACAAGAGGACAACCCATGAAGCAAATGTTTGTCTTCACTCTTGTTTCTTATCCAGATAGAGCCCAAGAAAGTTGATGAAGCTCTAAAGGATGGAAGTTGGGTTGAAGCTATGCAACAAGAGCTGCTTCAATTCAAAAGGCAGAAAGTTTGGAACCTTTGTCCTCTTCCTCATGGGAAGACTACCATTGGAACCAAATGGGTTTTTAGAAACAAGAAGGATGATAGGGAATCATCATCAAGAACAAGGCAAGACTAGTTGTTCAAGGATACACACAAGAAGAAGGGATTGACTACACTGATGTTTTGCTCCTGTAGCAAGACTAGAAGCTGTTAGGATATTCCTGGCATTTGCTGCATCCAAGAACTTCAAGGTCTACCAACTGATGTAAAGTGTGCTTTCTTATATGGAGTGATTGATGAGGAGGTTTATGTCAAACAGCCACCTGGTTTTGTAGACCCTGATCATCCTGATTATGTCTGCAAGCTTGACAAAGCTCTTTATGGGCTGCATCAGGCACCCAGGAAGTGGTATGAGACACTATCTAAGTATCTCTGCAAGCATGGATACAGAAGAGGTACTATAGATGGAACCCTCTTCATCAAAGGACGGGAAATGACTTATTGCTGGTTCAAGTATATGTTGATGACATCATCTTTGGTTCAACTAATCCAAAGCTCTGCAAAGACTTTGAGAAGCTGATGAAGGACAGATTTGAGATGAGTTCAATGGGAGAACTCAACTTCTTTCTGGGAATTCAAGTGAAGCAGGTTGAAGATGGCATCTTCATAAGTCAGTCAAAGTATGTTCAAGACATACTCAAGAGGTTCAATATGACTGATTGTAAGATTGCTAAGACACCCATAGCCAGAAACCACTCCCTTGGTCCAGATCTTGGGGGAGTGTGTAGATGAACACTTATACAGGGCTATGATTGGGTCTCTTATGTATCTTACAGCTAGCAGGCCTGATATCATGTTTGCTACATGTATTTGTGCAAGATATCAAGCCAACCCTAAGATGTCTCACTTAATCACTGTGAAAAGGATTTTAAGATACCTCAAAGGTGCTTCAACACTTGGTCTATGGTATCCAAAGAATCCAAATTTCAATCTGTATGCCTATACAGACGTGATTATGGTGGTTGCAATATGACTGCAAAGTCTACATCTGGGGGATGTCAATTCCTTGGGGAAGGGTGGTCTCATGGCAATGCAAGAAACAATCCTGTGTGTCTGCATCAACTGCTGAGGCTGAATACATTGCTGCTGCAAGCTGCTGTGCTCAAGTGCTTTGGATTCAAAATCAGATGCTGGACTATGGATTTAACTTCAAGAGACTCCTATCACATAGACAACAATAGTGCTATCTCTATCACTGAGAACCCTGTGCAGCACTCAAGGACCAACACATCAACATCAGGTATCATTTAATAAGAGATAACTATGAAAAAGGATTAATTAAACTAGTCAAAGTTCATACAGATGAACAATATGCTGATCTGTTCACCAAAGCTTTTGATGAACAGAGATTTAAGTATCTGATATCAGCTATTGGGATGATTAACTTTGAGTAGATTTATTAAAACTAATTCTAATTATTTCTTCTTAAAATATTGTGTGTCCTAAGTTGTCTAGTTCATCACTTTCATAAGCTCATGTTTTCTTTGGATGTAAAATTCTTTTTGAAGACTTTCCTTAGATTCTTGAAAATTTCTGATACTTCGGAAGATAAGATTTTATCTTCGGAAGAAAAAACATGTCTTTAAAATAAATAACTGTCTAAGAGATTTTACCTTCGGAAGAAGTAAAGATTCATCTTCCGAAGCTTAAAATTCTTATCTCAGACACTTATCTATTTTCAAGAACCTTTTCCTTCCGAAGCAAAATTAACCTTCGGAAGCTTTGTTTATTTTCATACAAAGCATTCAAGGGTTTATTTCTCTTCCGAAGCATAAATTATCAAGACTCTCAGGAAAATCTTCCGAAGCCATTTTAGCTTCGGAAGCTTTTTTAAATCAAAACTTCCGAAGACAATAAACTTCGGAAGCTTTTCGAATTCCAAGAAAACTACTTTTTGAGCAAAAGTAAACTACTTTTTCAGAGGTGGGACCGACTTTCGGATTTCAAAGTTTATCCTCTTTCATTAACTTGGTTCAAATCCCTTTTCATATAAATACCCAACGGTTCCCCCTCTTTCCCACTATCTTCCTCAATTCTACTGTTTCTCTAACCTAATTCTCTAAACCGCCTTTGCTTTCTACCTTTCTTCACCCTTAAGCTTCTAAATGGCCAACCTTAACCGCAGAAGAACAACCCTGATTTCTCCATGCAACTACACAGGCAACATAATCAAGTTGCTCTGTTAAGCTCTGAGAAAGATGCAAGTTTCTCAGAGATTTGCCAATTCTTGACTCTGTCAAACTACTTCACCTCCCTGACCATTGATCCTCCTCTATATGAGGATCAGTTGCTTGAATTCTGGAAGACCTGCCAAGAGGTCATTATGGATGGGGAGAAGGCACTGTCTGCCACAGTGCAAGGGAGGACAGTCTTCATCACTCCGGCCATCATTAACCAACATCTACAGCTGGATGATGAAGAAGGTGAGGTGTCCTTCCAAAAGAAGCTGTAAATCATTCTTTTGAGCAGATGGGCTATGAGGGATTTCTCTGTAAAGACCTTTAGGAAAGGGAAGGTCTCATCCCAATGGAAAATTCCTGCTCCATGTGGTTATCCACAGCTTGTCAAACAAGCATGGTGGATGGGACCAGATTCCTGAGGATCTCTCCTTCATTGTTCATGGAATGGTTCAAGGGGTCAATCAGGTATTCACAATTTGTTATATACTAATTACTTGCAAACTTAGACTCCTTAGAGTATTACATGTTTCCTAGATATGTTCAACACACATTCTCAACTGTGAACTGGGTCACAGTTGAGGGAAACAGGTAATTCTTAAATTGGGACAGATGAAGCCCGGCATCTTTAAAATAATGAAGAAGCAACTGTAGGCTTCTCTCAGGGGTAGAAACAGCCCTAGTCCCAAAAATGTTAGAGCTCATTGCTCAAGGTGACAACCTAGCAACACAAGCTAGTGTTGAACCCACACCTCTTTTGTCCCTACCATTAAAAAGACCAGAAATCACCCTCACCTACCAAAAGAAATCCAAACGAACCCCTGCTCAGACTATTGAGTTCTGTGCAGGCCCCCAAATACTCAACCTTACAGGAAGAAGTGGACCACTAGAGCTCCCACTTCTCCTGAGGAGCAAACCACTCCCATTACTCACCTATCAGGGCTGAGGTTCCTCAAGCTCACCCTGATGAGCTCAATAGCCCCAACAACCTTAAGCCTTCACTCTGAGTCTCAACACTCAAGTGGAACAACCTTCAGGGGACAGCTACCATCCCCAGCCTTTGGATCTCAACCAACCAATTCCCACCTATCCTTTTACACTGATGAAGACTTAGGATTCAGTGAGTACCATGAGTCTCCTTCTCCTCCCCTACTCAAAGAGAGATGAGTACCTCTGACTCTCCTCAGTCTATCCCACATCAGTCACCTGTACTGAGGTGGACACTTCTGAACCTGTTCAGGATGTCCATATGGAAGAGGCTCTCACTTTTGAAAGTGATTACATCATTAAGACCTCAACCATGGCAACTCAGCCCATTGGCATCTCAACTGAGGCTGCCAGTGAGCAGAGGAAAACCACAGCCAAGAACTCAAGCTGGTGGTGAGAGAGAGGACTTTGGTCCAATCATCTCATCCCCAATGAATTCTGATGAAGATGAGGGGAAGTGGGCGAAAGACTAAAGGTGAACTTGTCAAAACCTGCACCTATTTAGTCTCTAAGGTTAGTCACTTGGAATCTCAAGTGACTACCTACAAAAACAGGGTCAATGATCAGCAACTCCAGATTTCATATCTGCAGGAAAAACTAGCTGGGAGACCTTAAGGAGAGCTCAACCAGGAACACAAGAACCTGTGGAAGTGATTGACTTATCCTCCAGCTCACCTATGCAGTGGGTGATGCTACCAAAAAGGGGGAGAAAGTTGTTACAACCACAGAACCTGGGAGTTCTTCAGAGAGAATGGACATAGAGGACTCACCATCCCTCACTTGTGTTTGCATTCTCAGCAACTTCCTCAAGTTCACATTAATGTGGACTCTATAGACTCTCTCATCAGGAGTCTATTTGAGGAAGGGCACCAAGGGCTGTCTCATCTCCACCACTGGGAACTAACACTACAACTAAGGTGGAGGTATGATGATGACAGAAAGAGCCTTCATACTTCAAAGAGTTCAAGGCCACAAGAAGTTTTTAATTCCAAAGCCTGAGCTTTTATGCAAACGACTGGATTTAGTCAACCTACCTACTTGTCAATCCAAGCAATTCAAGACAAGCTGACAGGCTGGCTCAAAGAATCCAAGACAGGATCATGGCAGAGTTCTCTCTAAGAAGGAGACTTAGGGAATCAGGCAATGTCATCGGTCAACTGGATGTTGAGGTGGACCCTAAGATTAGTTTCATAGGGGAAACCTTGACTGAAGGCCCAGTGACAGAACCTGAGACCCCTGTCTCATCATCAACAACTGCTGCTGAGGTCCAAACTCCATCTGAGACACCTGCTGGTGAAGGTGTTTCTCAGCCTCTCTCTGGCCAGAGCATGGAAGCTACTCCAAGCAATGAAGGCCAAGCTTCAATCCACCCTGAGTCACAAAGGTCTGTTGGTGACAAAGGGAAAAGGATAATGACTCCTGAGGAAATTGAGGAGGAAGAGAGAGAGAGGAAAAGGAGACTAAGGGGAGAAAGTTCCACTGGGTCATCTAGCTTCATGCAAGCTGCAATCAGGGCTGCCCCCAGACCAAATACTCAGGATGATGAGTTAAGGGCAGTCAGGATTACCTACTTACAGACCAGGAACTATGACATTGATGAGATCATCTCCCTCCCCTTAGAAGAACTAAATGAACTGGCTGACAGAGAAGTGTCAAGAGAGTTGAAGGAGAAAGAGGATGCAATGATACTTCTCCAACTCAAAGAGGAGAAGAGACAGAAAAGACTACAAGCATGCTCCTACTCTCTCACCAGTTCAAGAAAGTCCTGCACAGGAAGATGTGGCTCCACAAGAACCTCAGGTAGATAAAGAGAAGATAGGATCAAATGATCAACTACCTGAGTGCCACAGGCTTCTATCAGGCAGATGCACTTCTCCCTTTGTCCTATGACTTCATTGAGTTCGAGTATCTAAAGCAACTTGAACTTGAGCTAGTCAAGGAAAGAAAGACAACCAAAAGGAAACTAAGGGAAGAAGCTGCAAAGTCAAGGGCCACCATTCAAAAGAATGCAAAGAAGTCTGCTGACAGACAAAGAATGGTGAGCTTCTTGAAGCTGTATGGATTCTCCGGAAGGAGACTTGGCCCCATGTCTCTATCCACTATGGATGAGCATATTAGGGTGATCAAGCAGAAGATTAAGAGTGGAGAACTTATTGACTTGCACTCTCTTCCAAGTCAAGTCCCACCTGAAGTGGAGGTCAAGTTTGAACAACCAGAGACACCTCAACCAGCACCTCCAGCTGAGCCCCAGCAAGCTTCATCTTCTGATCCTAGGCAGGGTCAAACTCCCTCTCCTTCTGAACCTGTGAGGGAGGAACACCCAACTGAGAAAGACACTGATGATCAACATGGTGCTGCAGACCAGTCTTCTCAGTTAAAGACAACCAAGAGGAAGAAGAGGATGGCTTCTAAACCAAAGACAAGAAGAAGAAGCCAAAGTCATCTACCTCTGCACCTCAGGCTGAATCAGATCAACCTGAGGAAGTGCATGATGAGGCAGCCCAATCAACTCCTATTCAAGTGGCTCCTCTAACTAGTGAGACACCCATCTTGTCCTGGACTTACTCTACCAATCCAGAGAGATGGACTGTTATCAGAGATCAAGGTGTTGAGAATGTCTACTCATGGCAAGACATAATCAACTTACCTCTGCATGATCTCTTTGAGATGAGAAGATACTATGAAAGTCTTGATGATCCTGACCATCTCATGAAGAAAGGAATGGTCCTGATTGTACTGAAGACTACCAACATTTGAAGATCTTCCAAGTGTTTTGGTAGCATCAGCCTAGGGGGAGTTTGTAAGGATTCCTGAAGTCTGATGCAACCCAAAACAGCTTAAGTGTCTCAGCAACATGCACTAAGTACTGAAGTGAAGAATGCTTCGGAAGTTTTACACAAAGCATTAGAAAATACTCTAAGTGTAAAATCTTCCGAAGCCAAGACCAATATCTTCCGAAGCCAAACATGAAGTCTTCCGAAGCTTCAGAGACAAAGTCTTCCGAAGCTCATCCTATGAAGACAGATTTCTTCCGAAGACTTTTAGTACACATGCTTTATCTGATGTACTGTTCCATAAAGCACCTTTTCCGCTGCATCTCTGTAAAGTCACCAACTTACATGAGTTGGTGAAAAGGGCCTTGCTTTTGGTAACTGTACATTGAGGTCTTGAGTCTTCAACTTTCCACTTTATGTACTTTATCCTTTTTGTATTGTAAAGGATGTGAGCTATGGCATGTCATAGTCACAAGGTCAAAAGGCAGATATGCCTTTTGATCCTACAATTGATTTTGTTAGTGTCTAGTCAATTGTATCCAGCTGGCCTTCAAAGTATGCCGGCTGTAGGTTGTAGTATAAGTATTTCAAGTTCTTGTATCTTTTCTTTATGCTTTGTAACACTTGTAAGAGAACTTGAGAAAGCAATATACTGCCTCCTTGAAACCCAACTCTCTTGTTCTGTCTCTTTACTTTACTTGTGTTCTTTGTATCACCTTTGGTTACCCAGTTCACTGTTTGATTAGAGCTTAGTTATTCTCCTCATTGTGTTGTTGTGTTGTAATTGTGGTTAAGCCCTTAAACGGTCCTGCAAGCCCAAAAGTGTGGATTATTGTTACTCAAGTAGAATATTAAAAGAATGCCTAAACGATAGGAAAATGGACTAAAGAACTTGAAGAGAATATGATATAATAAATCCTAATTAATAATCCGTAAATGAGTGTACTGCCTACCTAATGAAATGAATACAAGGCGAGTGGATCGAGGGCGATGGGTAGGCACGGTGGAAGAAGACCTGCCTTGTCCCATTGAAGACGAAGACGCTACGAGTCGTGCTTAACGTGAGGAAGCAACGACTCTACGCTCACTTGAATGCTCCTAAATAGAAAGCCTCCCGGAGAACGTTTTCGTCGCTGTTAAATCCGAGAGCAAAGTCTCTAAAGCCGCTATGGTCTGGGCTCTCACTCACGTCGTCCCCCCGGACTCCATTACGCCTGCTCTCTCTATTAGCCGGCCTTGTGCAACTGAACCCTGACATGAGATGAATTGAGAAGAGCTAGAATTGTCTTACGCTGCTCTGAGATCGTAAAGCCGTATGTTATGATTAATTACATAAAAATAAAATTATTTTGGTGTACAATCGAGTAACGAATATGTTTAATCGGATAAAAACGGTATGTCTGTAAATACCATATCCGCCATACCCCGAAAATAATAAAAATCAATCCCATACCCGAGCGGCTTCCATACTCGTACCCACCCATACCGTCCAAATATCTCCGGTTTCGAGTATTCCTATCGGGTTCGGGTTTGACTATCATCCCTAGTACTAGCCTCGAAGAATATACAAAATCACAAAAAGTTACAATTCAGCTTACCTTGGTATTAATAGTAGGTTTCAGTAGCTTCCGATTCCCTTAGTACCAAAACCGATAGAACTCTAGTCCAGATACATGTTTAGGTAGGTAATCAATTGTGATGATTTTTTTTGTGAACTAGAGGTAATAATAGTTGCAACTAGACCTGATATTAGACCCAAGTGAGTAAACTTGGATTGATTTGGCAATAAATATAAACTAATTGGTTGAGTTGGTTAAAAATATTTCTTAGGGGGTCAAGGTGGGTAAAAAAAAAACTTGACTTGAAAAAGTGGCCAATGGGTCGATATGGGTTATACAAAAAAGGTTACGGGTCCAGGATAGTTGAGTTAGGTTTTCTCATAACCCTTCTCTCGCATAATCAACTGGGACACCTATTACATTGTTTTCACTTCCTGGACGACTAATCGCAAAGGACGAACTACAACCGGTGGTTGAAAGACAGAATTGTGCATAGAAGACCATGATTTCATGTTCATTTTTGTGGAACATCTTCGTCTGTGAGCTGAATTGTTGACACCTTCTTCTTCTTTGTCCGAGTACTAATTTTATAAATGTGGTTTCAGGTAGAATCGATAATACGAGCTGTATAGATCTTTTGATGGTCTTTGATTGATTTTGCTGCTTGTTATCATCATCTTCGTTAAAACCATCGATTTCTTTTCAATCAATTGCACAACATGCAATTTGATTCTGGTTTAGTGTTTGGACTTTGGATAATGCGTCTCTAATCTCTAAATTAGGTTTTTGCCAAATATCCCACCGAGTCACATAACAAAACTCTCATTTAGCCTTTAATAGCAACTCTACTAATTTAACATCAAATGATTGCTTCATTTTTCTCTGAGGATTGCTCTCGATGTATAAAAATAAAAGATGACCCAAAAATGTTTAGAGATCAGTGTGTATGTAGAAGTGTAACTATGTGTTTTTTCGTGTAAATGATTATTTTATTTTTTAACCCATCTTTAACCGAACCTCCAACCAAACTCATCTTGACCCAAATCCATCTTGATCTTCTTCTAAAATCAACCCATCCTAACCTAAACTCATCTTGATCCGAACCTATCTGACCCACCAACCAATCCAATCCAATTTGCCACCCTAGTTGCAACCCTCTACCAAAATGTGTCGTTTTCAGTTATATTTTATTAACGGCAGATTAAAAGTGTTAAGAAAAAATGAAAATCAAAAGCCTAGTGCAACTTTGTTTTCATGTCTGAGGGTTTTAACATGGTAAGAGAGAAACTGATCAAGTGAAATTGTTCAAAAAGCTGAGACAACGTCTTAACTTTAAGAAACCAAACTAAAGACACCGACGGCTTATCTTT
The DNA here is from genome assembly GCA_025215565.1 of Flaveria ramosissima. Classification (NCBI taxonomy): domain Eukaryota; kingdom Viridiplantae; phylum Streptophyta; class Magnoliopsida; order Asterales; family Asteraceae; genus Flaveria; species Flaveria ramosissima. The sequence goes on along the minus strand of JACVEC010000337.1, from coordinate 6,037 downwards.
GTATTTTGAATCTATTACGAATTGATTTCATTGTTTTCATGTTTTGTGCTTCTGCTCTATTAAAGATATAATCGTTAAATCTCTAAGTTATACACGCATTGAGACAAGTGCAGGAAAGCCTGCCCTGCATGCTGGTTGCTTGAAAACTTGAGTTTCAAAACAAACGAACATAAAAACAAAACCAGTCATCAGTAAAACAATTGTTCAAGAAGAAAAAGGGTAAAAGATCACAAACATCTCAAGCAAATTCATAAGAAACAGATTTGCTCGGCGGAGTTATCATGATAACATTGTAGCAACTCCGGTATTCAACCTTGTTCATTTGTCTAGAAGGATACACCCCTCCGACTTCAATAAGCTCATGCAGATCACGCAACATCACAATAGTTACACATTTTCACTCATAAAATTAAAAAAGGTTAATTTATTGTACCTGATGCTGCTGAGGTTGTGCTTGTGCTTGTGGCTGTGGCGCTGTTGGACTTGGGGTAACCACCATATCCGGCATAACCCCCATAGTACATAGTAGCAGGATCTTGTGCAACAGGAGCATTCCATAAGTCTCATATCCCTGTCCATAACCATAGTATCCGCCACCATTGTACTGGCTTTGCTCCACCTGAGGCTGAAACAAATTCATAACATCACTAGCTTCTTAGTTTATTTGAATAATTGTTTTAATCAATATTAATAAAAAATATGTATTCTTATGAAACTAAATTAAAATGTAGAAAAAAGTGCATTGGGGACGCTTGAACAAACCTGTTTACTTGAAGGACTACGACCCCATGAAAGTCGCACGGTTTGTCCACCCAACTGAGTTCCTTGTAACATTCGCAGTGCTTCTTCAGCACAGCTTCTGCACGTGCATTATAATAATCAAGCAAGCAAATGTGTTTAGTTATTTATAATTATTATCCTTAATCCATTACAAAACTTGGAAAAATGCATACCTGTCAGCGAATGAACAAACCCACACCGCTTGCCAACGGGATCTTCACATGCACTAATTGTCCCATATTGGCTGAAAACTTGCTTTAGAACATCGTCTGTAACATTAGGATCCAAACCACCCACAAATATCTGCAATCAAAATATCAAGCTTGTGAGATCTTTTGTTGTAAAGGTATATGAGGTCTTGCTATGAAACAAATTACTGACAGTTGTATTATTTGGATCTTCCTCATTCTGTGTTCCTTGGGTATTCTGGTATGAAGCTGAAAGTAAAGGAAACTCAAATGAGTTAAAAGTATGCAGATAACTGCAATCCTGATTCCAGCATAGGACTCAGATGCAAAATCAGATCCCACCAATAAACTATAATAGAAGGAACATTCTAGATGTTAGCCACACACGCTGATGACAAGTACAATTAGAAACAATAACTGTCATCCATAAAAACAACAAAACTTTAGAAACAGGTGTCGTGAAATTAGAGCAAAGAACCACAGATAAAAGAAAATTAGTTTGGTTGCTTGTTGAGAACCACCATATCCGGCATAACCCCCATAGTACATAGTAGCAGGATCTTGTGCAACAGGAGCATATCCATAAGTCTCATATCCCTGTCCATAACCATAGTATCCGCCACCATTGTACTGGCTTTGCTCCACCTGAGGCTGAACAAATTCATAACATCACTAGCTTCTTAGTTTATTTGAATAATTGTTTTTAATCAATATTAATAAAAAATATATGTATTCTTATGAAACTAAATTAAAAATGTAGAAAAAAGTGCATTGGGGACGCTTGAACAAACCTGTTTACTTGAAGGACTACGACCCCATGAAAGTCGCACGGTTTGTCCACCCAACTGAGTTCCTTGTAACATTCGCAGTGCTTCTTCAGCACAGCTTCTGCACGTGCATGATAATAATCAAGCAAGCAAATGTGTTAGTTATTTATAATTATTATCCTTAATCCATTACAAAACTTGGAAAAATGCATACCTGTCAGCGAATTGAACAAACCCACACCGCTTGCCAACGGGGATCTTCACATGCACTAATTGTCCATATTGGCTGAAAACTTGCTTTAGAACATCGTCTGTAACATTAGGATCCAAACCACCCACAAATATCTGCAATCAAAATATCAAGCTTGTGAGATCTTTTGTTGTAAAGGTATATGAGGTCTTGCTATGAAACAAATTACTGACAGTTGTATTATTTGGATCTTCCTCATTCTGTGTTCCTTGGGTATTCTGGTATGAAGCTGAAAGTAAAGGAAACTCAAATGAAGTTAAAAGTATGCAGATAACTGCAATCCTGATTCCAGCATAGGACTCAGATGCAAAATCAGATCCCACCAATAAACTATAATAGAAGGAACATTCTAGATGTTAGCCACACACGCTGATGACAAAGTACAATTAGAAAACAATAACTGTCATCCAAAAAACAACAAAACTTTAGAAACAGGTGTCGTGAAATTAGAGCAAAGAACCACAGATAAAAGAAAATTAGTTGGTTGCTTGAACTAACGAACCAAACAGATAAGTTTTCATCTGTTGTCTTGTTTCTCCAAGCTCATTTACATTGTTAATGCACAATACAAGATAGTGACATTTTCTGTTCATGGTATCAATGTTTTGTTAGTCAACTTAAACAGCAAATATATACAGATATATTATCTCTTAGCTTTTTTCCTTCAAGGTCACATTAACAGTCTCTAAACTGTGATGAAACAGATATTCTCCACATGAATACTGAGAAGAAGAAACATTCACTAATTCAAACATGGATCCCCACGAATCAACAGAGAAGGCCACTTCTAACTCGTATCAACTAAAAGAACTTTCTTCACCTCAATCCTCATGAGGTTTATTTCCAGCAACAAAGTACCCATGTAGTAGTGCACTTTTAACTTTAGGAAAGAAATTAGGCGAAAACAACATATCAGGATTATGGCAAAGTAACGTAAACTTAAGGTAGAAAGACAACGATAATGAACATAAACGCTTCCAAAAGAGAAATAGATCCGAGTAATAAGTAAAATACACAAAAACAGATGTAACCAGAAACAAAAGTGATTTTGGCGGTTGTTGTGAAAAGAAAAGGCTGACAAAAGAACAATTGAATGGCAAGAAGTTGTAAATTAACTGGAAGGAAAGACCAATTGTAATAAACTTGGATTAAAAAAGGTAATCAAATTACAGCATAATGTTGCCTTGAGGAACTGAAATAAAAAAGAAAAGGGTAATTTAATGGCTTAAATGTAAAACTGACCTAAGCAAGGGCACCCACTATAGGGGTAACTTATTCGGCTGGAATCAGTGCCAGGCCCTTACATGATAGAGCCTCTTGATACCCTGCTTTGAGACAACAGTTCTTATAAGCTTTTGCATGTTTAATACATCATGAGTATTTAATGCCAAAAAATTGCTCAAAGCACGGGAAGGAAATGACTCTGCAAGCTCGAGAATAACTTCTGAATTTAAATGCAATACTAATGAATTAACTTGAGAACAACATGATTCTCCAACGAAGGGTGAAAAAAAAAACTAACGCATAGACGTTCAGAACAGATAACAAATATGTAAAGAGTATAAACTAACAAAAATGTGATATCCAAAATCACAGTTGAATCACGTACCTTTCGGGTATTGTTGTGCACCAACAGGATTTTTGTTCGCAGCAGGCCCAATGCGCATTGGTCTGGTTGAACATAATTCGTTCATCTCAGTCATTGCACGTAGTTGTTCAGTTCATCTCCAAACTTGACAAATCCATAACCTTTTGTGCGTCCTGTCATCCGATCAGTTACAACTTTGCATTCTTTACAGACGGATAATGAGCTCTAAATGTCTCCTGTAATGTATAATCCGTGACATCAGCGGCCAAATCCCCAACAAATATGGTATAATCCGGAGAACCGTCTCGTTTTTCACCAACACCAAAGGAAGCCCAGTTCAGCCTGAAGTTTTGCTCAACGTTAGGCATAAGAGTACCATTATACGTCTGCAAATGCCTTTCTGCAGCAGCACGACTAACAAACTCAATGAAACCATAACTTTCTGATTGTCCGGTTTGCTTGTTACGGATAACTTTAGCAGAAATCACCTGAAAGCAATAACATGACTTCAAATCATTCATGATAGGGAGGATTACATGCATTTAAGTAATAACAAACACACAAAAACAGTCTTGAATAGACAGAACAATCTGAGCAGAAACAGATAAGAAAAAAAATACAAATTACTCAATTTGGTAAAGAAAGAAAGAGGCAACCTTTCCCTCCTAATGTCAAGTGATGGACAATCATTAAATCAGGAGTTGAGTTAATTACTGGATGTCATGTCGATCATGTTGAATGTTTTATGTTCATTTTTAAACCTGCTACATCCTTAAACTTCCACAGAAAGGTTCAATAACCACCTTATACTTTGTGTTATTCTAAAAAGTGTCATACTCAAACTATAACAGACCAAAAAAGATATTATCACAGGATACTTACCAACTACAAATCTAAAAAAAATAAGGCTAGTCAAAAATAAACCAGTGCTCATGAAAGAAGACACATAAATAACATGGATCAGTAAAGAGAGATGATGTTATGAATATATGACTGTTACTCCACCATCATAGATCCAAATTGTTACCAGCACGGCAGCACATCAATTTTGCTCATTACATTATGGAGCACACTTCCAAAAACGATCTTTTACATAGATTTGTATTTTGTTAACGAATCCAGGTAACACACACGTTCATATATACTGTCGTAAAACAATTACAAAGAAATAAATTCAAAAAACTAAAAGAAAAGTCAATATACCTCTCCAGATTGGGCGACGAACAGCTAACGAGATATTGTTCATCCATCCAATACTGTAAATCACCGATCCACAGCGTACGGATCTCATCGGCGCTAGCTGGTTGATGCGCCGGACCGGCAGCGGCAGCGGGCGGTGGTACCGCGTACTGAGGCGGCACCGCGGCGGCCGGCGGTGGTTGCTGGTTGTAGGTGTACATCTGTTGAGGCGGTTGTTGGTGGAACTGCTGCTGAGGTGGCGGTGGTTGCTGTTTGATTCATCATCATCCACTGTTGTTGGTAGCGTGGATCCATGACCGCCGGTGATGATGGTTGCATAACGAAACCTAGAGACAGAGAGAGAGAGAGAGAGATAGATCGGAATATGAGGACGTAACGTAAGTAAGGTGCAGAAATCCGACTTTGGAGGTTTTGAATTTTGCACCTTTAACTTTGTGACAATTTTGTTCGGGCCCTTTGTGTGTATAAGTTGCATGCTGGGTCCTAGATCCGACTTCCACCTTTTCACATAAAATAATAAACCAGGAAAGCCGAGGGTTAACAATGAAAATTTCAAAACGTGGACCAGTGGAAGCCACGATCAGCGATGGGTTGGGTTAGGGGAAAAGGAATACTGATGGCATAGCGGACTGTTATGCCATTCTTGATAATCGCTTAGTGTCCGCTCCCTAGTCACCAAGCAGTCCCACTAGGAGGATGACGCATGTCATCCTATATTGGCATGTGTCCGATGACTAAGCATTTGATGTCGATACCTATCTACACGTGACAAAATCAATTGGTTGTTGAGTGTCTCGGCAGCGGAGCGCGACCATGTTGTTTAGCGGTCTACGATGATGGGGTTGCATTTGTCAAATAAATTTCATAAAGTTTCGAATCTTCTTGCCATATCTAAAGCATTTATACCCCAATAATACCTCGTCTAGGCTAGTATATTATCCTAATAAGCTCAAGGGTCTTTGGTGGAGGGGTTGTTTGTAACTCTAAAAGCTTTAAGTAGTGATTTATGCTCGTTAATAAGGTGAACATGTTTACAAAACTTCATTTGCATGTTATCATCCTATGTTTACATTTAAAAAAACTAGCATGTGATTGTATAAACCGATCAATCAAAGATTTTAGTGATCATAACACAATATACATATTTTGATCAAACATATATGTATTTGTGGGTAACTTGTGTGTTATATCATAAAGCGGCTAAACTCATTTCAAACATATGAACTAAATGATTTCAGTGTACACTAGATACCTCGTGTGGACC
>JACVEC010000336.1:0-67255 GCA_025215565.1 Flaveria ramosissima | reverse complement strand
TTATATTATATATGTATATGTATATATATATATGTATGTGTATATATATGTGTATGTATATATGAGCTTTTTTAGTCATACCATTGTATTTTTGGACATGACTCTATTAGTATAATAAAAGTACTTATAAATCCAAAACTTGAAAAAAATACTATGTGTTATTTAATTAAATAACTAAATAAGCTTACTTCGTTAAATCCATAAAGAGCATGAGTTAATTTAATTAAATTTTCCCAATCTTAAAAGATTGTAAAAAATAGACTTGTAAATACATTCAATACTCAAAAGCTAGAAGGGAGTATTTATCGATTGGAAGACGAGACTCAAGACTCGTCACTCAAGATTGTCGATAATCAATTAGTTAGTGTTTTGAAGACATTTTTCTTCAATGAAGCATAATGAATACTACGTAATCGAATGAGTCATAGATGCATAAATGATTCTTGCATCTAGTTTTTGTTGAATATGTAATGCAATGTTCAAAAAATAAAACTCACAGGGAACAAGTATCAAATGTTATATTTCATAGTGTAATGACCATTGTTTTTTATATAATATGCCTTTACATTCTAATGGTAATGTTTTTTTTATTATTGTATCTTATTTTTACTATATGACCAACCTGACTTAACTTGCACTGACCCGACAAATTTATATATTCTTTTATATAATTTGAGCATTTGAAAATATTAACTCCATTGAAATAAATACGTGAATCTATCACTAGACATAGGAGATGTATAACGCGACTAAACCTCAATTTGACTACTATAGTTTATTATAGCGCTTGAGTATAATGGAAATGATCATTCAGTCTCTGTACTTGTTCTTATAATAGTGGTGTCCCAGTAATAAAAATAAGACGGGTTGATGCCAAACCCAAGTCCCGACTTCTAAATAATGACTCGTTTACGTATCGTATATAACTAGATATTTTGAATGCATGATATGTTCTAAATGAAATCTAACGTATATTAAGAGAGAAGCTTAAAGATTACACTTTCCAATGTATATATTTTCCAATATAGTTAACCTTAGCTTTCTTGAATCTAAATAATCTAACGATTGAAAATATTAAGATGGGAACAAGCCAACAATAGTGTGAGGGAAAGGGGGATTAGCTTCGGATTGAAAAAGGTTTGATCATTGTCGCTTTTATACACGGTATTTACATTAATGGCCTTTGCTCTTAGGAAAACCACATTAATATATTATCATGTGATATAACATTGACTAATTCGAACATGTAAGGTTATTTTCTAAACATAATAATCTTCCTATTCTAATAAAAGGTAAATAGGGGTGCCACGTGTCAGCACCACAATCATTGGAGTGATACGTGTCAGCACCACAATCATCCTCATCAAAATTTTCCCGCCTCTCTCTCCTATTAAATAATTACCTAAATTACTAATAATACTATTTTAATACTTTTTAATAATTAATAAATTAAGAAAGAAATCTATTTATTAAGGTTATTTTTAAATAAATTAATATTTTTAAATTATCAAATTTTGGAGTTGTAATAAGAAAACTTTTAAAAATGATATTTATAAGGTTTGTTTAAAACAAAATATTTATTTTCAATAAAAGAAATTTAAAAACAAATTCTGAAAAGTTGATATTACTGTTTTTTTATTTCAGTCATATCATATCTTAGAATATCATTGTTTAATTAAAAATTTATTATATTAATATTTATTATTTAAACCGTGTAATACACGGGTTTACTAAAGCTAGTTTAACATATTTTAGTATGACAAATTATAACATTTGATCGTTACAGATAGCTATATAAATCCAATTTTTAAACTCGTAATTTAAACTTTTATACCGTGATGATACGGTTTTGGCTTTAAAATATAAATTGACTTGGTTGATGAAACAGATGAGCCCTAAGATAAAATGTGTTTTATGCTAAATAATCAAATATACCTGATCATCCTTTATATCAAATAAGTTTTTTATATTATATCAGAATGTATATAATAAGTTTTAAAATTAAAATACATTTAGTTTTTCTTTTTCAGTTTCTTTCCTAGTATCAAAGCATCTAACGATCATGAGGATTACATCATTCTTTTGTTTTCTGTTTTCAGTATATCTTTTTCTTACGATTCACTCACCAAACCATAAATTTAAAACCCAATTAAATTCAAAATTGGGACCGATCCAAAATTTTAAAATTGATAGAAGAATGAAGATGAACAAATAGACAAACAAGATTGAAGCCTACATAGAAGATCTTACGAGCACAAAAATAAAAATTAGACGCTAACCCAAATTTTAAAAACTGAGAATCGGACAAATCTAGGTATGTCCTTGATTCTTAGTTTCGATTTTTGAAAATTACCATCTTTCACATTCGAATTTTATTTGTCAAAAGAATATTATTAAATATGAAAACCATGAATTTTGGATGCTAAAAAACACAAGTTTAAGATGTGCTTACTTGTTTATTTTACTTTTGCAATGTGAGAGAAATTTAAATGCCATTAGACGTTAAGGTGTCTAGTGAATCTGATGTTTAAAGCAATATTAGAAGGGTGGTATGGTAAATTGATATTCAAATTAAAGGATGATGTTCATGCAACCAGTTGGTAATTTTCTACCCCCCCCCCCCCCCCTCCCTCCTAAATTTCTATGATTCGTACGTCCTGTTTACCATAATCTAAGAGAATATTTAAATGAAATTATTAGTTTTATATTTAAGATAAATGTTACAATAAATGAAAAAATATATATAAATTGCTATTAAAATTATGGGATCTGTTAGTTACAGGGTCGGATCAAGCTATGTTGGAATCTGAGACAATTAGACAAACGTTTGCAAAGAGGTCTTATAAATTATAAAGTGTAAATTTGCTTTTTAACTTTTTTTTATAAAAAACTTTTTTTCTCTAGTTTTTTATATAAACAAAAGTTGCTCTGCAGGTCTACAACCTGTTTATTAATTCTCTGATCTTGAAGATTGTCGATTAATTGATACATATAATAGTATCATATGTAACAATCCATGTTGCGTGTTAAATTCATAATTCATTAAAAAAATCATGTGATTCTTTTTTGGAGCATCATAAATTTCATAACAAGGAAAATTTCATTTCAAGTGTATGTTGGTCCAAATACGAAGAATCAAAAGTTCAAACATAGCTCATAAGCTAATTCAACGTATTATATGAGTCACTAGAAAAAATATATCAAAAGATTTCATTCAAGTAGAAGGCTAGAAGCACACAGAATCAAAATTTCAAGCATGGTAATGCGTTTCATTAATCACAAGTAATCTGCAAGTCAACGTTTGTTTGTATTACGTTGTGATTCTTTTGAGACCCACATCAAATTTTTCATACAAATTCGATCTAAGTCAAAATACAGAGAACTATAAAGTTAAAGACATGATAATACGTTGTCGGATTCATCATGTTTCAAGATTCACATGAAATAAGTTTAAAGTCAATATTCGTCGGATTTCATGTCGTTTTCTTGATTAGTTTAAATTAACAAATAACAGGCACAAAAGTGAGATATGTATATATATACATACATTCATAGAAAATAAGTAAATACATACATATATAGATATATATATATTATATATTACTACAAAACCCATCTTGATGTACAGTAATTTACAACCTTCAAAGCTAGGTTTACAACCTATATCATTATTACTTTATTAGACAAACATTTTTTAAGCTTTGTTTTGCAAATGATAATTATTATTTTAATTTAACTATTATATGACTTACAAAATACAATTACATAAGGTAAAAGAAAAAAAGAGTTAGCCCCATTGATTAAAGTGAATAGTTCTTATTGATTTTTTTATTTTTCTTTTTATTAAAGTTTAGACTTACATTAATCAGTAAACCCACTGGTTATATTGGGTTTTACAAATGTTAACACCCACACCATATCAGTGATACCATTTCAAGATACACCTTTACGGATGACGACACCGCCGCGAAGCGCGGGTGTCATACTAGTTATTTACAAAAACAAATAACTAGGGTTTAGCAAAGAGTAATGCATAAGTAGAAGAGCCTCATGGGGTAGTGCAAAGCCCAAACGTGGACCCACACATCACAAAGAAGGGTTCAACGTGAATGTTGGTTGGGAAGACATTCACAAGAATATTTGGAAAAAGTTTAAAACTACCTTTGTGTTTATTTTTAGTTCTGTATTTATTGATTATTTGTTTGATGAAAAGGGTAGGAGTGATAAAATTCCCAAAATAACCCTATCAGTCTTCCCCACACCCCATTTCATGGACCAAGATAAAATAGATATATGATGTGTGTACATGTTCTATCTCTTGAAATCTTGAAATATATCCTATGAATTTATGGAAGTTTGAGCTTAGAATCTCTTCATCATGTAGTATTAACTATATGGAAGCTATGATTTTGCTACACAAAAAAAACTTTGGAATACGCAACTTTTATATAAAGTTGATTAGTTTCTATAATACATTGTTTATTGTCCTTTTTTATGATTTGAGTATTATAATATTTTCGATGTGAGATGAGTATAGTATAAGAGAAATTATATTCTTTACGATGGATAATTGGATACAATGTCACATTTATCGTATTTAACTTCCGAAACTACTCATTATAACAAACAATATGGTATGCGGAGTATGTATTGATACTTCATGAAGAATACATCTTAGGAGGCTAAGCATTTAAAAATGACAGAACGCATTTGAAGATTATGAGTATATATATATATAGATATTAATATAAACAGAAAAATTCATTTGAAAACGATAGGGGTACTATGAGTATTTATGGTAACTAATTCCTATACGGAGTACCAACGGATTATTTGTCATGAATTGTTTCCTACCAACAAACGCCTAAAAAGCCTAAGTCGAAATCTTATAAGAAATCTTGTTTTCACTTTTACCGACATATTAGCTACATAATATTAATCGAAATTTCATTCAGTCGACATTGACAAAAAAAGTTTGACACAAATCTAAATTGACTCGACTGTTCGTCATATGTTTCTATCAGTGAAAGTTTTGTTTTGTGGCTAGGTCGTCTGTTATTAACATTAAAAATTCTTTAATTTTTTGTTTTTGTGAAACTTGGCAGAAATTGTGTAATAACTAAGATCAAGTCGGCGAAACCTTCATCTGGACAATAAATGATTATGTGATTTTATAAAAACAAAAATGGATCAAGATCATTATCTTTTGAAATATGAAGTTCATTTAACAAGCAACCGTTTTTACTAATCTGGATACATTTAAGATGAAGAGAAATAGATGAATGTATCGGAAGATGAGAAATATATGCGTAGATAAAAGGTTTTAGAAGATGAGAAGAACATTAAAATAAAGGTTATTATTACTAGGAATAAAATATAAACTTCTTAATTAAATATCTATCTTAACCAACGTTTTGAGTAGGTGTGGAGAGTGCCTACTCAATCGTGTAATTTCAAATTCAAACACTAAAACTATAATTGGCCACAATCAACATATATATAATAAATAATACTGAAATCTGACCAAACAGACCCATTAGACCAAATATCTAATATATGATACACTTCTCGATTCTATTAAGTATAAATTAATTGGTTCCTGTTCAAAACCCATTAATAGCCATTTGGATAGATATATATCCAACACTCTCAGGGATGACAAAAGCATAATTATTATTTTTGATTTTTTAGATGCCTATGTAAGGATTTACTTGCTGATAATTTATTTTTCCTTTCGTATATATCTTGGTCATTTCATTTCTAATCATAACTTTTGATTTAAACTCACAACTATTTAGTTGAAAAGAACATTAGTTTATAAAAAGAATAGCCCCCTTAAATACTCTAACTAATTAATTAGTAGTCGGTAAGTATTATAAAAAACAAATAGTCAAATATTACTAAACTTGTTTTCAACTCAAAATTAACTTAGGTTATCTAGTAAACATTATATGTTAAATTAATTATTAACTTTTTAAAATTTTTATAAATGATTTTAAAAGTAATAACAAGATTAATAGTTTTATTACATTAAAAAATTAAACTAAGTATTTGTAACACTTTTGTTTAATGTAAACAAATTTATAAAATAAAAAGAAAATGTAGATCTTTTGGGTTAAGAAATTAGATGATTATTTAACAAATGTATAATTGGTTGTTGAAAACGCTACTTTGATAAATATTTTACACAACACCTATTTGCTAAATACTTTCTTGATCCTATTCAAGTGAAACTTTTTTCAGTCACACTCATTTAGTTAAAAACTCTAAAAGTAAGAGTTCCGTTTCAGTTTTTATATAAACTCAATAACAATTAACATAAAAGTTGAAGTGTATATAGTTAGTAGACAAAATAATTACTTGTGCTATTTAAGACTTACCCATTTTTAACTAAAACATACGTAAAATAATATCACAAGTAGTTTTTTTTTCGTAAGTAAGAATAATTATAAACAAAGATGACTGTCATTTGACATACGAGTTGCAGTTTAAGCAAAGTTTTAGTTGGGACAAAGCGACAACTAACAATGGTATCATTTTATTTATGAGAGAGTCAAATGGCAATAAAGGAGTCACATGACCTTGGATTGCAAACATACTCATAAACTAAAGGGAATCTAACCACCTCTCCTATAGACATGAACATGAACATGGCTTCTAATGTCTACACCAACAATAAATATAACACTAACATTAATTATATTTTATAGTATCGTACATATCAATTATATTTAGATATAAGGAATTTTGAAAATAGCTTTTACATGGTGAGCCAAACACAAAAATAATGAGATTTTTATTGGGTCTTAAAGGATTTGGATCATAAACGCGTTGATCAACCTAACACTATTAAAAACGAGTCATGTTCGGATTGAATTGTAGTTAACAGTCGACCTAACAACACTCATTTAAAATTACTATTTAAAACATATAAATTATACATTGAATACCTTTGCTACTCATTGAACGTTTTTAGAACTTAACCACCAACCTATTTTAACCCGACAACATGTTTCTTGTAAATAGATAAACCGGTTATATAGGCCATGTCCAAGTTGGTTCAGACCCAATCACCCTCAAAAAACACATACTAAGAGAGAATATTCTGCTTGAAACTTGTTTTCTTACTTCTCAGTTGTTGCCTAATACGAATGTATATTCGTTTAAATAATCAAAACTATTATTTATTGGCTAATAATAATTCATATTATTGATTTGCCCGGTAGCAATCCCAACTTTCATTTTTATTACCAACAACAACTCTAGTAACATAATTATTAAAAATTTAAGCTTGATATCAACTTATTTTGTTTACAATAATGATTATGAATGAAATGAAAAAAAGAAAAAACATACAAGCTAAATTAAGTTGTAAATAAGTACAAATCGAGTGTGAATGTATGATAATTATGTTGCTTGGACTGTTGTTGTTAATATAAATTAAAGTTGGAATTGTTACCCGCCAAATCAATTGTATGGATTATTATCTGCCAATAGTTAATAGTTTGAATTATTTAAATGTATTTCGCTAATATGAAATGTGACCCACCACTAGAAACCTACTAAAATCAGTTTAACCCATAAACTGACTTGATCAAGATTAATCACTATATTCAAACCCACCCACCAACCCCCCCCCCCCACCCCCCCTTCTAATATTATTGACCTTTGTTATTACTTCTTGCTACTTTTCTTGCTTATCTATTGCCCGAAAACATGATTTGTGACCCCAATACTTAGAGACTCAATAAAACATAAATAAATTGTTATATGACTCGTTTGACCCATGAACCGACTTGACCCTAGTAAGATTAATCCCTACGCTCTGCATGACAGATTTTGAGTATGTAAAGTTAAGATTGATGTTTTGACATGAATAGTTACACGCGTCATACATAATTCTTAATCTAAATCTAATAAATAATCTGATACAACGTTTTTCTAAGAAACAACAGAAAGATTCCAAGGTACAACTAGATTAGAGAGCAAGAAATAATTTAATTTATTCGAGCCTCACCCCACATAATGATAAAATAAATTAGACTGTTCTTAATGATTCTCACGAGGCTTCTGAATCAAAAATTGTATAATTTTAGTGCAACTCAGAAGTTGTTAAAACCTAAAAATGATTCTCTCTCACTCTCTCTAAAGAGGTAGAGAGAGAGAGAATGCATTTAATGAGTTCCACATGATTCCAAGCTTCTAATCTTCCATCCAAGAAAAACAGCTCTCTTTCCCTAGTTGTCTTTCAATTCTTTGGCTTAGGATAATGTAAAGTTTTGGAATTTAGGTACCACACATTTTGTCTTGTAACATATACAAGTGGTTATAGGTAGTTATTTAAAAGGTTGATGTTTATATTATGTATGATATATAGAGCTTTTGATATATTTATTTTAAAATTTAAATAGTTTTAAGTATTAACGTTAAAAAGACACATACATGTCTATATATGTTTTCTTTCTTTTTTAGAAATAGATAGCTTAATTACAATAAGACAAAATAATACTAAATAGCTACCCCTTCAACAGCATGAATTTTAACAAAGTATCAATTATTCGATTTAACATAGAATTTGTGAGTTTAAGTTTACCTATATAAGTTCTTGTTAGCGCATGTTCAAGTTGACGAACACGTTTAGCTAAATGGCTGAAAGAGTTGCCGTTTAACCCGTGTATTTTTATTAATTTTAGCAAGTGTTTTTATATCACAAATTAAACTAGCCGACTATTTTACCCCAAATCTTAACACATGGAAAACAAAGAGTATCAACTTTAATAGTTTAAACTTAACTGTTACATACATATCTATATTTTTTGTTGTAAATTAATAATTATGAAATATTTCATAACAAGATGTAGAAAACTATAATAATATCATGTTAAACGGTTTATGTTAGCGTTAACCAACGAACACGTATGTCAAGTCAAGATTTATGTGTTTGATATGATTTTCAGATATATGTCATTTTAACATTCGGAGCTAGTGTTAAGTTTTACCTATTTAGCAACACTAAGTACGTAAAATCTTGTCTTGGGTAAATAAGAAGGTGAAGAGAAGGTGGGAACAGGATGAGAACCTTGTAAAACATTTGTTTATAAAATGAAGGAACCTCAACGCCTGTTTTTATTAAAATTGATGCAATAAAGTATGAGAAAAAACAGACGTCTTTCTTCCCCGTCTTGAAGAAAAATATAAAACGTGAGACCTCCAATGCAAGCATTGAATGCAATTTTGATGATTTGGAAGATTCGGTTCTGGGGGTTTGAAATTTATTTTTTTATGTTCACTAGCTAAGACAGATGGAGACAACAAAGCAATCTTTTATCTTTGACAATTTATGGTGGACTATGTGAAATTAGCGACCAACATCACCACAAGACATACTCTCCCACCTCCCAATAACATCACATAAATCTTCAAGACTTGCATTATAAACGAAATGCTAATGTCTTATTATCGATCCTAACCCAGACATTTTTTAGAAATTTGTGTAACTTAAACGTGGTTTATTTAACCCATTTATACAAAAGAGCCATATGAATTAACAGGTGACATATTGATTGTAATCAAGTTGTAAGTGTTACTTGAGTTGGTAGCCTAGTGATAAGAGTCTATTATCAATAGCTAGCGGCTATAGTGACCGATATAGCTCCCTACATATCATATAGATATGTTCCTGCAATTTGTGTTTTGCGACAAAATAGCGACCAATAGTGATTTTTTTATTTTTTATTTTTATATTTTTTATAAACATAAATCGACCAAAATAGAGTATTTGATGTAAAACATCTCTTAAATTTTGGTGGTATTTGCTTAAATTTTCTGCTACTTTATCACTATACATGTGAATTTATTTGATGTAAAACATTTTTTTTTAAATATTCGATTACCTTATTGCTAAACACAAAAAAACATGTGCTATTTACCGTTATTCGATACGTAGCATATATGTGGCTTGTTGCTATTTACGCTATTCACTATTGACAACTACTAAGAGTCCAAGAAGAAGACTAGGGTTCATATCATAGTTAGAAGTTCGTGTAGTTTAGCAGTAGTAGTAAATGGATTTGTGAGTGGCCGTTCAATTAAAGTGTCATAAACAAGTCATAGTATATGGGTTGAAAGAGTCGTAAACGGGTTGGATGGTTGACCTTATCAGATTTAACTTTTTTATTCTAATTCTAAATTTAAACAAGTTAACAAGTCAACATGTTTAATTAAACGGGTTAAATAGGCCAATCACATTGATTTTTTTTAATTTAGTGTGTTAAGATGTCAACCCAAACACCTGGGTATTGTTCACGTTTTATCCATATCTAAAGATTAAATACTAATGTACAAGTAATCGAAATCAAATGTTATAAATTTTAACAACCCGCGGCAAAGCACGGGTTTAAACACTAAGTATAAGATAATTGATTATTTGAGAAATATTAAGCTTATTTACTTGTCTATATATATCCTATCCTACTTCCTACTACTCTAATAAAAGAGTAACTATTGAGGACACATGTCAACACCACATTTAGTCTCACAAAAAATTTTCCGCTTCTCTCTCCTATTAAATAATTACCTTAATTATAAAAATATTATTTTAGTTTTTTTAGATTAAAAATGGTTTTCTATAAATTAAGAAATATATCTTTTCATTGATGTTATTTCTAAATAAATAAATTTTTATAAAATAATTTTTTTATAGAACATCAAACTTATTTAATATATGAAATATTTTAAAATTAGTGTTTTTAAAAAGTTATTGTTTTATAACAAAAATAATTAAAAATGAGAGTTATAATAAGGATATTTATAAAAATGATACTTTTTTAAACAAAATATTTGATTTAAATAAAAAAGTTATAAAGTTGATATCATTGTTTTATTACTTATAATTTTTACTTCTACGTAAGTTAAACCATATATTATCTTAAAATATTGTTTTATAATTAAGTAAAATTTATTATATGTAATATTATATTTAGTCAATCCGTATAATACATGGGTTCGCTAAAGCTAAACAGCTTAGAGTTTTATATATATATATATATATATATATATATATATATATATATATATATATATATATATATATATATATAATATATATATATATATATATATATATATATATATGTCTAACTCTAAGCTGTTAATTAAATCTACTCTACAGCCTTATTAGGTTATTTATAGATTTTTAAATGGCAATTATTTACTGTTGTTATATTATTTACTGATCCACCGTTTTAACATGTTTTTGGAAAAAAAAGCAGTAAAAAATACCTGTTAAAAAACTAGTGCATTTGTTTAGTGAAGAGTAAAAGACAGACCTGAATTCCAATTGCCGGAACAGGAGGATGGAATTTCCGATGCAGAAGAGAGGGTTCTACTCAAACAGTTCCAAAACTGCAAAATGTCGCATCTGAAACAACTAGTAACAATAATAATAATAAAGATGGCAGAATCAATAGGCATGTGATTCCATACTATTTTGTTCCTGCAGGGTTTACTCTTTTAAACTTGCAATAACTGTGACCTTATATCATACAGACACTCAATTAATAGTATTTCTTCATGTGAAGCTAAGGTTGATGGTCGTAATGAGATCGGAATGGGAAATCATTTTTAATGTGTTTGGTTTGTGAAATTTGTTGGAATTTGTATCAGTGGCAGAGCTTGGGTATTTTCATGGGAGGGCGGGGGTGAAATTATTTTTTTTAGGGGGGACGAACTCGTTATGTATAAAAAAAATTTTACACTACCGGAACAAAAAAATACATTATTGTACAAAAAATTAATACTACTGACCAAAAAAAAGAGGGGGGGGGGGGGGGGCTCCCGGCCCCTTCAATGCTTCGCCCCTGATTGGTATTAAGATAGAATGATAAGATGTTTCGATGGAGAACATATAGAATTTGAATTGTAATTAATTCCCTTTATTTTTTCAAGTAAATGAGCTTAGTCCAAATTTTGAAGAAATTAAAGCCAAGGAATTAGACACTCCAACTCCCTTGCCGCTACCACCGTTGTCACGCCATCACACTTGTCGTTGTCAACCCACCAATAGGGCTGCTAACACCATTGTCGTCATTGCCACCACCACATTCCAATTTCTTTAGCAAATTTAAATTCCAGATCTAATTCTTTCAAATTTCAATAGCTTTGATGGATTCATATTATACTATATATTATTTAAACATGTCGGTGTCTCCAGGTTTTCATTTGATCTTTATAAGTTAGCCACAACAATATTGATGTTTCCCAAAAGTTTCAAGAAAAACCTGCAAAAAAACTTTGGGTTTTACTTTATATAATTTAAAATTTTCAAAAATGCGTTTAGATGGCATGGTTAATAGTTTAGGTGTTAGGAAGTTCATTCAGGTTCAATCTCATTCCCTATTTTTTTAGAAATTATTTCTTTCTTTTTTTAAAAAAAGATTGAGTTAGTATAAGTTTATAATTATTGATTCACTATGTTTAACAAACCAGAAGCTTGAAGGAGTTGGTGTGCACTTATTTAAGCTATAGAATCCACCCAGATTCCATCCTCGCTCCTCTCTTTTTCCTGATTTTATCGTTTTCTTCGAACTTTTATTTATTTTAAAATAATAATAAAAAAATTCTTTTCTAGTAACTTTTCGGTCATTATAATGGTTTCATTTACGTTGATCTTTTATTTATTAATGTTTGTATGCATTTTAGTCATATTCGATAGTTATTATTCAAAGACGACAACAACTCTTTTAACAACGCACAACAATGTGTGGATCACAATTCTATAAAAAAATAATCCTATAAGAAGCCCGCAGCAACGCGCTGTTGCAAATTCGAGTTACTTTAAAAATATATATTAGAACAAAACACCCTCTTAATATCTCTGTAATAGAAAATAAACACATTTTCGACATGTTACTAAACGCCATAGTATGGTTTCCTTTTGTACATCTTATTTGGTTCGATGGAATCGGAATATAAATTCTATCACCACTCTCTAATTTCTAACACATTCAAAAAGCAAGCATGAATTTTTATTATTGTTTATTTTTTAAAAAGCAAGCATTAATTTTTATTATTTTAAAGTCTTGAATAAGATATATCTATCATAGCCAAAATACAGACTTTCTGATTCTACGATCATTATGTTTCTTGGATTAAGATAGTGCATATCAAGTACATGGTCAGTCATGTCATTTTAGTAGAGGTTGGAAAACAAGCGGTTTGGATCACCAAAGAGAGTAACCTTTTCAAAAGATATTGAAACAGGTTAGGTTGACCCTGATCACATTGTTTCTATGAAACGACTTGTTTTCTTTTAAATATAGTGAGTGTGTAAAAGATAATTACTAACATCATATTATTTCAAAAACAATCTACTGATTCTTTAATAAAATCATTAGAAGGTCTTATGCATCAAATATGCACTTTGGATCACTTTGACCCAATTAGACATGTTAAACATAACCAGAATTAACTTATTCATATATGAATGGGCTGAAATAATCACTTTTACATTTAAGTTAGAGCATTAACATACCAATCCTTATCTTTATCCATATAATTACATTAAAAATAACTACTTTTTCTCTCTTCTTTCAATTAAATAATATTTTTGAACACTTTTATTATTATCTTTTCTCTCTCATCCATTCACAATCACTTTCAAAAATATTAAAAAAAATTATAAAGGTTGAATAGTGAATCTTTAAATTTACAGATGAATACTAATATTTTCACTTTCCTCCACTCACAACCACCCAAAAACATACCATATAATTTAAAAACTCTACTCATACATTTTTAAAGAATGGTCTGTGAATGCTCTTATATCATACATATCATGTAAAAACCTGAGTTTCTTAATTCATTATAGTTGTTGGGCTAAAGATACTCAGGCCCACCCAGGTATCTTATGAGTAACCTATAGTAATGAAAAGATGGCAAGATACAAAGCACAAGGTATCCCCTCAAATTTAACAAGAAACCAGGCCATGTAGAATGTATTAATGGGGCATGATCTAGTGATTGTTTTCATTACCTTATGTTTCCATATATGGAAACAAATTGACAACATTAAACAGTGTACGTAGATATGTCGAATAAAAGACATGTCAATCACGAAATCACAGAGATTGAAACTCATCCCTGAAAGCGCGATTTTCTTGGGGTAGTTCCAGAGAATCAGTACGTTTTGCATTTTGCTCATAAAATTTAGACGTTCCATCAACGTAAGTTATGATGGTTCTATGTCAAATCACCGAATGAAGAACTTAATGTTGTGCTATAGTTTCGAGGGTACAGATACGAAGATGCAGGTGTGAGATGTGGATATTACTTTATCTACACTGTTAACATTTGTCAAACTTTGTGGAAATCCAATGCCATCACACTGTATTCATGTAAACATGAATACAGAATTAAAACACACTAATACCTCAATTTCATAATCCCAATCTATCAACACACACAAATGAATCAACAAAACTTTTACAAATATAAAAGAACTAAAAGGATTTGCCTCTAGATTTAGCGTTGAACAAAGAAATCTAGAATCAGAAGCTTGCGATCAACAGATTTTCCGATGAATTCATGAAAAACGCATCATTGAGCCTCCGTGGAACATCTAGCAGCGATTTAACGTCTCTGCTGCTCAAAACCAACTCTTTGATGCTTAGAGTTCCGTCATCAAATCTAGACAACTCAAACAATTTCCGATCAAAAATTGCGTGATTGAGCAATTATAATAAGAATTAAAAGAGTAAAGTTCTAGGGTTTATAGAACATTCACCTTCTAGTTTGAATGTAATTGATCTCTTTTTATACTGTGTAAATATAAAAGTTTTTTTAAAAATATATATTGTGGCCCATGCAGGTCTCGAACCTGCGACCTTCGCGTTATTAGCACGACGCTCTAACCAACTGAGCTAATAGGCCGGTTTTGTTATCTAAACGAAGAATGTTTTATTGACTAATGTTAAACTTATATTTTACAGCATAAAATTTATTAAATGTTTCCATTTCTTTGTGTGTAGCTTTACCACTTATGTTACATGGTAGAATTATATATTTTCTAGTATATACTTGTTAATAATATTATCTAATCTATATCACTATAAACGATTCATGTTGTTTAACACAAAATTCGTAGATTTAATTTAGTTTTAACAGCCTAGTTTCGGTCGGTAAATACTAGGGATGAAAAAAAAAAACTTAAATCTGAAAATAATACTCGAAACGTGAAAAATTCGTGACAGTAATTCGGGCATGAGATTGAGTATGAGGTTAATTTATCAAGAAAATCGTTTTTATGGAATTCGGGATACTTGGCCCACTTATCCGAAACTATATACCGGTTTATCCAAATCATATATTTAAAACAGAAAATATTTTTATTATTGTTTTTCTCCATATTTATTTAGTAATGTTTCATTCTAATAGTTTCATTATATAATAAACTAGGAATTAAGACCCACACGAGGTGTAGGGTTCTTATGGTGACGCTAATGTGATTAGATAGATAAAATTCATTCTGGATATCAAAACAAAGATAGAGAACAGTTATATAATGGTACCGATCAAATAAACACAATGTTGTCATGAGAAAAATTATTATATTTCACCTATGAGTTTTACCCGAGCGATGGCGGGACTCATGTAAATAAAATTTATATCAAAACGTATGTAGAAATAAGTTAAATAAAATCTATATCGAGACATATATAGAATTGACTGCTAGCAACACAATATCTAGAATTTAGAAACATTAGCTTATGACGAAAATTAAAAATATATTATATTTGATACATGTCGGTTTTGAACGAAACGTATACCGACACATAGATAAAAATTAATAAATCACATAATATGTATATTTGACCATAAAATGTGTTACATCTTATATATCATGTTAAAAAAATTAGTTACATTACATTATATATACTCTTTTAAAAAGCATGAGGATGAACATGAATTTACAAGATTTATATACATTAAGGTACAAGTCTGCAGGATCGGATTTTGTCACTTAACAGTTGAATTTCTCTCAAACTCACTTATACTACACTCAAATCAGATGAAGTAGAATCTCTTCTAAGAGTTGATATAATTTAATAAGTAGCAAAGAACACAAGAAAATAATTCTCAAGGCACTTGTATATATTACTTCTCAACTCAAAGTATTACAAGACTCTTACCAGCATGAAACATGAGTTTCAATGAGAAACTATAGATACTAGATCCTACAGCCGGATATACTTTGATACCAGCTGGAAACCTAAGACTAAAGCATATACTACAATGAGAAAGTTAAGGTATCTTAGATAAAGTATTATCTAAGATATGGTAGTCATGACATGTTAATGACTTACCTTTTGTCACCAACTAAAGTTGGCAACTATACTAACTAAAAAAGGTAAACAGTGGAATAAAGTATGGTCAACTACATGACTTTTGAGAAAACGTCATGCAGTATCTCAGAGGTCTGCAGCGGAGTGTCAGGGAGACCATACTTATGTCCACTGGATAATAGTAGTGTCTTCCGAAGGTAAGTTGGCTTCGGAAGAAAAAGTTCTTCCAAAGCCACTTATACTTCGGAAGAGGCTTCTATACTTCCGAGGCTTGAGGACTTCTTTCATACTTCGGAAGTTGACTTCTGATCTTTCACTCTAAGTCTTGATCTTTGGAAGTGAATACTTTGTCTTCGGAAGTTGGAGTTTTCCTTCGGAAGTTGATCTTACACTTTGTCTTCGGAAGAGCTCCTTTTCCTTCAGAAGTTCCACACTTAGCTTCGGAAGTCCTTTATTAGTTGCACCAAAATAGTCTAAGTGATTTGGTTTTGGTTGCACCAGCCTTTCTAGATCCAACAAACTCCACCTAGGCTGATGCTACCAAAACCTCACTTGTTTCTGCTTCTCAAAGCTTTCAACACCAGGGACAGAAGATATTTGTCTGTGTCCTTGTTCTTCCCTGAAGTGGTGCTGAGAAGCTTGTACAAGTCATTAGTGGATAGGAGATCCAGTCTATCACTCTGAATGACATGTACCCTTTGTTGTGCCCCCCGAAAAGAGTTAGTTGACGAGAGTTATAGTCATACTCCCATCTAACTATGGATTCAAGTTCAGGACCCTCAACCATTTGTAGAAAGGCTTTGCCTTTGGTTGTTGATCCCTTCCTTTTCTCCTCCTCTCTCAGTTTCAACTCTTCTTCAATCTTGGTCCTAGCAGTTAACTCGGCCAGATGAAGACTGCCCAGGTGATTTCTGATGTGAGCAGCAGAGTTGGAAGGGTTAGAGAGTGGCTTCTCTGCTAACTCAGCAATATCAAATCTGCTTAAGTGTAGCAGAGATGAGGCATTTAGCCTGTTGAGCTCTCCACTCTCTCTCTCTCTCTCTCAACAATAAAGTTGTGAGAAGAGTCTTCGAACCTCCACTGGATGATCCTTTTCCTAGGCACAAGGGGTTGTCTTGGCACCCGGTCACCTTTCTTGGTATCCAGCAGAGTCACAAGCCTTCTCCTTAGCTTCTTTTATTCCTCATTCAAAGTATCTGAATTGAGGCCAAGGAGATTTGCAGCTTGGTCCAATGTTCCTCTGGGCAGATCAAGAAATTGATCTCTAGTGAGGGAACATGAGGATCCATCAACATAAGTCAGTTTGACTGAATCCTTCTCACAGGAGATGTCGCTCAGGGTTGTGCAGTTGATGAGCTTTGTCTTGATTTCCCTGAACTCCTCTAAGGGGAGATGTTTAGAAGGCTGAGGGGATGTCCCTACACATAAGGTGAAATGGTTAGTTACTATTGGAAACTCAAGCCTTGTTTGTCTTGGGATTTTCCAATGTAGGTGAGATAATTGAACCAACTGTATGTATAAGGGTTCAATTATAGTTTGTAAAGAAGAGGTTTGGGCTACAGCATCTTCTTTGATCTTCCATTTCATCCTTTGGTTGATCAAAGTAGATGAGCCTGTTGAGACTTGAGCATTAAGACATACTTTCGAGGCTTCTTTCTTTTCGGAAGCAGTTATCACTACCTTTTCTTCCGAAGAAATATTCTTCTCGGAAGGTTTCTTTTTGTTTCTTTTCTTTTGTTTTGACTTTTTTCCGAAGCCATTTTCCTTTCGAAAGAATGAGTTTCTTTTCTAAAAGCAACTTAGCTTCGGAAACAAGTTTTCCTTTCTTTAACACTTGAACCATATGATAAGATCCAAATATGAAATCCTCCTTGACTCCTTCTGTCTTAACATTGTTTGCATAATATATGCTTACTGGATTGTAGTAACAATCTTTAGTCATGTGGTTATGCAGACCACATATTATGCACTCAATGTTATTCTTTATGAGGACTGAGGACCGTTGCTTCTGGCACTTCTTCTCTTCTGCAACATCCTTGGCCATTGACTTATCATCTTTCAGTTAGATAGTAGTGTTGGTACTAAACTTCTTTCCTAGATTAGAGCTTCCAACCACTTGGAATCCTGCTGAGATAAATACACCCTTTTGCTTTGGGTCTATTTTTAGCTTTGACTCAGCCACCTTTTTGGCAGTTTTTCTTGCTGCCTTGACTTTGTTTCTTTTAGCTTTGGTTCAAGGGTTGATCATCAGCGGTGTGGATGAGGTTTTCTACCTGATCCTTCTCTGTGGTGGTAACCATTGTTGCATCATTCTTCTTCTCATTAGGTAGCGGGTTAGCAATTGGAACCTCTTGCTCTTCAATACCACATCTTGGTTGTCTTACATATATATGAGAGTGTGGTGGAGCAATTTCATTGGTTCCCAACCTATTTTTGTTTTGATAGCATACCTTTGAGTGGGAGGATGATGCAATAATGGTTTTGAAGTTATGCTCTTCAATAGCATATTTCTTTGCTTTAGCCTCAGCTATTACTAGCTGGGTTTGAGCCTCAGTCAACTTGGAAATCAAATCCTTTATTTAAGCCCTGTAGTTTGAGTGTTCATGTTTTAAAGAAGACACAATTTCCTCTAACTCTTTAATTTTTAGTTTGTAGTTAGATTCTATCTTTTTAAAATAGATTTTAGTATATTCAAAGACTCAATATCAGATTTAATCTCCATGTTATAGTCCTGATAAAGTTTAACCTTAGCTATACAAGCTAGAGTACACAAAAGTTCATATACCTGATTAACATCTGCTCCTTCCATGAGCTTGAGCTGGAATCACATCATACACCATACACCATAAAGCTCCAGTCAACTTCTTGAGCAACAGTAGTTGTTTGTTGTCCATTTGGCTTTGCAGCAGCTTTTGGAGTAGCAGGGTGATGTTGAGAGGCATGAGTTGCTCCAGGGTTGGATTTTGGAGCTTTGCATTCCCTTGCAAAGTGACCAAGTTGATTGCAGTTGTAGCACTTGGCCTTTGATTTGTCTAACCCAAGTTTGTTGTTGGTTAGGTTCAAAGGAAACTCCCTTCCAGTTCTTTTAAAGAACTTCTTCGCTCTATAGGTTAAAAGAGCCATTTGTTGGAAAATGTCCATGTATTCAACTTCATCTGGGCTGAAGCATTCTAGATCATCAAAGCAAAACTGATAGTCACTAGATTGCCCATTTCCTGAGACAAAGGCACAACTATCCTGAAAAGGACTTGGTTGAGCCTATTGAGACCTGAGTGTCTCAAGAAAAGTGATGTATGGCCCAAAGTAAGATGATGGCTGTTGGGGATAGCTCAAGTACTGCTGGGGCTGAGGAATTCTTGAGCCTTCAGCAACAAGTAAAGCATTGCTAGCAGGAAGGCTAGAAATTCTGCTCATCTGTTGACCTCTTTAAGTCTCCATCTCTACACGGTATCCATCAAGGATGCCATATAATTGAGTCATGGTGAGAGTGTTTAGATTTTCAGTCCTCTTGATAGAGACACAATAGAAAGTCTATTCATGAGAAAGTATGCTCATGAACTTTCTTACAAGATCTCTCTTCTCAAGAGTTACTCCCACAGACTGATGTGATGAGACTAAGTCCATATACCTAAATTATTGTTGGCTCAGGGTCTCTCTAACAATATAAGTGAAATTTTCAAACTGCTGCTTCAGGGTATTTCTCTTGGACTCTTTTGACTCTGTTGAACCAGAGTAAATCAATGTCAAAGAATCAAAGAGTTCTTTGGTAGATTGACAGTTCTCAAAGCCTACCATTATGGAGTTTGGTATGGCCGTAAGTAGTACTGTCATTGCGTTGCTATCGATGTCCATCTTTTTAAAGTCTTCATCTAAGTAGTATTCGACAGCTTTCTTTATCATGGCACCGTTACCAGTCGGGGACTCCACCTTTGGCTTGTATGGTCCATGAGTGATAGATATTCACATTTTGCCATATTAATACTTGATGAAGCCTTCGATGCGTTTACACCAAGATCTGAAGTTATCTGGGGTGATGATTGGAGCCTTAGTCATCGTTCCCATCTCGGATTCAAAAGATTTCTGGTTGAGGGCCATTTTTAAGTGTAGTGAGTGGATGAGTGAATAAACAATTTGATTTGAATGGTGAGATCTCACAATCAAGAGCCTAAGATGCTCTAATACCAATTGCAGGATCGGTTAAGGTTAATCAAACTAGAATTGTCTCAAACTCACTTGGACACACTCGGATGATGATGCAGAATCTTCAAATGAGTTGATAATAATATACAAAGTTAAAGAACACAACAGATTGTTTTCAATATACTTGTATATATTACTTCTCAACTCAAAGTTTACAAGACTCTTACAAGCATACTAACTGAGTTACAATGATAAACTATATATACTACTATCTACAGCCTGGTTATACTTTGATTACTAGTTGTAAACTTACTACTAAATACATACTACATTGTTAGGAGTAATGTATTTAGAATAAAATATTATCCTAGATTAGGTAGTCATGACAGGTCCATAACTTACCTTTGTCACCAACTAAACATGGTAATTGTACTAACTAAAAAAGATGAACAGTGCAATAAAGTATGGTCAACTACATGGGCGTGGGAAAGCGTCATGCAGTATATCAGAGGCTGCAGCGGTTTTGTTAGAGTGACCATACTTATGTCCACTGGTTCATAGTTGGTTCTTCTGAAGGTAAACTAAGTTCTTTCGAAGCCAATTATGCTTCGGAAGAATCAACTTCTTCCGAGACTTTTGTTGGTCTTTAGGACTTTGTGCTTCGGAAGCCTTTGTCTTGAACTTTCTAAGTGTTTGGCATCGGAAGAGATTTTACTTAGTCTTCGTAAGACTTAGTTTCTCTTCGGAGGCTCTTCTTGTTTGAGCTTTGGAAGTGCAGATAAGTTTCGGAAGACTTTCTTCAGTTGCACTAAAAAATCTTTCTATGTGTTGTTTTGATTGCACCAGCCTTATCTAACCCAACACATTAGAAAATTATTAAAAAATAAATGTTATCGAAAATATGAATAATATCATGAATTTTAAAATTAATCGAAAGGAAAAATGTTATTTTAAAAGTAAATATGATAGAAACTTTGATTTGAATAAAAACAAAATTTTATTAACGATAATATTAAAATTAATAACTTAATTATTATTTGTTAACATAATTAGTATTTTTTATAATTTGAAAATATATCAACTAATTTAAAAATAATAAGTGGTCATAAATATAATATTTATTATAATTGATATGAGTTTTAGTTTTCAAATTAATTGTAACTCAACTAGGTATTTTCATGTTATCGAAAAATGAGACAAGGTGACCCACTATCCCCTTTTCTCTTTATCAATGCCATGTAGGCACTAACAGGTATCATTAAAAAGGCTTACTCTATTGGTCTTGTTCATAGAATCAATGTCACCCCTCATGGTCCTACTTTATCTTACTTTCTTTTTGCGGACGACGTGGTCTTTATCGGTGAATGGAGAAAATCAAATGCTCTCAACATATGTAGAATACTCAGGTGCTTTTACCTTGAATCTAGGCTACGGATAAATCTTGCCAAAAGTAGCCTTTCTAGAGGTTGCATTGACGACTATGAGGTCAACAACATGGCTGATATGTTGCACTGCAAAAAGAGTTCCCTCCCATTTAAGTACATGGGTTTATAAGTAGGCAACAGTATGAACTTGGTTAGGAATTGGGCTCCTATTCTCGGAACCTTCAGGAAACGATTGTCAATATGGAAAGTCAAGAATTGTTCTTATGGTGGTCGTGTCACTATAATAAAAGTTGTCTTAAATCACTACCAATGTACTACGTCTCTCTCTGTATTGCGCCCAATCAAGTAATTGAAAGTCTTGAGCAGAGATGCGTAGAGCTTTTATTTAGGGCAGATCCATAGAAAAATCAAAAATAAATTGGGTTTCATGGAAAAATTTAATTAAACCAAAGGAATATGGGGGCTTGGGGATTGGTTCTCTCAAAGATGTGAACCTTGCTATGCTAGGCAAGTGGTGGTGGAGATTTAAACAAGATAAACAAGGATTATGGAGAAAAGTAATATGGTATATTCACCACAACTTAAGGTCTTGAAACTTTATTCTGATCAAGGTGTTAGTTCTTGGGTAGTGGAAACAAAATTTTAAGGTCTCCACTAAGTTGTCTCAATTGGGTATTGCACTTGACAGGATAATAAAAGGTTCTTTAGGTACCGGTTCTAATATTTGATTCTGGACGAACTATTGGATTGGTTCAGAACTGTTGTCAACAAATTTTCAGCTTTATTTGCTATTGAATCATCAAAGGCATGCTCGGTTGCCGGTCGTTTCCAGGTAATTCATGGGAATGCTACTGTTAAATTCAATTGGAAAAGAGCCCCCTCCTCCTTGCCCAAAATTGAAGAACTCACTCAGCTATCAAACATACTTGGTAATGTTTCCCTGTCTACGGATTTGGATAATTGGTCGTTGACCCTTGACAAGGGTGGTTTTTTCTTCGGTAAAAGTATAAAACAAAGTAGTCATTCTATAAAATTCTACAGTTCCAGGTTATTAGTTTCCATGGAACATTTGGGTTCTCATAAAGGTTAATTACACTTAACTAGTTATAGTAAATGTGAAATTCACTAATTACACATTAAGTCCTTGGACTTAGACTATAAAGGGAAAATTTCATATAAACCAAAACAAGACTAAAACAAGATAAAATATAATTTGTTCACACAAAATATATTTATTACAATAAAATCTCAAGACACAATATATCTTCAATATCTTGACTCGGTTCTTCGTCTCGAACACGTCGTTTGACTTTTCTGTTGACCTTGACCGAGACGTTGACTTCTGTTGACTTTGACTATGTTGATAATATAGACTATCTTGTACAGATCCAACATCCAGGCGGTAATTTTAACGGTGTTTGGGAGCTTGTGGAAGGCATGGAATGATTCGGATTTCAACCAAAAGCAGGTCTCTATTGATAAACTAATCGAAGAAATAAAATCTTTGGGTTAAAAATCGCTCAAAGTATGGTTCTTTATTTTGGGATCAATGGTCTTCACTTAGTTATTTGGATAGTTGAAGTCTATGTTTTTCTGTTTTATTTGATATACCCCTTTTCACTAGCTTCTTGCTAGCGCCTTTAATGAAATTACTTTGTTGGTCGTTCAAAAGGTAAATGAAAAAATTATAAATCAAGATTGAAGGATGTAACGACATGTGACAATGCAAACATGACGCTTAGGTGGACAAGATGGAAAGAAACCATATGTACATATAATTACTTTTTATAAGTCATAGATTACAAAATTTTAAATTTAATATATATTCTATATTGATACTTTTTAATATATAGCATCAGTTTACAGAGAAATGTTCAAATAGAAAAGCTCTAAAACTAAAAAGTATAGAAAGTAATCTCAACCATCCACATACTTAATCAATGGTTGAGATCAAATTATAGGAAAAAGTTTGTTAGAGAAGTATTTTATGAATAGCCATTTTTGTTAACTTTTTGCAAGTTCCCTCATTTTTTTAAACATTCATAATTTTTATATGCGATTTTATTTTTTTTATAAAAATTAATCCATTAAAACAAGCGTTTTTTATCTTTAAGACGATTACAATATTGCTATATAAAATATTTAAAAAAAAGGCGTTTCTAAGCTCATATCTCGTCATTGTGTCTTTAGTGCAGTTTATTATGTCTTTATGTTGGTTATCGTGTTAATTTTGAATACTATTGTGTTTTTCTAAAATGATAAATTT
This sequence comes from Flaveria ramosissima, assembly GCA_025215565.1. NCBI lineage: Eukaryota > Viridiplantae > Streptophyta > Magnoliopsida > Asterales > Asteraceae > Flaveria > Flaveria ramosissima. Next base: position 43,124 of record JACVEC010000336.1, on the reverse strand, counting down.
TCAAAAATATAATAATGAAATAACATTATTGTGTATCTCTAATATGTAAAATACAATAATAAACTAACAACTAATTAATGTATACATAAAAACCAATAACAAAATAACACAATGTATCATTGTGTATTTTGATCGTCATTGTGTTATCTTGAATAATATGAGTTTTAAAAAATACATTGTTGAAATAATATCATTGTGTACTTCCAATAGTAAAACAAAATGAATAATAAACAAGTTTATATAATTTATTAAAAACTATAACGAAAATAACACATTGTGTTATCTTCAACACTTTGAGTTTTGAAAATTAGATTGGTGAAAATATATCATTGTGTCTTCTAGTTGCAAACCATAATGATAGATAACAATTTTATAATCTATAAAAATAATGACAAAAACAATATAAAATGGTTTAAAACATAAAACACAATGGTTAATACACATAATAAATGATGTAAAATATATGACACAATGAACATATAAAACGCAATAAGCTAACATATTTAACACAATAACTAAAATGTTTTTTTCTTTAAACATCTTTTTTAAATATAACACTTACCTTAGTTTAGAAACAAAAAAAGAACCCACCTCCAAAACTATAATTACCCGATGTAGATTGTACTTTCAACTACAAGAACAACACCATCGACCACCGTCGTTCGCCGGAGCCCAAAAACCACAAAAGAACCACAGCGGCCGCACACGGCGGCACTTGCCGGAAAACCACCGCCCAAATGGCCGGAAGAAACTACCTCTCACCGGAGGAACTAAAGCCCCGAAAAGACTCCCACTCCCGCCGTGGCGCCCTAATCGAATCTCCGCCGCGCCACCGCCTCTCCGACGACCGCGTCTCCGCCCACCACCGTGAGATCCAATCACTCCTTTCCGACAACCAACGCCTCGCCGCCACTCACGTCGCCCTCAAACAGGAGCTCTCCGTCGCCCTGCAGGACCTCCGCCATCTCTCCGCCGCTGCCGGAGCAATCGAGGCGGAGAGAGGTGCCGAAGTGCGGGAGGTGTTCGAGAAGGCGGTGAAGATGGAGGCGGAGGTTAGGTTGATCGATGAATTGAGTGCTGATTTGGTGCAGGTTAGAGGGGATATACAGAAATTGACGATGGAGAATAAGGAGTTTAACGAGAAATTGGAGAAGATACATGGTGATCTTACGAAGGAGAGATCGAAAGAGCATGAATTTGCGATGGTTAAAGAGGAAATTGAAGTTATGCAGAAAGAACTTCGAAAGGGAAGGTAATGATCTTTGTTATGTTGATGATGTAGAACCCTAAAATTCATTACAGTTGTTGACAAACAATTAACGGATAACTTATAAATGATCAGAAAATCATAATGTTGATCGGTTTAAGCATATACATTGATTGAATTTTAGTGTTTTAGGTAACAGATGAATGGCGAATCTTGTTGATCAGTGATCACAACTTCAGAGATTATTGAATGTAGCTTGTTAATTTGTAAAATAATAAGTTATTTTTTCTAAAGTGTTGACCGAATGGTTATCGATATAATCAAGAAATGGGTATTGATGACCTTCAAGGGGTAGTACTGGTGCATTGATAGGCATCTGATTCCTCTCTCCGAGAGAGGAAAAAATCGCTGTTGATCAGCGTGAGTTTAACAACAAAGGGTTCTGTCACCCAAAAAGAAAAAGAAATAGATGAGTATAGATGCTATTTTTCTATATATGTATATAATATGGCATTATGAAACTGATATTAAATCAGGATCCATATGCCTCTAGCCTCTAGCCTCTAGGAAGACTTGTTAAGGAATAAGGATAAAGTAGAAGTTTTCCTTTAAATTCCGTCTTCATACCGACATTTTCCCACAGAAGATCTGACATTTTAGTGTATACCAGGACTGGTTTTATAGCAGAATCTTGATCAAATTATATTTTGGTTTTATAGAAGAATCTTGATCAAATTAAGCAAAATATATCTCACCAAGTCACTGAATGAGCAGCTACACTGTTTAATTACCAATTAGTTTATGGTTGAAACCTCTCTTGTGCGTATTGAAATGTTTATTTACAACTAATGTATCTATAGGTACGATAAAAATCCAAACTTTGAAAAATTACCCTTAAGAAGCTTGTAATATGCAAGATCTTTGTCATGGGTGGTTTACAAAAAATTCAATCTTGTAATAATATAGAGTTGTAGTTTGCTGGATTATTTGCATCGTTTAAGTCGAACTGTTATTAGATATTTCTGGATTATTTGTTTCGCTTTTAACAGTTTTTATTAGTTTGTAATAGAAGGGGGTTATTTTAACCCATTTATGTGAGAATGGGTTATTAGTGACTGTGGGTCATAAGATCACTAGAATTTAGCTAAGAGGGAAACGGGTTAATTTGTTGAATGGTTTTGAAGTAACCCATAGCATACGCAAGCGATTGAAACCTAATATTTTCTTTATTAAACAAACTGGATCTTTTTAAAAAGTACTTTCTTAAATATATTTCATATATATTACTTTTTATCAATTATCAATTAAAATGTAGGATTACAGAAATGTCAGTGTGTCAAGGGGACGTGACATGGATCCGCCCTAAATGTTACTTTGACCTGTTACACAATCTGATTAACCTTCTTTAAAGTTTGTGTTGAATATTGATTTGAAACTTGGATGGTAAAGTTAACAATTTCACCTGATTGAACATTTTGATCTCCTTTACGACACAGGGCAGCTGTTGAGTATGAAAAGAAGGTTTGTGCTGCTAACATTGAACAAAGCCAAGCAATGGAGAAAAGTAGGATTTCTCTGGCCCGTGAGATCGAGAAGCTACAAGCGGATCTTGCTAATGCAAATAAGAAAGCAATGGCAGCTGCTGCCGCCGCAGCAACAAATACTCCAGGTAATTTACCAGTTCTTGGCAACATTTACTACCAAAATCACCTCTTTGCCTATTATGTTTTGTTATAACATATCCACAAAGATTCCCTTAAATTGTAGGGGTGTTCACAATCCTGGTTTAGAATTTTTTATAGACGTTTCTAATAAAATTTTGAAATAATGATCATAAATATTATACATATGCGTGACTAAATATACCATAAAAAAATAATTAATAAAGGTAAACGGCCGGTTAGGTTTACACAATCAGTTCCAGGTTCCAAACTGTTAAACCTGGTTTTTCAAACCATATAAATCTTAAACCAGTTGAACAAACTGATTTGCTATGGTTCAGGCAGTTCAGGCGATTTCACGGTTTATGAACACCCCTACTAAATTGCCACTACTTGCGATATTTAGACAATTTCTACGATGAAGTATGTATGAAGTCATATCAAAGTTGCATAATATTTATATCTGGTTTAACTTGGATGGAATGGTTTGACACAGGAACAGTATACAGTGCAGGATTTGGAAACCATGATATGGGTTATGGTGTGAATGCGTATCCTGGCCCTTATATTGGCCAGCAGGTATTTGTTGACCCGGAATTCTTTCATCTGACATGGGTTATGTTAGGAATGCATATCTGGCAGCGGGTTGGGTTGACCCAAAACTCTTTTTGTCTAAAATATTGAATATTTATAAACAGTTAGCCTGTCATTCTTCCAAATTTCAGGTGCATGGTGGAGTTGATCCGCATTACGGGTCCAGACCCATGCCCCACGGTCCGCATGACATGCATCATCATATGGTTAATCCTCAATATGCCACTGGAGCAGTGCCGCATGGTCCATATGCCATGCATCGTCCTAACGCACATAGATGAAGTTTTTATTCACATTCAAAAAAGAAGGTTATGCTTATTATTTTCAGCTCTAGGTTTGCAAGACATCTTGCGTGTGTTACAAATAATCACGCGATGCATTCTTAAATTTGATTCGTTCTACCAAGATACACTGCATGCATATGGCTTCCATGTTGTGTCTTTTAACGGTTTATAGTACATACGTATGAACGGGTTGGGTGGTTATGAACAGCAGTAGTCGCTAAACAAACGGAAGATTGGCGTAAGACAGTGTCTCATTATCGATCAAAGCATCGATAAAAAGAATAACGTAAATGAGAGCCAGGTGCCAAGAAATAAGCTGAAGTTTGGGGCTTTTTTGATTCTTTATTTTGTGATTTAACTTTGTTTTAACGTTCAGGTTTAGACAGGTAGAGGAATGAATCAGTATAACTGGAAGGATTTTCTTTACACTAAAACTCATTCTAACTCTTACCAAAAAATGTATGATTGTTTGCAACTTTGCATTCTTAAAATCGTGAACAAAAATGTGTCTATTAAATTCTCATGTTCCCATGTGTTAGGATGCAAAGCAAGAAATTGTTTTTTTTTTTTTTTTTTTTTGAAAATGGCGCCAAATTTAAATTTTGCCTCAGGTCTCTAAAATGGTCGAGCTAGACCTAGCCACGTAGAATAAGAATAGAGTGATCATTGTAGAAGTTATATGTTTAATTAGAGGGAACGTCAAGAATATAAAAAAATATAGAATCTTTACTTCCATCAGCAAGTCGAAGAGGATTTCAAAATCAAAGGAAGTGTATTCTGAGAAAACCACTTTTTAGAGGGTAGACATGTAGAAACCGGTTAGTATTAATCAAAATTATAGTTTTTATTGGTGGAATATATTTGTCACACGCATACACCATTGTAGTTTTTTCATGTATATACGTAAACTAGACTAAAGACTCGTGTAATACACAGGTTTAATCATTAAAAATTACTTTTAATGAAAAAAGTTAGAAAGTTATAATATTATTGTTAATTCTTTGTATATCGATTTTTATGTTTAATTTTTTAAAATCATCTATATCTAATATTAGTAGCTTTTTTTTATCAATGCTTACAAGTTTAAATAGTATAATATGAAATGAAATAAACTTATAAATAAGAACTTTAAATAAGAAACTAATTAAATTGAACATGAGGACATTCGTAAACATTCAAAACTTCTTTGTATACAAAATTTGATATTTTGTTTGTAATTTTACCATCATTGTCTAATATTAATAATTATAATTTATATGTACTTGTAACTCGAGATAATACAACATAGAGCTTGAATTGGTGTCAGAGACCAAACATGCAATAACTACACAAAAGTTTGGACTATCTTTGTAATTTTTAAAGTTTGGGAACCAAACATGCAATTTGATTAAACCACATAGACCATTTATGCAATTTCTCTTTTTGTGAACAAAACATAAATTAGTTTCATGCTTACATCAATTAAACGAAATCAAAATTTCATGCTTTTTCATAAACAAAAACATAAATCAGTCAAATTGATGTAAAAAAAACAAAATACTAAAGTTTATCTTGAAATCAAAATCCTTGAATCGTACGACCACTGTTACTGTTGCAATCGAGATTTGTATATATGAGCATTATATTAAGACTTTGAAAAGAGTTATTGTGATTTAAAACTTGGGGTGTGAATTATATTAAATAGATCAATTAAGGCGTAAAAAGATCGGTGAGCTGAACTTGAAGCATAACGTAGTTTGGGGTAGATCGAAACCATGATATGCTTGTAAATTGAAAAAGGATATGAAATGGTTCATCTTTCCATTTGGAAATCGATATCATGATTAGGGGAAATCGAAACCCTGAATTGATTATTTGAGACCCTTGATTTGATGAAATATCTAAAATCATTTCGAAATAGCAGACACGTATGGAGTTTCTTCTCATTTGCATAGGATGAGTGATTTAGGAAACCTTTAATTGCTTGTTTCAATAAGAAGAATTTAACACGTTTCAATTCATAATTTTAATATAATACAACCTGTAAAAACTCATTATATTACATGTTTGATAGGATAGAGTCAACTTGTTTTTGGGTGGAAAAAACAGTTAAATATAACTTGCTATCTATTTCAGGGTTTTATTATGAAACCATCACAAATGCCTTTTGTATTGAGTTTTTTACAAAGTAGGATTGGTAGAAAAATAATTTAACAAAATGAGTGTTTTTAAAAATATTTACCAAAATAGGTTTATAGTGGTAAGTTAATTTTTCTTATTTATAATATGATCAGATAAAATTATGTTTGTTTTTAATAATGTTATTTAAATAAAGTTAAAAGCATAAAGTTTCAATTAAAAAAAATAATTTAGCATCTGTCAGGATTTGGAAAAATGTTTTATAGTTCTTTTTATAAAAATTTTCTTAAAACCTTTTTAATAACGTTTTCTTATACAAAAGTATTAATACTTTTTCATCAGTATTTTTTAGTGTCTCTTTATAGAATACATGTTCTCATATATAAAAGATCTTTTTTAGAAATTAAATGGTTTATGTAACTTTTTTAAAAAAACGATATATATTATATAAATGTTTTAAACATAAATTCATATATAGTAATAATCATTTATACAAGTATATACATAAAAGATAAAATCAACATCATATACATACAACGCTACTTTTGTATTGCGAGCCGACTTGATCTCGACATATGAAGCTCGGGCTCAAAACCATTTATTAAATGAGTCGTAAAATGAGTTCGAGCTAGTTTAAGCTCATCCTAGTTAGAGTTTTAGCAAGTCGCTCCCAAGTGGCTCATGAGACGGTGTGACTGGTTTCTCCCCTGATGGTTTTTGGAAGTCTATTAGCAACATACATGCTCTTGGTAATTGATTATTACATTTATAGTTTGTAAAAAAAAATTAATCATTAACTTTTTTGGTTTCATCATGATATTTATATAAACATTTTTAAAGAATTTTTTTTTGTTAAAAATAGTTTTTCTTATTACATCTTTAAGCTACTTAAAAGCATTTTCAAAAAATACATATTGTTAAAAGAATAAAAAAATATGCCTACTTTTGTGTGAAACTGAAACAAAATTATAATGAAAAGAAATTCAACTTTTCTATACGAAAGACGAATTAAAACTAGTATTATATTTTAATAATTTCAAGTTTCATTTATTGGTCAGGATTAATCCCAACCCAGCAAATGTTTACAGATACTTCCAACTTTGAGTTTATTTCCTCTAACGATCTCTTACTAACTGAGATTTAACCCCGTTAGTTCTTCTATGACGTCGACTGTTTTTGTGGCCAAAACACTAAACAGAAAGTTGAAATCTATCATCGGGTTCGTCAATTTAAAACTTCTGCACCAAAAAACCTGTCAATCTCCCTCTTCTGATTTGAACTATCGAACTCGTTAGAGGTAGATTTCAGATGATGATAGAGGCTAGATAATGGAAAACATACCTAATTGATACTAGAGGATGCTGGAGTTGAAAAATGGCTCAATGTTAGCCTCATTTCATCAAAAAAAGTAACAAGTGTTAACTCTCGGTTAGTAAGAGATCATTGGAGAAAAATAAGTTCAAAGTTAAGAGTGACTGTAAATATTTCTTCAGTTGGGATTAATCTCGGCCAATAAATGAAAGTTGGGACTATTAAAATCCAATAACCCTTAAAACTAAGTCTTAGTGTGTGACATCCGTCACTTTAAGGTCCGTCAATTGACGCGTTTGTCCGTCATCTATTCTATATTTGGTCATTCCTCATCTTTATTTGACTATTTATGTGGATATCATGTGTGCAATATTATCGTTGTGTGTGCATTCGTTAAAAATCGTGTGTGAACCTTAAAAAGACCTTTAAAACTTTCATTTTTGAAAACATTAAATATATCATTTTATAAATATAATAAATGTTTTAATATAACCATTTCTTAAGTCATGACAACATTAAATGAACTTTTACAATTAATATAAAAACCTAACGAAGTCGTTTTTTAACCGAACAAAATTTGGGAAAAACTCGGGGGTTAAGTGCAGGGACTAAACTTGTAATTTTGCAAACTTGGGCTGGGTATAAATAACCCCTTATCAGCCCTAGAAACCATTTCACCATCTTCTTCATCCTCATCTCTTCTTCACACACCAAATCTCCATTTTAGCACCAAATCCGACCCGAGAGGTCTCGTTTTCTTCGTCTTGACATCGTCTACAGCTTAGACTACCCCTCCTTAGCAGGTAGTTGTCTTTGGTTGTCCATTTTCGAGCCTTTTCACGGCTGTCCAAACTAGGGTTTCGGGTGTTCGGGTTCAACCCGAACATACAAGGTCGTATGGGTGCGTGTGAGGTCTCTTTGCTTGTGTTTTATGCTTGTGTATGTTTGTTGAGTGTTTCTGGAGGTCCTTGTGGTGTAAAACCCGTGTTTAGAGCAGCTCGGGGGCTGCTCATCCCGACCACAGTCGCGATTCTGCAGATCAGGCGACTGGGTCATCCATGCGATTGAGCCGTGCGACTGAGTGGGTCGTGCGACTGGATCATGCGTTTGGGTCAATCGCGCGACTGAGTTGTGCGACTAGGCATGTCGTGCGACTGAGTTGTGCGACTGAGTGTCTGTATGCGAATGAGTCATGCGATTGAGTGTTTGTGTGCGATTGAGTCAGGTGACCGACTGAATGTGTGCGAATGAATGTGGTTCGCACGACTGGAGTCCAATCGCACGAATGAAGGTTTAGTCGTACGAAAGTAGCTAATTCGCACGATTGAAGGTTGATTCGTGCGCATGGAAGTTGAGTCGTGCGATTGGGTGTTGTGTGGTACGACTGAAGGCCAATCATACGAATGAAGGCTCAATCGTACGAATGAAGCTGATTCGCACGATTGAGGGTTGATTCGCACGAATGGAGGTTGAGTCGTGCGTCTGACCTTGTTATGCGACTGAAATTGTTGTGTTGACCCATTGTGCGTGGCGTGAGTATGTCGTGTGGTGTCGAGGTAACACTAACACAATAATGCCATTGTTTGGCCACAAATATTAGAGTCAACGCGAGAAAGGGCACAGAAACTATTTTGAGCAAATTTAACTAACGCTTTACGAACGACTAAATTGACTTATAACTGTTGACACTTATTCAATATTCTTTCGATTAACAACGATACTTTTACTTAAATATTATCATTAGTGGCAACAATGTCTTGTACTTGGATCTACATAAGATCTAGTACGTGTGTCAGTCTGTGTGTGTTGTACGCGACCCATCCGATACGACCCGAACCGACCCATCATTATTGCGCGCTTATACATATATCATATCATTAATGCTATACAATAACTGTCAATAGGTGTTTGACTGTTTATTTGCATTCAACATTTGGGATACATCGATCATACATACTTACCACCTAACAAGTGAGTTTCGTGGCCCCTTTTTACGCTTATACAATATTTCAATCATTTACAAATTGGGGGAAAAGTATGCTTACACAATATTTATGCTGTACAACTTACATACATTTTACATACAAGGAATCAACGTGATACTGTGTTGCAAGTACTATTTGATACATGCTTGGGTCTGCTGTGTGGTTCTATCTTTGCAACTATTTAATTCCAGTGTGGGAACCGACGGTTAGGTATTGGTAGTACTACTGGGTTGACACCCCCACCCTCGTTCGATGGTATACTAGTTGGTACCATCAGTGGCCAGGAACGGGCCCTTGGGTGAATATATGCCGACAATTTCTTTGTGTACGTCGCTAGGTTTGGTTGCAAAGCTCATGTCATGTGATATTTACTTGTGTAATAATTGTATTCACGGTATTCCGACGCGCTTATATATTACAGCATCAATTACATTTTTATTACATAAACCTGCGAGCTCACCAACAATTTTGTTGACCGTTTTAAGCATATCTTTTCAGGTGATCATGCAAGTCCAGGAATCTAGGTGTGATGCCTTAGTGGAGACCCTAGGATGCATTTTTGGGACTTAGCTCATTTTGATAAACAATCTTTTTGAACAATGTTAACGCTTGTAAACAATTATCATCTTTGAAACTTGTTCCCGGGTTGTGGGAATTTAACATTTACATTTTCATCATATGTGTATATGTGTTATCATTATCATGTTGCTTATGGCTATGTTGTCGTGAACATTGACTAAACACGACACAAGTCCCCTTGTTGTCGGGTGTCGTCATGACACGCATGTCATCATTTATTTATATTGCTCTCTATCGCTTACCATGTGTTATGACGATCCCGGTCTCGTTACATCCCCGTGTTTCCGCTTTTAGCGGGGGTGTGACATAGTGAACTGAAAACACAAAAATAAGTTTTATAAAAATTTTGTGTTTTTAATTACAACATATGAACCAAATGGTTTTATAATATTATTAACCTTTGTACTTGACCATTTTTAAATAATATTATTTTAGACTGAAATAAATTTCACCAATAACATTATAGTAAGAAAAAGAAACATTTTCTTAAACATTTATTTTGGTAAATAAATTTTCTATATACAATATTTAGGAAAAAAATTCTCCCTTTGTAATTATAATAATAGTTGATTTTATTCAAATGAACTATGACTAAAAATAAGAATAGATACATTTTTAGACGGGAAATCAAATAAATGAAGGTTTAAGAAAATGACACGTGACACTAAAGATATTATTTTATTAATAAGTATAGATTCACATGTGTTAAAAAACTAACTCATATGTAACTTGTAATTACACACAACACATGTTTGCACCATGTATTTATAATATACACATGTATTGTATTTTTTGGTCAAACTATGTGTGAGATATAATGGGTATGTTTGTTTGTTACTTGTGTTCGGTTTTTAAAACATAAATAAAAGATCATAATATTGTATATGTGTATAATCTTATTTTAACAATAAAAATAATGATTTTGATTGAAAGTTTACTCATTAATTAGTACATATACGTCTTCCAAAATCACGCATCAAGTATTACTCTGATGGGTCTTAAAAATATTCAAATTCATCTTTACTGACTTCTAAGCCGTTATGTAACATTCAATATTTTAGGCTTAAATCAAAAAGTTAAAATCTTTACATCAAAATCTTTCACCATAAGGAGTGGTTTTTATTTAAGTAGTCGTCAAATTGTAAACCTTCATGAGAAGGCATCACATCAAACGGTTTGATGGTTGAGAGTTATAGCCGCTCGTAACTACATCAGTAATAAACACCATAAATATTAATCAAGTTACTACCAAAATCATCATTAGTAAGAGAAGTACTACCTGCCAAATTGCTATAGATGCTATCGAAAATCATTGATGATGCTAATGTCAAAATTGCTACCGATGCTAAGTTGATATGGACCATCAATTTTGCTATTGAAGATCATAATTATTGCTTATGCTTAATTAATAACGAAACATAAATTACAATTAAAATGATCATTGATAACAATAAAATCATAAATAAAAAAAGAAGTTGTTTTTAAGTTTTGATTGTCTAAGATTTCTTACTATATTAGTATTAACCGAATGGGAATTAGTTAAAGTGGTTGTACATGGGTGGACATGTGTAAAATTGACAACTAAAGTATAGGCTATCAATGTTATGGTTCGTAGTAAAGGTGTTATTCCTTAAGGTTCTAGTCTCAAAGTAGATATTTGTTAATGAAATCGCGGTATTAGAAACAAAGATACACCAGATCAAAAGGATTATTACTATGCTATTGTAATGGTTACAAGAGAAAAAGTGTCATCAAAATCACACAAAGACTTAGATCATACACTACTAATACTTTACAAGAATAAGGTAACTAATTTCTAACAACCTTACATCACAATATGACACTTCTCACCCTTACACTAAGAACATTACAACTTTAACCCTCCAGCTATGAGAAACTAGACATATCAGACAATATGTCAATAGGGACTTGACACATAAACTAACAAACCCAAATAACTCCAAAGAAACAATACATTGCATCATCATTTCATAACAATCTCCACCTTGATGAGCAATGACTATATCAAAATAAGAAACTATGTAATATGCAGCAGACTTAAACACTGCTCAAACTTTGCACCAGGCAAAGACTTGGTTAGCATATCTGCTGCATTCTGCCTTGTATCCACATACTCAACATTAACATATTTAGAACATAACACCTCTTAATCTAATGCAGCTTCACACTAATGTGCTTAGACCTTTCATGAAAGACTTGATGCTTAGACAATTGAATAGCCCCCATGTTGTCACAATGAACCACAACATCAATATCACACAAACCTATTTCCGTCACAAAACCTTTCAACCAAAATGCTTCCTTAATTGCTTCAGTTAAGGAAATATACTCGGTCTTAGTAGTAGACAGAGCTACTACATGTTGCAAACTTGCTTTCCAACTGACTGTACCACCAAGTACGTTAAACACATACCCTGTAATTGATCTGCCTTGATCAACATGGCAAGATCAGAGTCTAAAAAAACATCTATGATATACTCTTGTTTTGAGTACATACCAAACACTAGCCCCACTTCCCTAGTACCATTTAGATATCTTAAAATCCATTTAACACCTTCCAAGTGTTGCTTCCCTAGATTACTAAGAAATCTACTTACCACACTAAATGCATAGTTGATTTCAGGTTTGGTACATACCATTAAATACATGAGGCTACCAAAAACATTAGCATAAGGAATATTTATCATAGCCTGAATATCCTCAATAGTCTTAGGGGAATCCATGCTGGACAATTTAAAATGCATACCCAAAGGAGTAATTACAGATTTGCTTTTATCCATGAAGAAACTCTTTAAAACCTTCAGGAAGTAGGATGTCTATGATAACCTTGTAACTCCAGACAGTTTCTCTAGTTATTTCCATGCCAAGAATCTTCTTAGCCTCCCTTAACTGCTTCATATCAAATTCAAACATTAGTCTTGACTTGGTCTCTTCAATCTGATGCTTGTCTTTACATGCAATAATCATATCATCTACATTTCCTAAAAGATAAACAAACTCCGCACTGCAGTATTCCTTAATATACACACATGAATCATACTCACTTCTACAAAAACCATAAGAGATCATATACCCATCAAACCTTAAATACCATTGCTTGGGTGACTGTTTAAGCCCATATAGAGATCTCTTGAGTAAACACACCTGCTCGGATTTACTTTCAACTTCAAACCTTGGGGGTTGTCTCATATAAATCTCCTTATTAAGACTGCCATGCAAGAATACGGTCTTGACATCCAATTGTTCTAGTTCCATATTATGTGCTACAGTCATAGCCAATATAATCCTAATTGAAGTGTGCTTAACAAGTGGAAAAATATTTCATTATGGTCTATACCAGCTCTATGAGTAAAACCTTTTGCAACTAGCCTTGCCTTGTACCTCGGCCCTTCTCCTGGCATGCCCTCTTTAATCTTAAACAGACACTTACACTCTACCAACTTATGACTTTTGGGTCTATCAACCAAAACCCAAGTTTGGTTCTTTAGTAATGAGTTCATCTCATCAATCATTACCTCTTGCCATTTATCTTTATCAGGTAACAACATCACATCCTCATATGACACAGGTTCACATGAACTCTCCTATTCTGCAACACTAAACACATATGCAGACAGGTCATCTCGGTACCTAGCAGGCTGCACAATTTGACGCTTGGGTCTGTTTGCAGTGATGTTAGGATGGGTTGGGTATGGTTGATCAGCTGATCCTTATGAGCTTTTAGGCTTATCAAAACTACATCCAGTACTTTTTAATTCATTGTCTAGGAACTCCACCTCAACTTGACCACCCTTTCTTAGGCCTTTTTCAGCAACAGGCCCAACATGAGCATCCTTTTATATAAAACTTTCATCAAAGGTCATATTTCTACTGACTATAATTCTAGGACCATTATTGTCTAATCTCCAAAGCTTATACCCTTTAAGGTTACCAATCATTATACACTTTTTTGCTCTTGGTTCTAGTTTCCCCTGACTAACATGAGAATAGGCTAAACACCCAAATACCCTGAGGTTTTCATAGTTTGTAAGAGATCCTGACCACCTTTCCATTGACACCATTATCTCAATTGCTAAGGATGGAGTTCTATTTACAGTATATACATCAAAGCCTCAGCCTTGAAGCTTTTTGGTAAACCTACACCTATTAATAAACACTTGACTCTCTCTAGAAGTGTTTTGTTCATGCGTTCCACCAACCCATTTTGCTATGGGGTACCAGGCACTGTTAAGTTCCTATCTATTCCACATGATCTACACAAGTTATTAAACTTACCATTACCTATTATTTGCCCTCAACTTCTTTATGTTCCTATCAGTCTGGTTTTCAACTAACACCTTCCATTCTTGAATTTACCAAATGCTTCAAACTTATGCTTTAGTATGAAAACCCACACACGCCTTGAGTAATCATCAATTGTTAATAGAAAGTAAGAGGCTCCACCTAGTGACAGATTCTTTGTTGGTCCCCACAGGTCTTCATGTATATGATCAAGTACACCCTTGGTTCTATGTATGCCTTTTGCAAACTTAACTCTCTTTGCCTTTCCTATAATGCAGTTCTCACAGGTGCCAAATTCACAACGATTATGGTTACTTATCACACCTTGTTCCTTTAACTCCTACAACTCTTGGTGACTTACATGACCTAGTCTCCTGTGATATAACATAGAATTTTGACTCTCCGCTACATTAACCAATGAGACAGGTTCAAATATCACTTGTCCATCCAAGGTATAAGTGTTATTCCCTCTCCTAGTCCCAGATAAAACTATTAGGGAGCCCTTTGCAACTTTGGCTTTACCATCTCTAAGACTTACATGGGATCCCTTGCTTTTAAATACACCTAGGAATATCAAATTCCTTTTTAACTCAGGAATATATCTTACACCATGTAGGTCAACTGTGGTTTCATTGTTTAACTTGACCGATATAACACCAATACCTTTAACAGAGTAAGGCCTGTCATCACCAAAGTGGACCATACCATGGTCCTTTAATACCAATTCATTAAAGAATTCCTTATTAGGATTCATGTGATAAGAGCAACCCATGAGTCTAAGATCCATACCTGATTAGATTCAGCATTAGACACCATGAGTACATCAGCACTCTTATAACCATCTCCACAATCAGCTTGAGAGCAGTTGTTTTGGTCTTGACTTTAGCATACTTTGCCCTTTTTCTCTTCCATTTCGGACACTCTCTTTTGAGGTGTTTGTTTGAATTACACACGAAACACCTGAGTTTTCCCCTGGACTTAGACCTTGATCTGACAATTTTGTTCTTAGTGAATCTATGTTCAGATCTACCCCTGACCACTAGGCCTTCCGAGCCTTCTTCCTTCACATCACCTCTTTTGTACAATTCTTTAGAGTTCATAGCCGAGACCACCTTTTCTATTGACAAGCTTTCCTTTGTGGACATCAAAGTATCTGCAAAATGCTTATAAGAAGCATGTAGTGATGATAGGAAGATAATAGCTCTATCATCACCATCTATCTCTACCTTAATGTTCTTAAGATCCAACAGAATCTTATTGAACTCATTAATGTGGTCTTCAAGTGACTTACCAGCAGACATGTGGAACATATACAACCTCTTCTTTAGATATAAGCGGTTGGCCAGTGATTTCGTTATGCATGATCCTTACAACTTCGTCCACACTCTTGTTGTTGGTGTTTCTTTGGAAACTTCTCTAAGAACCATATCTCCAAGGCTCAGAATGATCGCACTATGTGCCTTCTCTATTACTTCCTTCTTCTCTTTGTCAGACATCGGCACCGGTAGGCCGTTTTCCCCTTCCACCACATCAACCACTCCTTGATGAACTAATAGTGCATTCATCTTTAATCACCATAGACTGAAGTTGTTCTTGCAATCGAATTTCTCGATGTCAAACTTGGCTGAGTTCACCATCCTTCAATCTCCGTAGAATTGAATCAAAAGCACCTTCTTTGTAATCGAGCCGTAACTCTGATACCAATTGTTAATGAAATTGTGGAATTAGGAACACACAAGATCAAAAGGATTATTACTCTACTATTGTAATGATTACAAGAGAAAAAGTGTTATCAAAATCACACAAAGACTCGGATCATATACTACTAATACTTTACAAGAAGAAGGTAACTAACTTCTAATAACCTTATATCATAATATGACACTTCACACCCTTACACTAGGAACATTACAACTTTAACTCTCCAACTATGAGAAACTAGACAAATCAGACAATATGTCAACATGGACTTGACATATAAACTGACAAACCCAAATAACTCCAAAGAAGAAATACATTGCAATATCACTTCATAACAATATTAGTATAAATTTCAGAGTAAGTTTAAAAAGTGGGTATGTTAGTCATTCTAAAAAAAATCTCTAGAATCGACAGCATTTGTGATTCTTGTTAATGATTTACCAACAATTCAACAAAGGAGTTCATAATGGAGGGACAAGACAGGTGTATCCATTTCCTAGGTTTAAAAAGGTGCTCATCTCATCCCTTTTCATTTTCCTTACTCTAAATCAATACCCTTGTCACAACGCAATTCTTTTTCTCCACATTGTTGACCTTGACGGTTGTAGCTTAAATGTAGAGGTTAAAGAAGCTTTAAGCGTAGAATATTTGAAATTCACTCACCTAACCTACCCCATTAACGATATGCTCAAGAACACTAATGGATTGGAGAGCAAAGACGTTATTGGTTATAGTTTGATTATTTCCAAATCAATGCTTGGAAGCATGTAACTGTACTTCTTTAGCTAATGCGTACACTTCTTTCAGATTCGAAGTCAAACCTTGATAGTTTTTAAAACTCAAAACTAGGCTTTGATGCGGAATTGACGGTCAAAGTTATGAACTCGCTTGTAGTTAAACTTGAGTTCATTAGGCTCACATAAATACTTTAGTTGAGTTAAAGTTAAAAGTAGTCTTGCTTATTAGCTCACTTTAAAATATTAATGTTTCATTTTCTTGATAACTTAATATTTTGTCCTGGGACTTGTAAATTCTAAAAGATTAATTTAACATTTGTGTTTCTCTCCATCCGATCCTACTCTTAAAGGACACATAATTAATATAATACTAATTACCAACTCTTAAATGTAATGTAGTTGTATCTTATGCTTCAAATGTTGTATCCTTAATTGTTCTTTTGGTCAATTAATTTTTAAATGTTGTGTGAACCAACACTTTACATAGTTTTGGGAGAATGAAATTAACAACAAATTAGGCATTAAAACAACTCATTTTCATTGCATCCTAATTTCTAAGCACTATCAGCTTATAACTTTTACTATACACTGCAAACATCAAAAAATACACTACATTTTTTTAACGGCCAAATATATTAAAACATGGATGGGACTAAAAAATGCGCTACATGGTTTTTAAAAATGAACTTTATAGGTTTCATTTTTTATATAATAAATTAAATATTATTAACAGTCATAATGTAACTCATAGGTTTATGTTAGTGTTTCATTAACCAGGTCGTATATCCGTCATAACGCGCAGAAGCTTAATTACTAGTTCAAATTTAATTATTAACTTATCATGTAAGTTTAACCTAAAGCCATAAAAATTATAAAAAAATTTGATAAAAAACAAAACGCCCAAATCCCCAAATCTGCGTACAAAATCACCACCACCACCAAAACTCTGGTTCGTAACATAACCTTTAACAATGGCGTTTCCTCTCTCACGACTCCCATCATCCCCACTCCCCCCTTTAACAAAACCCATCAACAATCCAAAACTCCCATCACCAATCAAACCAACCCTAAACCCAATTTCCAATTTCACCACCACTCTCACCAACAGGAAGACCCACCACCGCTTCGCCGTCATCGTCAACGCCACAGAAGACCAACAAAAACCCACCACCACAGAATCAGAATCCACTGAAAACACCCCTTCGGATGATGAATTGTCGGAAGTGGGAGCAGAGATAAAGAAGACGATGATGGAACGAGAGGTTAAGAAGGAGGAGAGTATGTGGGGCGGAGTGGTGGAGGAGATTGGGCAGATCGAGTGGCCGGCGTTCGGTAAGGTTGTGGGTACGACGGGGGTGGTGTTGGGGGTTATTGCGGGTTCCAGTGTCGTTTTGCTTACGGTTAATGCCGTTTTGGCTGAGCTTTCCGATCGGGTCTTCGCCGGACGTGGGGTTCAAGATTTCTTTGGATGATGATGATGATATGGGGTTGAAGTTGTAATAATGTACCCAATTGCGATCTTTTGTTTTCTATTGGTAGAAAGGAAATGAAGAGGATTTATTTTCATTTGTTGTTCTTCCTTGTATGATTGTATAAGCAGAACATGACTTGTGATCTGAACATGACGTGTCTGACTTGTTTATCAAAACTTATCAAATGAGCTTATAGGTTGACGTGTTTTAGTTAAGTTGTAAATATGTTAGTCAAGTTAGTGAATTGTATTAAAAAAGTTAAATTGGTCATAAATGGTTTGGAAGGCCAGTTTTGTTAAATAAACATATTAAATAGATTAATCGGAACATGCTTCATTTAATTTAATAGATCAACTCAAATACAATCTGATTATTAAACAGAAAAAAATATGACAGTCCAAAAACTAATAATTTTGGGTTGTGTCGAAGATGACCACCACCACGTTACAGTTGTGCTATGATGAACCTGTCTCTATTTGTAAAACTCGTTAAATAGATTGTGACTTACTTGATCCTATTGATTAGCAAAGTATTATAGTTTTTAAGTTTTATAATACCATGTCTTGTGAATAAAATAAAAAAAAAAAAAAAATCAAAACACCCCTTTGATCGTCAGGGGCCACATACTCGCACATGAAGACCGTTGGAAGGCCGCAAAATCAAAGTATCAATCATAAACATCCATTGGAAGGCCACAAGATCTTACCATCTTAAAACTCTTGTGTTCAAATTTAGAACATAAAAAAGTTGCAAAAACCGAAAAACCAGAACTACTAATCTTCACATCATTTTCTTGCAACACCATTAATGAAAATGCACAATAATTTGAATCAAACTAAACTAACAGGCACCAGATATTATGCGTTTGCCGGACCCACAAGAACACCCTGCGCAGATCCTTCTTTCTTGCTGTTATCATCCATAGATTCCCCATCATTCTTTCTGATCGGAATTTTGTATTTAGCCTCAAAATCAGTCAACTCTTTCTTCTTCCTTTCCAAAGCTTCGTTAAGTCGAGCAATCACCACTTCAATTCCTTCCTTGTTGTGTTGAACAGCTGGTAACACTTCCTTAATTGTTCTCTCAACAAGCACACCACCAATCATCCTGTAGCAACGCCGTGCAGGATCAAGTGGCTGTATAGCATTAATGACCAATGAGTGCTCACTTACTTCCATCTCGAGTTCTGTGATTTTGGAGTAAATTTGATTCATTTCGCTTCTTATGCTGCCATATTTGGCTGCAACTTCTTGCTCGTTGATTGGTTCTATGCGTTCACTTCCAGATATGCCAGCCATGAGACTGCAATCAGAAACACAGATTCAGATGTTAAATCTCATTCCACGTGGTTCTAATCAGATCTGGCAACAAGGGGCGGGTTGGGCCAGGTGACAAACTGGGGTCAAATCAGGCCATTTTAAATGACAAATGAAGTGGACTAATAATATTATCAAGATTTTCTATACTAACATTAGCAGGAAAGGTCAAATTTAATTCATTAATATAAAATGGAGCTGAACGCAATCACATTATACGATGACAATAATTTCTTATAATTACACTCCAGAAAGTTATGAAGAACATCAATTACTATGGAAGGAAGTAAAATAACTATGGTAAGCAATAAAAGTTCAAGTATTATATAATAATCTCAAAAAGATATATAACTAACAGACCCTCTACATATACACTATTAAGCAGAGACCACTAAAAGCAACATAGTAGAGAACATCGTACAGGCTTACGCCCAAGTATAGTACAGAGCTACTTTGTTGTTGGCATAAAAGATCAGATGTACTTCATATGTAAGTAAGGTGTTCCTTTTCAGTCCATTTTGACCTTCAAAGAATATACATATGTGATATGCCCCAAATAGACCCACAACATTTTAGCCATAAAACAAAATAATCAAGAAAGTTCCATCCTCTAATAGGTTATAAGATAAATTAACAAAAAGATAATGAAAAATAATGATTTGGGTCATGAATAACTATGTTTCTCTCCAACTACTTCTACATGTTAATAATTCTAGAATCAATTACATAGACGAATGATGATTTGAAATCCAATATTGAGTAGAAGTCAGAAAATATGCCACTAAACTATGTCTTTCACAACATAAACTACCAGATTCCAGTGCTAAAATTACCATGTGGCAAGCACTAAAAACAGTGTCAGGTTCAAAGCTTAAATGTCAATGGATCGAAGGAATTTCTACTTGTATTCTCTTGTTGTTATCCTTTCTTGGTCTAACAACATGAAGCAACCTTACACCCACAAAATGATAGATGTATGTTGGGTTGGTTTTCACCTTCAAAACTATATACTATTCAAGTTGTTTAGAAAATACCGCCAGTTGAATCAAACTTAACAAAAACTACAATCTCCATTCCAACAAATATATTGCCTGTCTGCCACTTTATAGCAGAAATGTGGCCGTTAAGATTAAGGTTCAGAAATTCAGATCACTCTCAGTCAATGATAACTTAAAAAGAGTTTTATATATCATTATATTGCATAGACATTAAGAAGCCTGCATACTGTATTACATCTATCAAGATTCAAGGGGCACACATGGGTTCATTTTTATATAATGTATATAGAGATGTAAACAGAGTGGAAGCAGAGTTTGCAATACTTGTATCAGATAAAGATGGAAATCTGATAGCAACATCTCATCCAAATACGAGAAACTTCCACAGCTTCCTTTTGGTGGAAATTATTTGGATATATGAATGTCAAATTGCATTCAAATTAACTCTAAAACCTGAATGTTACATGAAACCAACAATGACATGAATATAAAGACATTTTGTGAAAAGAGTTGAGATTAAACCGATACGACAAGTCGACAACAAATCGAATGAATTGAGGTTGGACTGTGAGAATGCAAGATCACATCCTAAACACTATATCAACATTTGCAAACAACTTGATAGCACCAGCATTAACCAGAAGAACTGAACTTGAAGCTAGTAACAGATGTTTGTCAAATCCAAACAAAATCTACAGCAAGAGCAACACGACAGTGAGTAGTTATAGTTCGTTACTTGGTCTGTCCCAAAAGACCCAAATTGTTTGCGGCATTTCATCGAACAATTGGATAGCATAACATGATTCTTTTGAATACTCAGTTACAATAAAGTGTGCATACCATTAACTACTAAAAAAAACACGAATCGCTATAGAAAGTCAGTTGCTAACTATCAAATGGAAGTGCAGAGGCAACAGCAATAACTACAGAAAGAAACAACAATGGATGAACAACAGTATAGAACAGCTTACAGTAATCGATGGCTTGATCGACTGGAAGAATATCGATGCGCGATAGACGATGTCCCACAAGGGAACCCTAAAATGGCAGATACCACTAAATGAACATATGCCAACAAGTGTAGGCTAAGGCTCGGGCGTTCAAACGCCGGTTTGGTTCGGTTCGGTTTTCGAGCTGGCGAAACCAATGGTTCGGTTATTAGAATTCAAACAATCAAAACCAAAACTAAGTATCGGTTCGGTATTGATTTCGTTTTTGGTCGTTGTTCTTTTGGTTATATTCAGTTTGTTAATTTAAATGTTATAAGTTTGATTATGAAGCTCGGTCTTATTGTTTTAAAATGTTTTAAACATGTTCCAAGCATATAAATACAAGAAAATACTTAAAAGTACATGAAATATATATGAAAATATGTTTAAATACTTGAAATTACATGTAATACATATAAAAAAATACATGAATATATGGTTATCGATTCGGTTTCAGTTATATCGGTTATGGAATAAGGGAAAATCGAAAACGAAACCAAATGGCTTGGTTTTGGCCCTATCTTAATGGTAACCGGTTGATTATTTTGGTTTCGGCTACTTTCGATTTGGTTTCAGATTTTTTTTGGTTATCGGTTTTGTATGTTCACCCCCGTAAATAAAGTCAACAAGAGTGTAGGAAAAGGCTAAGATCTCAAATCTAATTAATATTCAAATAATTAGTTAAAACTAAAAATAAATATATTTAGACCGCTTTAAAAAAAACTCTGAACATTCTCTTGTCTATGTTTTTTTACGAAATCAAGAAAAACCATTCTACAATTACCAAAGGACATCGCTCTTACATGGCGATTTGGTAAATGCCCTTAGCTAGATTAGCGAGGGTTTGAGTTTTTTTTTTTTGAGGTAGTGGTGTAGTTTAAGATTATCATTTGACATTAAGTGGTAAAACTACCGATCAAGGCTTCAAACATAATATATGACAGGGTAATATAAATTAATTGTAATGTAAATCAAGAGACATACAATAGTTGAAATAATACATTGTTTATCTCATTTCAATGGAATATGACCTAACTAGTTTTAGTACCCATGCCATGTGGCTAGGCACATGACTTGTTTTCGTATTTATGGTTGTAATTTGCGGTTGTATACTTTGAAATGCCAATACAACAATGTTATAATTTGTAACACAAAAATAAGAGAAAAATAAACTACTTTACATACTAAACAATACGCTAAACAAAAAAAGGCCTATAAGGCTATAAAATGAAATTTAAGTTAAAAAATATATAAGTAAAAAATTGCGGATTAAAAATAGCAAAAAATAAGTTTCAAAAATACAAACAAGAAAAACTAGTTACACGATCAAAGGTATTGAGTTTAAGTCCTACTTGTCAACTTGAGACATGAAGTATATTTAGGAGTATATTAGAACTAGATTAAGGGTTGCTAAAAAAATCATCATCGTATATCATTTAGGAGCTGGATTCTTAATAATATAAACATAACTAGTTTTTACATTGTCATGCGTTGCGTCAGCATCGTACGCAACGTGATAAACTATAGACTACAATTAAACCGACTCGTTTTCAACATAGAGATTTGAATTTAATATATTATTATTTTGATATTTTAGGACTTATATGTTTGTACAAAAAAACTTTTTGAATTCCTGTACAAAGAGATTTTCTTAGTGACAACGCTTTTAATGGCGTTGTATAAACCTTTCCATTTTCAAATATTTTTACGAATACGTTTTTTTTAGCAAATACCTTTGTTTGAAATTATCCGTTTAAAAGTTACTCATGGTTATAGTTTGATGTGCAAGACGTCAATCTATTATTCAAATTTTCAAAACAAATTCTTCTTTCATAGAGATATGTCAATTGTCAAAGATCCATAAAATTAGATAAAAAAAACTACTCGAAAACCGAATATGAAAACAATTACACTATTCGTATAGTTAAGTGGGTTGAAATAGGAAAATGTATCTAATGTTGAAAAATCCTAAAACTAAAATTAAATTAATATGAAGTTGTATGAACTTAAATATATACAAAGAGATTAAAATCACAATCAAAAGTGAAAACCATAAAACAAAAAACCCAACAATACTTAATTTAAGGCCAACCATAAGACTTTAATTGTTGGATTCGCACCATCATTTTGTTAGTTTTAATATTTTATATAAATAAAAGTATAGGGGGCCAGACCCGTGGAAGTCAAAAATAACTCCATATGAAATCGAACTTCACAACCTTCAATTTTAGACACATAACTGGACATCACATTCCCTCCTCCTTCATCTTCATCTTCTGTTTCCATCTCTCAACCACCGCCTAGTTGAAACAAAACATATAGACATGAAATGGAGAGCACACCACGTTCGATTTCCAATGGATGATCGAAATCAACCTCGATCGGGCCCTCAATTTGGGTGGTTAGGTGGTGGTTACGCAATGGTGACTGGGTCGTGTTCATCGTTGTAGGGATGGGGATGACGGTCTGTGGTTTCTGTGGTGGGAGATGGGCCAGTCGTGGAGGTAGCCAGTGGTAGAGGTGTGGATGGCGGTCTTCTGAGGTGGGAGATGGGTCGATGGTGGCAGTAGTTAGAGGTCGGGGTGGGGAAGGCAGTACTCAGTTTCTACTGCGGGAGATTGCCACATGATGGTTGTCATTGTCCTTATCGGCGGCTGAGGGGAGGTTTAATTTTGGGTTGTCTCTGGTTGTACACCACTTTAATATAGGGAGGGGGAAAATTTAAATCATAAAACCACTTTGGCCAAAACATGAACTCTAAGACCTAACTATTTCTTTCAGTTGGTTTTTAAATATTATGTAATAATAACATCAACACTATAAGTTCGGTCAACTTGGCGGACCGAAGTCAATGTGAAAAGGCAAATACAAAGATCTTGCAACATAGAATACTTCTAATATATTTATATATGATGTAATTCTTTAAGTCATTTGTATCTATTATTGAAAGTTTAAGTATATTATAATTGTAATTGTGATAATATCACTTTTATAGTAGCATTCCTTTCGTAAAATTTGAAACTATAAGAACTACTAGAAAGCACGATGATCTATTAGTAAAGTTTATGTCTTAAAAAGAGTTATTGGCTTTTAAAAATCCCAACAATCATTTATTGGTCGGGATTAATTCCAACTTAGAAAATGTTTATAGACACTCCCAACTTTTAGTTTATTTTTCTTCAACGATCCATTACTAATGGATAGTTAACCCTGTTAGATTTTTGATGACGTGGACCAATTATGTGGCCAAAACACTATGTAAAAAGTTGAAAACTACCATCAGATCTGTCAATCTAAAACTATTGCACTCTGAAACCTATTAATCTTCACCTTCTGATCTGACCACTTGACTCATTGAAGGTAGATTTAGGTGACGATGGAGGCTAGACACCAAAAAACGAACCTGATGAAGGCTAGGTGGCGGTAGAGTTAAAAAATGGTTCAAAGTTGGCCTCTTTTCATAAAAAAAATCTAACGGGGGTTAACTCTCACTTAGTAAGGATCGTTGGAGGAAAATATGGATAAAATTAAGAGTGTCTGTAAACATTTTTAAAAGTTAGGATTAATATCAGTCAATAGATGAAAGTTGGGATTACTATAATCCAATAACCCCTTAACAAAATAAACGAATTTTGACATGAACCTTATTAAGGCCACTGCAACACTCAAAATTTACAATATCATCATATTGTTTTGGTATAATATTAAAAATAAATTATGTAATAAATTATACACTCCAATTGATTTTAGCATTAAAAAAAATACTCAATTAAGCGTCTAATTTAGTTTTAGCATTTGAAAAGATATTTAGTTGATAAAGAAATTTAAAAAAAATATATAAAAAAAGATACCGTATAACCAAAAGATAAAGTGATATCTTTTAAAAGTAGGTATAAGTAAGCACGTTACGTGTTTTTACAACCAAGAGGTAAAACGAAAACTTAGTAGCGTTAAGGATATATCACAATGATATATTTGGAATTTAATGGCTTCACAATCAATTTCGTATAGAATAACTAGGTAAACTACAACCCTATGGCTACTCTCCACTTGCACAACATGCCTTGACATGGCGAGCTACATCGTTACCAATGTCTTTGTCATTCTTATCAGAGAACCCAAATACTTGAACTTGGTTGTCTATGAGACAACTTTGACCTATAATAATGGGTACTATCCTCATAGCTGGCTCCACTAAAGTAACAATAAAAGGTACTTGATTTTAGACCGAATTGTTCGTAAGCCTTTGTCCTTTTGGCAACCCGCCAATCCTCTAATCTATCATTTAGGTCCTGCTTCTCTCTGCCACTAACATATTATCATCTGCAAAAGAACATGTGCAGGACCGGTGAAGGGTGGTCACTTACAACACAACAACACAAAGAGGAGATTAACCAAACTTAATCAAACAGTAGACTGGATTAACCACAATAATGATACTAAGAACACAAGTAACAAGTAAGAGACAGAACAAGAGATTTGGGTTTCAAGGATGCAGTATATTGCTTTCTCAAGTTCTCTTACAAGTGTTACAAAGCATAAAGAAAGATACTAAAACATGGAATACTTATACTACAACCTACAGCCGGCTATACTTTGAAAGCCAGCTGGATACAATTGACTAGACATAAACAAAATCAATTGTAGAATCAAAAGGCATATCTGCCTTTTGACCTTGTGACTATGACATGCCATAGCTCACATCCGTATCTATTAAAAAAGGATAAAGTACATAAAATAGAAAGTTACAGACTCAAGACCTCAATGTACAGTTACCAAAAGCATGGACATTTTCACCAACTCATGTAAGTTGGTGACTTTACAGAGGTGCAGCGGAAAGTTGTCCAGCTTTATGGAACAGTACATCATATAAAGCATGTTACTAAAAGTCTTCGAAAGAAATCTGTCTTCATAAGATGAAGCTTCGGAAGACTTTGTCTCTGAGGCTTCGGAAGACTTCATATTTGGCTTCGGAAGATATTGGTCTTGGCTTCGGAAGATTTTACACCTAAAATATTTCTAGTGCATGGTGTAAAACTTCCGAAGCAATTCTACTTCAGTTCTTTAGTGCATTGCTTGCAGAGAGACTTTGGATGTTTTGGTTTGCATCATACTTATAAGAATCCTTACGAACTCCCCCTAGGATGATGCTACCAAAACATTTAGAAGATCTTCAGATGTTAGTAGTCTTCAGCATAATGATGACCATACCCTTCGTCATTAGATGGTCAGGATCATTCAGACTTTCATAGTATCTTCTCTTCTCAAAGAGATCATGCAAAGGTAAGTTGATTATGTCTTGCCATGTATAGACATTCTCAACACCTTGATCTCTGATTACATGCCATCTTTCTGGATTGGTAGAGAAGGTCCATGATAAGATGGGTGTCTCAGCTGCAAGAGGAGCCACTTGTATTGGAGTTGATTGGGCTGCCTCTTCATGCACTTCCTCAGGTTGATCTGACTCAGCCTGAGGTGTAGAGGTAGATGATTTAGGCTTCTTTTTCTTAGACTTTGGTTTAGAAGCCATCCTCTTCTTCCTCTTAGATGAATTTAACTAAGAAGACTGGTCTGCAGTACCTTGTTGATCATCCTTGTCTTTCTCAGTTGGGTGTTCCTCCCTCACAGGTTCAAAAGGAGAGGGAGTTTAACCCTGCTGTGGATCAGAAGATGAAGCTTGCTGAGGCTCAGCAGGAGGTCCGGGTTGTGTTGTCTCAGGTTGTTCAACCTTAACCTCCACTTCAGGTGGGACTTGACTTGGAAGAGAGTGTAAGTCAATCAGTTCTCCACTCTTGATCTTCTGCTTGATTACCCTTATATGCTCATCCATTGTGGGTAGAGACATAGGGCCAAGTCTCCTTCCGGAGAATCCATACAGCTTCAAGAAGCTCATCATCCTTTGTCTGTCAGCAGACTTCTTCATACTCTTTTGAATGATGGCTCTTAACTTTGCAGCCTCTTCCCTTAGCTTCGTCTTAGTTGTCTTTCTCTCTTTGACTAACTCAAGCTCAAGTTGTTTTAAGTACTCAAACTGAACAAAGTCATAGGACAAGGGAAGAAGTGCATCTGCCTGATAGTAGCTTGTGGCACTCAGGTAGTTGATCATTTTGATCCTATCTTCTTCTTTGTCTACCTGAGGTTCTTGTTGAACCACATCTTCTTGTACAGGGCTTTCTTGAACTGGAGAGAGAGTAGGAGCATGCTTGTAGAGTCTTTTCTATCTCTTCTCCTCTTTGAATTGGAGAAGTAACCTTGCATCCTCTTTTTCTTTCATCTCTCTTGACACTTCCATATCAGCCAGTTCATTTAGTTGTTCTAAGGGGAGAGAAATGATTTCATCAATGTCATAGTTCCTGGTCTGCAGGTAAGTAATCTTGACTGCCCTCAACTCATCACCTTGAGTATTTGGTCTGGGGGCAGCCCTGATTGCAGCTTGCATAAAACCTGAAGACCCAGGGGAACTTTCTCTCCTTAGCTTCCTCTTCCTCTCTCTCTCTTCCTCCTCAATTTCCTCAGGAGTCAAAATCCTTTTCCCTTTGTCAACCAAAGACCTTTGTGACTCAGGGTGGATAGAGGTTTGACCTTCATTGCTTGGTGTAGCATCCATGCTCTAGCCAGAGAGAGGCTGAGAAACACCTTCACCAGCAGGTATCTAAAAGGGAATGTGGATCTTTGCAGCAGTTGATGATGATGAGACAGGAGTCTCAAGTTCTGCCACAGGGCCTTCAGTCAAGGTTTCCCCTATGAAACTAATCTTAGGGTCTACCTCAACATCCAGTTGACCGATAGCATTACCTGATTGCCTAAGTCTCCTTCTTAAGCTAAACTCTACAGTGATCCTGTCTTGGATTCTTTGAGCCAATCTGTCAGCTTGTCTTGAGTTACTTGGGATGACAAGTGGCATGTTGACTAGATCCAGACCTTCATAGAAGTTCAAAGTTTGAAAATCAAATACTTCTTGTTGCCCTTGAACTCTGTGAAGAATAAGGGCTCTTCTATCAGCATCATACCTCCACCTTATGATGTAGTTTGAAGTTCCTTGAGGTGGGGATGACACAGCCCTTGGTATACCTTCCTCAAAAAGACTCCTGATGATAGAGTCTATAGAGTCCACATTAATGTGAACTTGAGGAAGTTGCTGAGAATGCACAATTGCAAGTGAGGATGGTGAGTCCTCTATGTCCATTCTCTGTGAACAACTCCCAGGTTCTGTGGCTGCAATGACTTTCTCCCCCTTTTTGGTAGCATCACCCACTTGCATAGGTGAGCTGGAGGATAGATCAATCACATCCACAAGTTCTTGTGTTCCTGGTTGAGCTCTTCTTAAAGGTCTCCCAGCTAGTTTTTCCTTAAGATATGAAATCTCAAGTTGCTGATCATTGACCCTGTTGTGTAAGGTAGTCACCTGAGATTCAAGGTGACTAACCTTAGAGACTAAATAGGAGCATGTTTTTGACAGTTTTTGCACCTTTAGTCTCAGATTCCCCTCTTCTTCATCAGAAGAATCATTGGGTGATGAGATGATTGGACCAAAGTCCTCTCTCTCTCACCACCAGCTTCAGGTTCTTGGCTGCTGGTTTTCCTCTGCTCACTAGCAATCTCAGTTAAGATGTCAGTGGGCTGAGTTGCCATGGTTGAGGTCTTAATGATGTAATCACTTGCAAAAGTGAGAGCCTCTTCCATATGGACATCCTGAACAGGTTCAGAAGTGTCCACCTCAGTTATAGGTGACTAATGTGGGCTAGACAGAGGAGACTCAGGAGTACTCATCTCTCTTTGAGTAGAGGAAGAGAAGAGAGACTCATGGTACTCACTGAAACCTAAGTCTTCATCAGTATAGAAGGATAGGTTGGGAATGGGTTGATTTAGATCTAAAGGCTGGGGATGGTAACTGTCCCTTGAAGGTTGTTCACTTGAGTGTTGAGACTCAGAGTGAAGGCTTAAGGCAGTTGGGCTTGTGAGCTCATCAGGGTGAGCATGAGGAACCTCAGCCCTGATAGTTGAAAAGATGGGATTGGTTTGCTCCTCAGGGGAAGTGGGAGCTCTAGTGTCCACTTCCTCCTGTAAAGGTGAGTATATGGGGACCTGCACAGACTCAATAGCTTGAGCAGGGGTTCATTTGGATTTTCTTTGATAGTTGAGGGTTACTTGAGGACTTTTTAGTGGTAGAGAGGTAGAAAGTGTGGGTTCAACACTAGCTTGTGTTGCTAGATTGTCACCTTGCGCAATGAGCTCTAACATTTTGGGGACCAGGGCTGTTTCTATCCCTGAGAAGCCTACAATTGACTTCTTCATGATTTTAAAGATGTCGGGCTTCATCTGTCCCAATTTAAGAATATTATCTGTTTCCCTCAACTGTGAGCCCGGTTCACAGTTGAGAATTTGTTGAACATATCTAGGAAACATATAATACTCTAAGGAGTCCAAATTAGCAAGTAAATTGGTATAGACAAATTGAGAGTACCTGAACTTGACCCCTTGAACCATTCCATGTACTATAAAGGAGAGATCCTCAGGAATCTGGTCCCACCCTCCATGCTTGTTTGACAAGCTGTGAATAACCACATGGAGTAGGTATTTCCACTAAGATGTGCAGGACCGTTTAAGGGCTTTAACATAATTATGACACAACAACACAATGAGGAGGTTAACTAAACTTTAATCAAACAGTGAACTGGATTAACCAAGGTGATACAAAGAACACAAGTAAAGTAAAGAGACAGAACAAAAGAGTATGGGTTTCAAGGAGGCAGTATATTGCTTTCTCAAGTTCTTTTACAAGTGTTACAAAGCATAAATAAAGATACAAGAACTTGAAATACTTATACTACAACCTACAGCCGGCTATACTTTGAAAGCCAGCTGGATACAATTGACTAGACACTAACAAAATCAATTGTAGGATCAAAAGGCATATCTGCCTTTTGACCTTGTGACTATGACATGCCATAGCTCACATCCTTATACATTACAAAAAGGATAAAGTACATAAAGTGGAAAGTTACAAACTCAAGACCTCAATGTACAGTTACCAAAAGCATGGACCTTTTCACCAACTCATGTAAGTTGGTGACTTTACAGAGATGCAACGGAAAAGGTGCTTTATGGAACAGTACATCAGATAAAGCATGTGTACTAAAAGTCTTCGGAAGAAATCTGTCTTCATAGGTTGAAGCTTCGGAAGACTTTGTCTCTGAGGCTTCGGAAGACTTCATGTTTGGCTTTGGAAGATATTGGTCTTGGCTTCGGAAGATTTTACACTTAGAGTATTTTCTAATGCATTGTGTAAAACTTCCGAAGCATTCTTCACTTCAGTACTTAGTGCATGTTGCAGAGACACTTTGGATGTTTTGGGTTGCATCAGACTTAAGGAATCCTTACAAGATGAGACCTTCCCTTTCCTGAAGGTCTTTACAGAGAAATCTCCCTCATAGCCCATCTACTTAAAGGAATGATTGACAGCTTCCTTTGGGAAGGACAACTCACCTTCTTCATCATCCAGCTGCAAATGAGTGTTGATGATGGCCGGAGTGATGAAGATTGTCCTCCCTTGCACTGTGGCAGACAGTGCCTTCTTCCCATCCATGATGACCTCTTGACAGGTCTTCTAAAATTCAAGCAGATGATCCTCATAAAGAGTAGGATCAATGGTTAGGGAGGTGAAGTAATTTGATAGAGCTAAGAACTGGCAAATCTCTGAGAAACTTTCATCTTTCTCAGAGCTTAACAGAGCAACCTGATTATGTTGCCTGTGAAGTTGCATGGAGAAATCTGGGTTGTTTCTGCGGTTAAGGTTGGCCATTTGAGAAGCTTAAGGATGAAGAAAGGTGAAAAGCAAAGGCGGTTTTGGGAATTAGGTTTGAGGAATAGTAGAAATGAAGAAGATAGTGAGGGAGAGGGGGAACCGTTAGGTATTTATGTGAAAAGGATTTGAACCAAAGTTAATGAAAGAGGATAAACTTTGAAATCCGAATGTCGGTCCCACCTCTGAAAAAGTAGTTTACTTTTGCTCAAAAAGTAGTTTTCTTGGAATTCGAAAAGCTTCCGAAGGTAAATTATCTTCGGAAGTTTTAATGAAAAAGCTTCCAAGCTAAAATGACTTCGGAAGATTTTCCTGAGAGTCTTGAAAATTTTGCTTCGGAAGAGAAATAAACACTTGAATGCTTTGTATATAAAACAACAAAGCTTCCTAGAGTTAATTTTGCTTCGGAAGGAAAAAGTCCTTAAAACAAATAAGTTTGAGACAAGTATTTAAGCTTCGGAAGATAGATTTAGACTTCTTCCTAAGGTAAAATTTCTTAGACAGTTATTTATTTTGAAGATATGATTTTTCTTGCGAAGGTAAAAATATATCTTCCGAAGGATCAGAAAATTTTCAAGAATCTTAGGAAAGTCTTCAAAAAGGATTGTATATCCAAAGAAAACATGAGCTTATGAAAGTGATGAACTAGACAACTTAGGACACACATATTTTAAGAAATAATTAGAATTAGTTTTAAGAAAAGATCTACTCAAAGTTGATCATCCCAATAGCTGATATTAGATATTTAAATCTCTGTTCATCAAAAGCTTTTGTAAACAGATCAGCTTATTGTTCATCTGTATGAACTTTGACTAGTTTAATTTATCCTTTTTCATAGTTATCTCTTATTAAATGATAACTGATATTGATGTGTTTGGTCCTTGAGTGCTGCACAGGGTTCTCAGTGATAGAGATAACACTATTTTTGTCTATGTATAGGAGTCTCCTTGAAGTTAAATCCATAGTCCAGCATCTGATTTTGAATCCAAAGCACTTGAGCATAGCAACTTGCAGCAGCAATGTATTCAGCCTCAGCAGTTGATGCAGATACACAGGATTGTTTCTTATATTGCCATGAGACAACCCTTCCACCAAGGAATTGACATCCCCCAGATGTAGACTTTGCAGTCATGTTGCAACCACCATAATCACTATCTGTATAAGCATACAGATTGAAGTCAGGATTCTTTGGATACCATAAACCAAGTGTTGAAGCACCTTTGAGGTATCTTAATATCCTTTTGACAGTGATGAGGTGAGACATCTTAGGTTCTTGATACATGCAAATACATGTAGCAAATCATGATATCAGGCCTGCTAAGCTGTAAGATACATAAGAGACCCAATCATAGCCCTGTATAAGTGTTCATCTACACACTCCCCCTCAAGATCAGGTCTAAGGGAGTGGTTTCTGGCTATGGGTGTCTTAGCAATCTTACAATCAGTCATGTTGAACCTCTTGAGTATGTCCTGAACATACTTTGACTGACTTATGAAGATGCCATCTTCAACTTGCTTCACTTGAATTCCCAGAAAGAAATTGAGTTCTCCCATTGCACTCATCTCAAATCTGTCTTTCATCAGCTTCTCAAAGTCTTTGCAGAGCTTTGGATTAGTTGAACCAAAGATGATGTCATCTACATACACTTGAACTAGCAATAAGTCATTTCCCTGTCCTTTGATGAAGAGAGTTCCATCTATAGTACCTCTCCTGTATCCATGTTTACAAAGATACTCAGACAATGTCTCATACCACTTCCTGGGTGCCTGATGCAGCCCATAAAGAGCTTTGTCAAGCTTGCAGACATAATCAGGATGATCAGGATCTACAAAACCAGGTGGCTGTTTGACATAAACCTCTTCATCAATCACTCCATACAGAAAACACACTTCACATCAAGTTGAAAGACCTTGAAGTTCTTGGATGCAGCAAATGCCAGGAATATTCTAACAGCTTCTAATCTTGCTACAGGAGCAAAGACATCAGTGTAGTCAATCCCTTCTTCTTGTGTGTATCCTTAAACAACTAGTCTTGCCTTGTTCTTGATGATAATGCCTCTATCATCCTTCTTATTCCTAAATACCCATTTGGTTCCAATGGTAGTCTTCCCATGAGGAAGAGGACAAAGGTTCCAAACTTTTTGCCTTTTGAATTGAAGCAACTCTTGTTGCATAGCTTCAACCCAACTTCCATCCTTTAGAGCCTCATCAACTTTCTTTGGCTCTATCTAGGATAAGAAACAAGAGTGAAGACAAACATTTGCTTCATGGGTTTGTCCTCTTGTTCTTACCCCTGTGACAACATCTCAATGATGTTTGTGGTGGGGTGAGACTTGTGGATCCTAAGCTGAGGGATCACAGCAAGTTGCTGAGAAAGATCCAAATTTGAGAAATTTAGATCTGGTATAGATGATTCACCCTCCACACACCACACTTATCAAGATTAACTTGATTCAATGAGTGTGTGACATCATTGATGTTGTCATCTATGGTGTGGTTATTAGCATCAAGAAATTCTTTATCACTTTCACATCACCATTGTTGTCTTCCACAATTGAGGTATCTTTATCTGGTTGTGGAGCCTCTGAGCTGGAATTTGAAGGCACCCCTAATGTATCAGCTGAATTTGTCATTGTAGTGCTGATAGAAACCTCATTTGCTGAAGTAGTTCCAACTGGAGCTGAAGATGTATGATTTGAAGGTCTTCCTAGCTCAAATCTTGGATCAGGATCACCTGTATTTAAATTTTCCGCAGATCCTGAAACATTCTCACAAGATTTGTTAAAACAGTTGGTAACTAAATCAAGATCAAATATGGTGTGTGTTCATTGAAAGTCACATTGGCTGACTCCTCAACAATTCTAGTTCTGAGATTGTATACTCTATAAGCCTTAGCTTGAGAAGAGTATCCAATGAAGTGTCCATCATCTGATTTCTCAACAAATTTGGCAATTTGATCTTTGGTATTCAAGATGGTGCAAGGACATCCAAATGACCTGAGAAAACCAATGAAAGGTTTTCTCTTGTGCCAAAGTTCATAAGGAGTCTTACCATGTGTCTTAACTACTAAAACTCTGTTTTGCACATAGCAAGCAGTGTTTACTGCCTCTGCCCAGAAAGTGATGGGCAGTTTAGAGTCAGACAACATAGTTCTTGCAGCTTCAATTAGTGTCTTGTTTCTCCTCTCAGCAACACCATTTTGCTGAGGAGTCTGGGAGCACTATATTAGCTTGTAATACCTTTTTCATCATAAAATGTATCAAGGATTTGATTTTGAATTCAGTCCCTTGATCACATCTTATGGTTTTGACCTTGTGATCATTTTGATTCTCAATTTTTAAGATGAAATTCTTCAGAATCTCAGGGGTTTCATCCTTAGTTCTAAGAAAGAAAACCCAAGTGAATCTTGTAAAATCATCAGTGATCATCAAACAATAAGAGGTCCTTCCTAGACTCATTACACTGGTGGGGCCAAAGAGATCCATATGTAATAAGTGTAGGGGAGTAGTGATGGAGTTCCTTTCCTTAGGCTTGTGAGATACTTATGTTGCTTCCCTTTCAGGCATGCAACACAATGATCATCACTTGTAAACTCTTTCTTTGGCATTCAGTTACCAAATCATGTTTAATTAGTTTATTCATGTTCTTAAAGTTTACATGGCACATTCTTTTATTCCATAGGAAAGACTCATCACTATTTGCTTTAGACAGAAAGCATGAAACTTCTCCAGAGGGAGATGTTTCTTGCAAATCCATCTTGTACATGTTCTTTCCTGGGGGCTCTAAGCAGGATATGCTCATGAGGAATGACCACTCCAGGCTTGAGAACAATGCACTCATGCTCAGTAAAGAGCATGTTATGACTCTGATCACAAAATTGGGATACACTCAGAAGATTGTACCCAAGATCCTTGACAAAGTTTACCTTTTCAATGCTAAGCTTACCATTTGTGACCTTGCCCCTTCCAGAAATGTAACCACCTTCATCTCCTCCAAAAGCAACTGGTCTCCATCAATCCTTTCAAAGTTATGGAGTAGTGACCTATTGCCTGTCATGTGCCTGGAACAGCCACTATCAATGATCCAGACATTCTTGTTTGTCTTGAGCTGTTCCTGCACAAAGAAAATGATTAGTTACATTTGGAAACCCAAGCCTTACTTGTCTTGGGCTCACTAAGTATAATAGAAGGTAATGCAACAGTAATAGATCCTATGGTTGTGATAGAAGGATCTTGAGCTGTTGTTGATGGAGAAACTTCAATCACTTGGTCTTGCTTAGACTTCCACACTACCTTTGGAGTCTTGGACTTGACCTTCAAAACCTCGGAAGCTTTTGGGACTTTGGAAATTTTGATGACTGAACCTTCGGAAGATTCTGCAGTCACTACAGCAGACTTCAGTGCTTCGGAAGATTCCTTTCTTCCAAGACCAACTTTTCTTCCGAAGGTAATTTTCCATTTGCCTTCTTCTTTGATTTGGAGCTTCTGAAGGAAACAAACTTTCCTTCCGAAGCTTGAATCTTCTTGAAACCTTTGAAGTCTTTGTCTTTGTCATATGAACAGTACTTTTAGGATTGTATGGACAATCCTTTGCAATGTGAGAGGCACTTTCACACATGACGCATAACATTTTCTTCTTCACAAGAGTCTTTTTATGAGAGCAAACTGTCTTTGGTCACATCCCTTCTCCACCTTCATCTTTGCAGATGCTGAGACAGTTCTTATGGGCTGTGAACTGTTCTTGGAGTTTGATGGTCCAGGCTGTGCAGCAGTGGTACACAGCAGATCAGTCTTCTTCTTGGTACTGAGATGATTTGAACAAGAACCAGAACTCTTAGCTGAAAAGTTTTGGTTGATATCTTCAGTCTTTACTACTTCAAACCCTGTAGAGATAAAAACTTGTTTTGCTTAGAGTCAAAAGTAGCCTTGATCTCTTGAGCCATCTTTGTTTTCTTTTGCTCTTCCTGATCAAGTTCTTTCTCATTGATTTGGTCATCACAGTAGTCTTCTTCTCCTCAGAAGAATAGTGTCCCTTCTTAGAATCCTCCTCTTCACTCTTCTCAAAGGAATTCTTCACTATCTCTTCTTCATCCTCTTCACTTATAGGATCTATGAGAGGAAGCTCATCTTCACAAGTTCCACACCTAGGAGATCTTATAGACAAGATTGTGTATGGAGGAGCTATCTCATTGGATCCCAGTCCCTGTCTACTTTGATAACACACCTTGTTGTGCAGGGATGAGGATATCATGTTCTTGAAGGTCTCTTCTTCAAGAACACTCTTTTCTGCCCTGGCTTTGCTGATCACAAGCTCAGCCTGGCACTCAGTCAACTTGGTTATGAGATCTTTGATTTGAGTCCTAAAATCTGTATGCTCATGTTTTAGAACTGAAATGGTTTTCTCTAATTCCTCTATCTTTAGTTTATAATCATTTTCAGACTTTCTAAAATCAGATTTTAAAATGTTTAAGGACTCAAGATCAAATCTCATTTCCAAGTTATAGGACCTGTATCTGTTAACTTTAGCAATGCATTCAGGAGTACAGAGATGTTCCAATACCTTGGCTTCATCATGATCTGCCATTAGTGCTTGGTTTGGAGAAGCATCTTCCACCTGAAAGCTCCAGTCAAAGCCTCCTTCTTCAACAGCAACAACAGCTTGTTGCTTTGACTTCTCATTCTTAGGGGCTTTGTCAGTGTAGTTTGGTCTGGTTTGTGCTTGGCCACCATTTGTTTTAGGTGCCTTACACTCTCTAGCAAAATGGCCCATCAAGTTATAGTTGTAACACTTGATTTTGCTTTTATCCAAGCCAAACTTTTCACTGGTTGCATTGCTTGGAAACCTCCTTTCAGTTCTCTTGTAGAACTTCTTGGCTCTATGAGTGAGAAGAGCCATTTGCTGGACTATTTCCATATGTTCCAGATCATCTAGATGGATACAATCTAGGTCTTCAAGAGTGAAAAGAGAGTTGCCACAACTTTCATCAGAAGACACAAAGGCTTGAGAAGAGCTTGTCTCTTGGAATGGGCTTCCTCGAGTGTAGTTCTCCCTGGGTGTCTCTGGGAAGGTGATGAAAGGACCCTTTGGTGAGTTGTCAGGGTAGCATATGAGATGATGTTGGGGTTCTATGCTATCCCTTTCAACCACATGCAGGGCTGAACTCCCTTGATTGTTAGAGTTGCCAGATGAACCTTGCATGTTCATCTCCATCTGGTAGCCACTGAGAATCCCATATAACTCTGTCGGAGTAAGAGTTTTGAGATTTTCAGTCCTCTTGATCACCACACAATAGTGTGTCATTGCCTAGGAAGTGAGGACATGAACTTCCTTACAATGTCCCTGTTTTCAAGAGGAACTCCTCCATCCACTAGGGTATCCACTATCTCAACATACCTTAAGTGTTGCTGAGTCATGGTTTCACCTGTTTTGAAGGTGAAGTTTTCAAACTGCTGCTTCAGGAGATCCTTCTTGTTCTCCTTGGCTTTAGAGGAGCCTTCATACATCAGTTTTAGTGCATCCCACAGCTGTTTAGCTGTTTTGCACTTCTTGAAACCTCTGTACACAGAGTTTGGAAGGGCAGTTTGAAGAGCAGTCATGGCTTTTCTATCAATCTCTACTCTCTTCCTATCTTCATCAGAGTAGTTAGCCACATCTTTGGGGATCATACCAACACCAGTAGCAGAAGGAGTGCTGGGTATGAAAGGTCCATTTTCAACAGACTCCCACATTCTTAAGTCTAGAGACCTGATGAAACCTTCCATTCTCATACACCAGGTATCAAAGTCATCAAGAGTGATCAGTGGGGACTTGTTCATGGTTCCAGTTTCCATATCAATCTTTGAAATGGATGCCATTTGAAAGTTTAGTATTTGTGTGTGTGAGGGATCTTAAGATGGTGAGATCTTATATCAAGAGCCTGAATTGCTCTGATACCAATTGCAGGACCGGTGAAGGGTGGTCACTTACAACACAACAACACAAAGAGGAGATTAACCAAACTTAATCAAACAGTAGACTGGATTAACCACAATAATGATACTAAGAACACAAGTAACAAGTAAGAGACAGAACAAGAGATTTGGGTTTCAAGGATGCAGTATATTGCTTTCTCAAGTTCTATTACAAGTGTTACAAAGCATAAAGAAAGATACTAGAACATGGAATACTTATACTACAACCTACAGCCGGCTATACTTTGAAAGCCAGCTGGATACAATTGACTAGACACAAACAAAATCAATTGTAGAATCAAAAGGCATATCTGCCTTTTGACCTTGTGACTATGACATGCCATAGCTCACATCCTTATCTATTACAAAAAGGATAAAGTACATAAAGTAGAAAGTTACAGACTCAAGACCTCAATGTACAGTTACCAAAAGCATGGACCTTTTCACCAACTCATGTAAGTTGGTGACTTTATAGTGGCACAGCGGAAATGTGTCCAGCTTTATGGAACAGTACATCAGATAAAGCATGTTACTAAAAGTCTTGGAAGAAATCTGTCTTCATAAGATGAAGCTTCGGAAGACTTTGTCTCTGAGGCTTCGGAAGACTTCATATTTGGCTTCGGAAGATATTGGTCTTGGCTTCGGAAGATTTTACACTTAGAATATTTCTAGTGCATGGTGTAAAACTTCCGAAGCAATTCTACTTCAGTTCTTTAGTGCAGTGCTTGCAGAGAGACTTTGGATGTTTTGGTTTGCATCAGACTTATAGGAATCCTTACAACATTGTACACCCCGAAAAGTCAAAACGAGTCATTAAGGACAATGGGCTTAATTAATGGGTATTTAATAAAAGAAGGAAATGGGTTATGGGCCAAAATTGGGTTTATGGGCAAGAGCCTAAGTGATTAAGGCCCATAATCAGCCCTTAACCAACCCAAATCAGCTTCATCTTCCTCATTACAACCCTAGCCACCAAAATTCGTTAGAGAGAGAAAGTAGAGAGAGAAAGTGGAGAAAACTCAAGATTTGAAGCTTCCAAGGTGAAGAGGTTGAAGATCTGGGTGTTGGAGCATCAAGATCTAAGAAAGAAGCAACAAATCCAGGTAAGAATCGACCTCTAAACCCTTCTGTAGATCAAACCCGGATTCTAGGGTTTTGGGTTTTGAAAAGTTGCAAAGAATCGCATAAAGGTCACATTTTTACGTATGAAAACATGTATAAAGCTTAGATTTAGCCTCATGGATGATAAACTAAGAGATTGGACGTAAAAAGTTATGATTTTGGGTTAAAAACGGTCTGGTCCGTAATTTTTATGCGATCTGCGAAACTGCGTGTTCATCCAGCGAATTTGCATATTCAATCAGCGAAACTGTGGATCTTCCTGCGAAACTATAGTTTCGCAGGTAGTTTCGCAGACATGGTTTTCCAACGAAAGTTGGGCGAAACTGGCAGCAAAACTGGCAGCGAAGATGCCAGCGAAACTGCCAGCGAAGGTGCTAGCGAAACTAGCAGCGAAACTGCTGGTGAAACTAGCAGCGAAACTGTTGGCGAATCTAGCTGCGAAATTGCTGATCTTGCAGCGAAATTAGCAGCGAATTTAGGTAGAAATTAACCCTTTTAAGTGTTAGCTTATCTGCAGGCTGTGTAGAGTGATCCTAGCCTTGTAAGCCTAGCCTAGAAGTTATTCGTGGTATCCAGGTGAGTTCTAGATCCCCTATTTATAAGTTTTTCCATGTTTTGGGGCTATTATGCATACTAAATTTATGTTTTTAAATGACCAAGATTTTAAGGTGTTTTAACTGGAAGAACGATTTTTCCATAAGTAAACCTGCTATATAAATCCTTAATTATAAAAATTTTTCGCGCTGACCTGGCAGCCCGGCCCCAGCCAGGGGCGTTGCCCCTTGGACCCCACTAGGGGCTGCTGCCCCTAGGACCCCGCTGTCAGGGGCTGCCGCCCCCGAACCCCCGCTGTCTCGCGCCGGATCGGTTATGTTTTATGATGATTAGTACTTGGTATGTTGTGTACTTAATAAGTTAAGTATTATATATACTAAAGAGGAAGATGATATTAATGAAAAGTGAAACTAAATGAATGTTACCCCCGGGCCCGTTTGATGATGAAAAGTCTTGCAAGCACTATGATAGACTTCACTTATGTGAGTCTGATGTATGATGATGGATCTGTATTCATGAGCGGGCTATGTGCCTTGCAGTGTGGATCAACTGTCGGGGGTTAGCTACCGTTTTCATGTGTACCGACAGGGATTGGCATTTGTTGTCGATCAACATGGAGCTCTTGCTTTGTGCAATCTCGTTTATGATGAAAGTGAAAGATAATGAAAGATAATGAATGAATGAAAGATAATGAACATGCTTATTATGATGCATGTAATGTTATATACTATGTGGTATGCATGGTCATTATATGAAGGATAAAGTATATATTTTCTTATAATATTTAAAACTAGAACTCGCTCAACGAAGCTGACTTTTATGCATAATAGTTGGCAGGTAAACGCTGATGCTGAGGATGGCACATGGAGCTACTTGGGGAGCTATGGATGGCATTCCTATTTATGAAATAGTTATTGTAATTTCAGAACAATTAGCATGCTTTGTTTGAAATTAAAGGACAAATGTACGAGTACAATATGTTTTCTAAGTTTTAAACGAATGTATATTTATTTCCGCTGCAATGTTTTATTATTAAACTGATTTTATGCTATGATTTACCAACTGTGAGGCTTCCCGGGAACGGGGTCTTACAAACATGCAATACAATATGACCTCTTAACTCAACCTACAACTCATCCAAAACTATTAAGAAGAAATAAACTTAGCGTAGGTGAAGACACACCTACGCTATAGTTACCACAACACTAAGCACCCATATAGTTACCACAACACTAAGCACCTCCTTTGTTATTGTAGAGAGGTACTATGACACTCTTGTTCGATTGGCGTGACATCTTACATGTTATGAATATACTATTTAATAACTATGTTAACCAGTATACTCTTTCATTTGCTAAACACTCTGACATCTCAATGGAGATGTTGTCTAGACCTATCATCATAGACTTTTCCATTTTGCTTAGATTTATATTTATTAGTATGATTTACTAATAAAAGAGTTGACTTCACATTTTCTAATATGGTTTAGTCCAAATAATGCTTCAAATTAAACTATTTTATCTGTTTCTTCTGAAATTAAAGATGAATATAGTTTGCAACCCCATATGAAAACTAAATCTGATTTGTAACTTGTAGCAATTAGGGTTTTGGTTTGCAATTGACGGCCGGAGGTGGTGTGATTTTAGGGCTTAAATTTTGGGTTGCAACACTTATTTTAGGGGGGAGGTGATTCTGGTTCGCTATCAGTGATAGTCGTCAAGTATGGTCCTAGTATACCATATGTGGTGGAAGGTGAAGATAATAGTTAGCTGATGATGGTTAGACAATGATGATGTGGGTGATCGTTAGATGATAATTTAATTAGTTTGTTAAATTACATAAATGGTCCTAAATAACACTAAACATTTGATAATTACATAATAAGCTCTTATATGTATAAAGTCTTAAATGCCCTTATTTTTAACATAAATATTTAACTTTGTTAGTGAATTGCAGTCAATCGAGACAATTAAAAACATAAGGAGTAAAATCAAGCTTTTAAATTCGTTAAACGTTAAAGGTTATTTAAACCACCCAAATTCAAGAGAGAAAATATTGTATCCTTCTCTTATTTTTACTTTACAAATTTTAGCCACGTAAGGGTGTTTTTTTACCTGAATCAGAATAGAGAACCCGGATCAAATCAACCCGAACATGATCAAAGACT
The DNA here is from genome assembly GCA_025215565.1 of Flaveria ramosissima. Lineage (NCBI taxonomy): Eukaryota > Viridiplantae > Streptophyta > Magnoliopsida > Asterales > Asteraceae > Flaveria > Flaveria ramosissima. Next base: position 1,274 of record JACVEC010000336.1, on the reverse strand, counting down.
AACCCGAGCAACCCAACTTGTTTACCACAATTAAAACGAATTCGATTTCTATAAGTGGTTCTGTAGTTGGGTTGATTTTGTGAGAATCGGGTCAACGCGATTAACCTAAATCTTAGTTTTATGAAATTCCAGGATTTTATATAATTTTTGTTGTGTAAGCTTGTGGAACACTATCAGCCCACCAACAGCGACCAATCGAAATTAGTTACCGTCGTATAAGCTCTACACACCTGACCACCACCGCCTCTTTCAGCTCTACACACAATCACCCTCGAAACAAATGGAATCATCTCAACAGCTCAGAACTCTCTAGAACAACAGTCCTACAAAGCAAAGAACAACAAACAGCCTCAAATCAATCTCCGAAGAATCTACTGCTGCAGGATACCTTCAATCGGTAAGTTTCCTTTCAAATATCTCTTCTTTGCTTGCAATTCAAATGATCACCATCAGATCGAATCATACCTTGTTAATTCCATTGAGATTATGTTGAAACCGAAGCAACAGATATACCTAGGGTTTAGTTTGCTGTGTGTTGTTGTAATCTACTTAGCGTGTTTGTTCTCCGATCTCGAGGTTTTTCAATTTGTTTTGTTGATTTTGGTTGCCATGGGTTTTTGTGGCGCTTTCAGCAGTTTTTTACTCCATATGCTACCTAAGAAACGGCCTGTTGAAGTTGTAAAGAGTGACGAGGATAGCGGTAGTGATAATAATACTGATAACTTGCGTAAAAGCCACGGATCGGTTGTTTGACCTCTTCTTGTTCATCGATAGCCTCCAGAACACCCACCGCCGGGACAGGTGACTGTGACGGAAGAAGAGTAGTGCTGGTGAGGAGTCTAATAATAGTGCCAGTAGTACTGTTGTGGAACCTTCCGTGACGAATATGGGATTAGAAGACGCGAATATGCAGGATATTGATGAGGATCTTCATAGCAGGCAGCTTGCTGTGTATGGTCGTGAGACTATGAGGCGGCTCTTTGCGTCTAATGTGCTGATTTCTGGGATGCAAGGACTTGGTGCTGAAAATAGGTAAACAAACTGAAATCTCTTTATCTATAGTAATGTTCACTCTTTGTTAGGGGTCTCCGTTTGAGCCAGTATTTGCTTGTGTGTGTGTGTCTAGTATGAATGATAAGCGTGTTTCGGGCTTTTGATTCTCTGATTGCAATTAGCTTAAGAGGTCTTGTTTAACCTTTTGTTATTTCATTAAGCTTAAATATTCGCTACTAGAGTACATGAGGCCTATATGCTTTTCATTGTGTTGTGGTATT